>CM062820.1:909303415-909705735 GCA_031772625.1 Pinus tabuliformis | reverse complement strand
GTGTTTTTATGTATTTACACACAACTGAATGTTATTTATTTGTATTGTTGTATTTATTACTCCACGAAGATCGGGATCTACTGTTATACGTTGTTTTATGCATGATTAAACCTTTATGCGAAGTTCATAACTCTGTTTAACTGAAAATCACTTTAAGTTGGGGATTTCAAGGATAAAGGTTCGTGAAGGTAAGATTGGGACTAAAACTGAAGAAACGCTTGACACGCACATCACATAGCCTTCTGAATGCAGAAACCTAGTTCTAGCATCCCTCAATACTGCCTCGGGTGAGACTGCAACCTGCGCTAAGCATGTTGTTGTTGAAAGGGTCAATAGTGTAGGGTTTTGTTGGTTAGCACAGCTAACTCTGAACCTGGGTCCAATCCCCCTCAAGCCAACGTAGTGCATCCCACTCTACTCCACCTATATGAAGAATAATTGAATAATTAGGTACCAATAAAAGTATTTAAGGAAAAGATGAATGAATACAAATTTAAAATGTACAATAAACATTAAAAAATTATTACAACTCTCTATTGTGTGATTACCTTTCACTTTCTTTATCTATATTCCCCTCAAAAAACACTTCATATTTGTTGTTGGAATCAACATTCTAAATGTGTGAAAAATTGATATCGAATTTTATTTCAAGAATATTATCACTAATATAGATCAATAATTTATATTGCATATATCCCTCAACCATAGAGCCCTCAAGATGTGATCTATCTAACAAAATCTTTTAATGTCTTCAAGTGCCTCTCTACTATCCTCATTGACCATGTGTGTATATTCCACATATTTCTATCTCCTCAACTCGGTGTATGAAGTAGTGTTCTTGTGCATTGAAAAAGGTCAAATAACGACACTTTCACATTTCACATATTATCCAATGATTTTTTTTTTCCAATACCTTACATATTCTTTGTGGAATTATTTAGATGACAATGACTTACACATGATGCAAGTCACATGATAAAACAATAACAACTATATGTACAATATAACAAAACCATAATCATGAGTATCTTAATTATATTATCGTCCTTTCAATTATAAATTGTAACATATCTCATCATGTACTTGCCAAGATCATATATAACATATTTTATGTTGTTATCTTAATTTATAGGACAGCTAGAAGTAGAACATACTAAAACACAAAATGAATCATTTTTTTTTGCAAAATACAAAACAAGACCAATTGTTTTTTTAGATGGCATAACAATATGAGAATTTACCAAAGTAATTTGATAAAGGTATGTCAATCCAAAGTTTTCACCCCACCAAATTCACCTTCCTTTATTAAAATATTATTTGTGTTTGAAGCAAAACCAATGGCAACTTTAATTTTTTCACTAACCTATTTTACAACATTGATTTCCTACTCTAAATAACCATGGGATATTGTCTGGTTGTCTATCACTATAATAATGAATCAAAATTCCCATTGCATGATTGGCTTCCTGAATGACACTAAACTTTGGAGATTTCATATTTGTTACTCCTTCCATCTAAGAATCTCACCAATGTTTCTATAACATTCTTCCTAGAATACATTGTATCAAACAAATGAGCTACTTGTAAGCGCTTATAGTAAAGGAATACACTGAATTGCATGGCGTATCTTTCCATTCCCTATGGAAGCTCATTACCAAATAAATGACCTTTATGAAACATAAAAGAAAACTAATTAAATATTGGAGACCATCAAAATAATTGAATATACATACAAGTTGTATAATGTCACATTTTATATATTTCAATATAAATACGAGCTTACTTGATTATTCTTATTATATTTCAATTTCCATTGCTGAGGTGTCATTCTTCACAAATTTTCTAATATCTTCCTTCCTGAAAACATATTTCTTTGTAGTTCATTACGGATGGTTCTTAGGGAAGAAATATATGTATTGATCAAACACTTCCTTTTCTAAAATTCTGAAACATCAAGATACTATTATGGGACCACATATTAGACAACAAATTTCCTCAAGTTCCAATTCAAGCCTAGGATGCTTTGTATATTTAATCACGAGCAATTAAATATTCTTAGCATATTTCAATGTGTGTGCGCCAAAATATTAAAACAATAAAAAAAATTATGATGATGAAAAATATTAAAAGTGTAATGATCAACTTACCAATGGAAAAAATGTATGCCCTTTTAAAATTCCAGTAATCCTTACAACGTATCTTAGTTGAAGACTTTAAATTCCTCTCCTTTGTAATTTCTTTCATCTTTTGCAAGAGAAATAATATTTACCATCACCATATGCCTCCTTTAACCTAGCAATAATCCTCAAATTGTCCTCTTCCAATATTTTCCTTCTTAACTATTATAATAACATTAATTTAAGCAACATTGGTACAATATAAAAATACATTCAAATATTTCCACATATATAGAATTCAAAATTTGTTTTCAAACTATTTATATGGAGAAAATTTCAAATATGTAGATAATGCACACTTGGTAATGGAAATAACTGAGGTTAAAAGTGGATTGAAAAATGGTGTTATAGTAATTCTCAAAAAATTATTATAGTTGTAAAAATCATCACATAATTTTCACCTTATATTTTAAAGTATAAATAGTTTTTATACGAACATTGGAATTATAATGATAGTTTGACATAGTTAAAATTAACTATTCAAATTAAGCAAAATTAATCACTTCAAATGCAACTTTCAACTCATTTTGACATTGCCAACTAACATTGGAATCCTAGCAACACAATATTATCATTGTTATAATGTCATTGAGATGTCAATATGCTTATCAACATGAAACTATGACAATCATCGAGTTATAGGTTTAAATTTTTTTATGTTTTTTTTTTCAATAATTTTGACAAATTTATGACAATACAAACATTTTTTTCTTATTTGACAAAAATACCATCAAATTTAACACCCAAATGGAGTAGTGGTGGTAAGGAATTAGTTTCAACTACATCCATAATTATTACTTATTCTAGTTATTGTTTATATTTTTTTTCTATTTTTTCTATTAGTTGTAATAAATTTTCGATTTCCATTTATGTCTCTTAAGGGTCATTAGGGTGGGCTTCCATAATATATGAAATCATATTTCATCGAATACAGTTGGTACCCTACTATGAATAAAGTAGCTCATTTTCTTAACACAATTCATATCGGAAAGAATGTCACAGATTTCTTATGTAAAAGTCACTAAAGTTATTAGTGACATTGACGCAGCCAATGTAATGCAACATTTTAGTCATTCTTGGAGCAATGTCCACAACTAACTCATGTCCCATAGCTATTTTTTTGGGTGTGTGTTATATACTTTGCATGACATACCCCATGCACAAAAAATCATTGATAGGTTTTTATCGAACAATTTTTCTTAGTATGTTTTTTTCCTTTGGTGGTTCATGACACATGATTTTGAGGTCCATGTTTTTGTAATTATGGTTAAGGAAATGTGATTGTATTCTAATACAATATTAATTTATTGGGGACATGCATATTGTATTGTAACATTGTAAAGATAGAACATATTGAAAAATCCTTCTAGTTTTCCCAATTTGGGTTTCCAGGGTAAAATCTCTATGTTAAATGTGTGTGTATGTGTGTGCATCATCTTTTTTGTTCTTATTCATAATGTATATGTAGTAATTAATTGTATAGGATTAAAACCTACATTTAGTATTAGAGCAATTTGGATTCGAGCATACACCTTTGTGGTTAATGGTTTTGGCTTGGGCCTATGGAAAACCTTGTTACAATGGGAGTTTTTACATATCAATTTTTGTGGAAGAAGGAAATGGTGACCAGTTCAAATCTAGAGATTGATAAAATCAATGGGTAGAGTTTTGACACGTGAAATCTCAAAATGGAAGATATTTTTGATTGAAAAGGATTGGCAGATTGTTATGGATCTAGGTACTACACCAACAATGATGTCAATAGAATATTGGGCCTAGTTGGATTAGAAGAAAAACATACGAAACAATTATGGTTCTCAAATTTAGTATTATTGAATTTCTTAGGAGAAGCTACAACAAAGATATTATGGAACAAGTTAGGGGATTTATATTAGTCTAAATCTTTGACAAACAAATATTTCCTATGAATGAAGTTGCAGAACCTAAGGATAAGGGATGGAGACTCGGTGATAAAAAAATATGAATTCCTTCAATACCATGGTAATTCAACTATTATATGTTGATATTTGTATATCAAATGAAGATAAGTGTATCATTTTATTGTGTTCTTTACTACACTTGTGGGATAATTATTTTGTTGCCATAGGTAGTAATGAAACTACTTTAAGTTTTGATGAAATAGTGTCATCCTTGTTATTTGAGGGGATGTGATGGATATTGGTAGCCACCCTCCTATTCCACCACAGACCTCCAGTCACTTTCATCAGTTTCCTTGATTATAGCACAATTTACTCCTTTGACCAATTTTTTGGGTCCTGACCTTCTGGAGTTGTTTTGACCCCTAAACAATGTCTTTTTTGAGGACTGCATCACCAAATGTTTTGTAGTAATTGTTATCACCCCAAGAAACTCTCCTAGGTTGTATCTCAGAGATGCTCGGGAACATTACAAACTCAACAAAAATGTTGGAAATTGGTGGATGAATGAGAGAGATGATGCATATTCAAGCCAGATAACCACTTCTACTATGCTTAACCCCAGACATCGGTGAACACCCCAGACTACAAGGCTTTAGACCACCAATTACTCACAATTTAAGGAAAATGTGATGATCGAGAATACTGATCACACCAGCTGATGCACAGGACCCTGTGATGGCCAGCTACACGAGTTAAAAGGTCTGTAAATCTATTTCCTAATGCACATACAGGATGACAGCCCTCTGGCATTAAAACAACAGAAACCTGCATACAAATTCAATGATACATCTAGATTCTAACACAAAGGTGGGATGACAGCCCCTCTAATGCTAAACATCAACATCACATGAATAAATGCATAACAGGCACAACCTGGAACAAAGAAGAAGAAGTGGAAAGTGAGCAATTAACAGCAAAAGAAGCTTGCATTAGCTGAAAATGAAGACCAGAAGCTGCAGGTGTCACAGTAGTTGCAGTCTCCAGAAGTTGAAGCTTACATCAGAATAACATTCATCAACCTCATCACATCTTGTTTTCGGTATATATGGAGGTTGAATACAAAAATCTCTACTAACCTATGCGTGGAGGGGTCATAACTGACCACCAACCACATTTACAATCAGATATGGGCTTTGATACAATTTGATTGCTTTAATGGGTCAATTTGACATTTACTGGTACTTTGTTGTCCTTCTTGAACAGGTGAAGTCTTGTTTGAATGAATTTCAATAACTGTTGTAGTCATTGAACTGCTCGAGGATCGTCCTTCTCGTCCTTGGCCGTGCTGCTCTTTGAATGCGGCAGCTAAGGATTCAATGTGCAGAGTGCTGGTGGGAAGCTGAACACTACTATCCTTCGTCCCCTAGAAGCATGGCAGAGGCAGTGGCCGCAGGTGGCATGGAGGAAGATCCACCATTGGATAGCATGGATCGACAGCGAAAAGCGTTTCACAATAGCTATCGGGAAGAAGCGGGGATCAAATGTGAGCCGTTGGATGAAACAGGCGGACGACAGAGATCAATCTATGGAGGAGATCGGAAGGAAGGGAAGTGGGAGATCGCGGGCCGTTGGATCTCGGGTGCGGAGATCCAACGGTCGACGGGCATGGAAGTTGCGTGAAACTTAACGAGCGGGAGACTGTACGCAAGGGCGATAAGCGGTTTCCCTGCACCGCTCATGGGAGGAGGGCGATTTTCATACATGGAGGAGCGATCCAGTACCAAAGCACCGCGTGGCAGGTAGGTCCGGCGGGAAACCACCTTCCTCGCGGGCTATCGCATGCACAGGTTCCAGTGGCGGGGGAAGCGTTTATCGTTGGATCCTGGCGGGGAAATGATCGGATGGTGGTGGGTGAATGCGCATGTACATTGAGTGACGTGATAGGTGAGGGCCCCAGCAGTGATGTTTTCATTATATGTGCGCAGTTATGCAAATAACATCATATGGGTTTTGAAATTAAGCGAATAAAGGTTTTAACTGAGAAAAGGGACTTACAAAGGGTTTTATAATGTTTAAACAAAACGTGCAGGAGCCAAGGAAAAAGGTTTTATGCGGGGTTTTGGGAGGAAAACAAGGATAAAGGGGTTTAAAGAACAATAAGGAGGATTTAAGGGGAAGGAGGAAACAGAGGTGTGGGGAGTTATAAGGGAATAAGGCAAATGAAAGGAAAGGATAAAATAAACTGCTGCAAACTCTTTGCAGCCCAAACCAGCATTGCCTGACCTGATTTTATCCATCAAATGTTGCAAATTGTAGCAGAGCTAACACTGGCTACTTCTGGGGATGAGATCGTCCCTGTGAGGTCTCAAGAACCTGTAGATCAATGCCTTTCCAATTGAAAACAAATTAGCCAAAATTCCTAGTGTTCCATTGGGCATGGAGTCTACTTTGCCTATAGAAAACTGGTAAATACCAAATATTTACAACTTTTAAGGCCAAAGACCTTAAACAACATAAACTTTCAAAAACCACCCATTAACTGGGCCATCAAAAACTGCCTCTCCTCCCATACTTTTCAGTATGAAGGTGTTGTTCCCTTGAATCTGTGAAATGATGAAAGGCCCTGTCCAGAAAGCATCAAATTTCCCATGATTTCCTTTCTTTTCCTTTAATGCATCCCACTTCAAAACCAAGTCACCAACCTGAAAATTATCTGTTTTTGCCTTCTTGTCAAAGGCTTCCTTGATCTTTCTCTGATGTGCTGCAGCCTTTTCAACTAGTTGTTCTCTAATATGATGTACCTCTGCTAGATCAGTGATCCTCTTTGCCATATCTTCTTCCTCATCCTGCTCTTCTTGAAGGAATTTTGCCACAGGGAGAGTTAGCTGAATTGGAAATACAGCCTCAGTGCCATATACTAGCTTGAAAGGAGAATTCCCTGTGGATTTCTTAATGGTTGCTCTGTCAACCCACAGTGCATAATTGAGCTTTGAATCCCAATTCTTTTTATTGTCCTCTAATAGCTTCTTAATTATCCTTATCAGATTTTTATTAGAGGATTCTGTTAGACCATTTCCTTGAGGATAGTAAGAGGTGGAATGAACTAGTTTAATACCCATTGAATCACACCTTTCCACCAATTCTTTTGCCTTGAAGGCTTCTGCATTATCTGTGATCAATTTATGTGGACAACCAAATCTGCTGAAGATATTTTCTGTCAAAAACTTCATGACCACATTATGGTCAGCCTTGCTTGCAAGAATTGCTTCAATCCACTTAGTGAACTAATCAGTGGCTACTAATATCCATCTATGCTGGCCACTGGAATGTGGATTGATTTCACCAATGAAATCCAAACCCACTGCTGAAAAGGTCCTTTTGCAAGTATTGGTTTTAGGGGCAAGGACTTCAACTGCTGTTTTCCTTCAAATCTTTGGCACCTGTCACAAGATTTAACAAAATAAAATACATCAAAAAATAAAGTAGGCCAATAGTACCCAGCTCTGAGAATCTTATGGGCTGTAGTTTTCCAATGGTGATGCCCTCTACACATGTTAGAATGAAACTGCTGCATAACTTCTTTTGACTGTTCTTCGTCCAGACACCTCAAAAGCACTCCAGATGGATCCCTCCAATAGAGCATATTTTCATTGATGCAATATTTAGCTACCCTAAGCTTTATAGTTCTGGCTTGGCTTTGAGTAAATTCTGAAGGGATTTCTAGCTTCATCAAAAAATTAATTATTTCAGCATACCAGTTACAAGAAGCTAGATTCTCGGCCACTAACTGCTTTCTCTCTGTTTTAGCTATTTCTTCATCTTCTTCTACCTGACTATTTTATGCAATTGTGCACAGGAAATCTATATCTAATGATCTGCAATTTTCTTCAGCCAACAATCTGGAAAGACCTTGACCTCTGACCAGCTTAGTGGGCCTCAGCTCTATATTAAATTATATCATCTTTGCAATCCATTTTTCCCTTCTTCCATCAACATCAGGTTGTGTCAGGACATCTTTTATTGCAGCAGAGGGTACATATGCAATTATCTTGGAATGTAAGATATAAACTCTGAAAGCTTTCAAGGATTTGATAAGAGCATATTCCTGTTTTTCAATAATATCATACCTCAGTTCAGCATCCCTCAAATTCTTGCTGAAAAATGCCACCGGATGTTTTGAACCTTCTTCATCTGCCTACAATAAAATAGCTGTAATGGTGTCTTGAGAGGCAAAAGAAAATATATGGAACTCCTTGCTGTAATATGGACTTATTAATGTGGGAGCCTCCATAATAGATTTTTTAATAGACTCAAACGATTTTCTTGCTACATTAGTCCATCTTACCTCTAATCCTTTCCTCAACATGGAGGTAATATGCTTCACCAATTCTGTAAAATTTGGAATAAACCTCACAAAATTAATCTTGCCCAGAAAGGACTGGATATCTTTCTTTGATCTCGGGACAGAAAAAGTTTGTATTGCTTTTACTCTTTCTAGGTCAATCTAGACACCTGCAACAGACACAACATGTCCTAGCAGCGTGCCTTCTTCTAAAGCAAATTGTGATTTTTTTGGATTGACTGAAATTCCAAACCTCCTACACTTCAGAAACACTTTTTTCAAATGTTGAAAATGATCTTGATGGGTGCTAGAGTACACTGTTATATCATCAAGGTATATGAGGACAAATTTATCCTTCTCTCCTACAAATGCTATGTTCATAACTCTCTAAAATGTTGCTCCAACATTCATCAATCCAAAAGGCATCTTAGCATACATAAAATTGCCCCAAGGAGTGGTGAATGCAGTATTTTCTTGATCATCTGGGCGTACAACAATCTGATTAAAGCCTGAAAATCCATCCAAGAAAGACATTACTTTGGCTCCTGAGACTTTCTACAACAAGTGCTCCATCTTTGGTAGGGGATAATTGTCTTTCTTTGAGCACTTGTTTAAATTTCTGAAATCAACACACAGTCTGATTTCTCCACTTTTCTTCCTCACCACCACTAGATTGGCCACCCATTTGGAATATCCCAGAGGATCTATAATATTAGCAGCCAACAACTTTTTAATTTCTTTCTTAATTAAAGGAAGAAGCATAGGATTTATTGGTCTCAGCTTCTGTTTGAAAGGAATAGTGTCTTTCTCCAGAGGAATTTTATGCTGTATTATGTTCTTATCATACGTTTTCAGGTCACTATACTCCCAGGAAAACACATCAGCAAATTGCTTCATTAATTTGCAGTATTCAGAACATTGATCAGCAGACAAATGAGTGGACAAATTTACATATCTAGGCTGACCTGGACTTCCTATATCATGCTTACAGACTGCAGATTGGTCTTCTTTTTGGGCAGCTTTGTAAGGCACATCATTTTGGTCAAACAATCGTTCAAGAGTAATTAGGCCCTTAGGAATATGATTACTAGGAAGCTAGACAATGTTGTTTTTGCCAATTTTATTTTTAAGCTAGGATTAAAGGCTTTCTTGTAAGGCTTCATTTTCTTGGTCAATTTGCATTTGAAAAAACTCATCAATGACTTGAAGGAACCTATTGATCTCATCATCATCAAAAACTTTCCAATGGTGGACATTATCAGGTACGGACGGTCTATATTTCATTTGAACTTCATACACTAGTCTGGGAGGCATGGGAGGAATAAATAGACTAGAAAACACAACAATGGAATCAGCAAGATGATTTTGGGCTCTAGGAATATATGAAATACAGAAATAATCAAAAGAATCTCTGATTCTCCATACCTCATCTCTGTATGCTTTAAGCCTTGGGTGCTTTGCTTGAAATGTTTTATTTACTTGTTGAATGATCAAATCAGCATCTCCAAATACCTTTATACTCTTGATTCCTTTGTCTTTTGCTGCATTAAGGCCCAACAACGGAGCCTCATATTCTGCTATATTGTTTGTGACTTGAAAGACCAGCTTAAAAGACAACTGAATGCTTTCTTGTTGTGGAGATACTAGCACCACCCCTGCTCCTGCAGTCTCCCTGAAACATGCTCCATCAAAAAAAATATCCCAAACCTGACTTCCTTGCTCTTCTTTGGCCTGAATTGTTGGTTTCCTGAGCTGCATTGAGGCCTTTTGAGATTCTTCTATTTGGAGGATACATGCTCCAAAATCAGTGTCCACTGCATATATGGGATGATTGGTAGGGTTCTTCTCATCACTGATGATGTATGCTAGCTGTGCTTCTCTATACAATCTCCATCTTTCTCCTCCAAAAACTGGGACAGTTGCATAAGATAGATCATTTTGTAATGTCCCACCTAGTCTCTTAATCCATCCTCTAGACAGCAGCATGCCAAACTTAGGAGGGACATCTACTACTACAATATCCATCATCATACTCTTCATGGGCAGCTGAGTTAGGGTAATTGCAAGATCTTTAATCAATCCAAGACATTTCACTTTCCTTGAATCAAAAGAGAATAAATCATGATAAGGTCTGGTGATATCAAGGCCTAACTCTTCCATGACAGCTTTAGGCATCAGATTGTGGCTGGCCCCTGTGTCTAGCAGGAAATTGTGGAAGATTTTGTCATGAATGGTCAAGGAGACATAAAAACATGGATAATTATTATCAGCATGTTCAATCATGGGGCTGAGCACAATGGCAGGCTTGTCATCTTGCAAATTGACAGAGTCAGTGGAGGCTTGCATGGTTTCTAGCTCAAGGGCTTCAAGGATAGGCTTTCTAAATACTTCACTCTTTACCAACTCTACCAGAGGCACATATATTTTCAATTTCTGAACTTCTGACTCAAAGCTGAAAGAAGAAGATAATTTATCAGAACCTTTTACCTCTTGAACTGGAGCTTTGAGGATGACTGGATCAGCTGCTGGTCTTCTCTGCTTGGAATTCTGTAACTCTGTTTGGACAGTAGCTCTTTGGGCAGAATTTTCTTTGACATTTTTTGCATTCGACCTCAGGTTATATCTCTGCTGCTGTTCAGTTTGTAGAACAGCTTCTCTATCCCATTCTTGACTGTTTTGTTCCTGCAGCAATGATTCTTCATACTCAGCCAATGTTAAAAATGCAGCGCTGCCTTTATCTTCCATGCAGTGAATTTCATCCTCATCTTCTTCAAATTGTTTCTCCTCCATGACAACATTTTGGAAAGGAGCTTTAACTTTCTGATCTTCCTTTGATTCTTCACCCCTCTGCATAATTTGTAACTACTCATTTTCTCTTCTGAATGGATTGGGATTTCTTGGAGCAAATGTGTTCTGCTGCCTTGTTTTCCCTGAATTCTGCTCAACCTTCAACTTAGAAATTTCAGTAGCCAATGACTCTATCATCTTAGTCATTTTGTCCAATTTAGGTTTTGAAGATGATGCAGAAGAATTAGAGGCCCGACCTCTCTGCCTCCTCCTGTCAGCTTGATTTTTTAGCTTTTCTGCAGCCATGATATTAGACTCTACTTCTAGGGTTGCATCCTGCATGTCTGCCAACGTAGCACATCTTCTTTCTCTCAACAATAGGCAGAAATCAGAGTCAAAAGCATTGGCATAAGTGAGTTTAGCAGAGGTGGGGGTAGGCTTTACCTCAGCTGGTATCTTGCTATACATACGATTGAACCTTTTATTAAAATCAGGTAGTGATTCCCCATTTTCCCTTTTCAGATTACCAAACTCAGTATGATAATACAGCAAGTCTTTCTTATCTCCCCAGTGCTTCAAGAATGCATCATCTAAAGCTTCAATACTTGTTATAGATCTATGGGGCAATTCTCTAAACCACTTCCTAGCCTCTCCATCAAGGCTTTGGACAAAAACTCTCATCCACACATCATTTTCACTTATATCTAATTTATCAGCATAACTGTACAAAGCTTCAAGGTGTTCTTCAGCTATTACTCCCTTGGCGCCAGTGAACTTAGGCATATATTTTTGATATTCTCCCACAAGCATAGGATTTAAAGGAACAAGCAAGACCAAAGGTCCATATCTGGCAGCTAATTCTTTCTATCTTCGTAGGTGCTTGCTATCCTTCCATGATTGAAGTATGTGGAAGAACATTGGTAGCTTGAATGCTAGGAAGTAATGTGATGGATGGTAGAGACAAAGGGATGTTTTGGACTGAATGGGAAGCTTTCTTTGGACTGAGATTCAAAGGGGAACTAACTGCACAAGGGGCTATATTAATCTCTGAAGGAATTTCCTTATTAACAGTGCTGAGTTCTAAATCTTCAAACTGTAAATCTTCAGCTATGACTTTATCTTTCAGAGATGAATGAGATTTCTTAAGCTTACCTGATACTGATGCCCCTTTCTATGATTCTTTCTTCGATTTGACAATCCTCTCAAGGTCAGGCACTGGTTCAGCTGGTGATTTCTAAGGATTTCTTCGCGTATGTCTCACAAACTGAGCCAGAACTTCAATGTGGAGTCGCCAAAGGTTGGTCTTCCTCCAGTGGAGTCGCCAGATAGATGATTACAACCAGAAAATGTGTCCAAACCTTGTCTATCATCAAAGCTTGGAACTATGTCGTTCTCCTAGGGAAGCTGAGCTTCAATTCTCCTCTCCCCGGCAACGGCACCAATTAATGTTATCACCCCAAGAAACTCTCCTAGGTTGTATCTCAGAGATGGTCGAGAACATTAAAAACTCAACAAAAATGTTGGAAATTGGTGGATGAATGAGAGAGATGATGCATATTCAAGCCAAATAACCACTTCTACTATGCTTAACCCCAGACATCGGTGAACACCCCTAGACTACAAGGCTTTAGACCACCAATTACTCACAGTTTAAGGAAAATGTGATGATGGAGAATGATGATCACACCAGCTGATGCACAGGACCCTGTGATGGCCAGCTACACCAGTTAAAAGGTCTGTAAATCTATTTCCTAATGCACAGACAGGATGACAGCTCTTTGGCATTAAAACAACAGAAACCTGCATACAAATTCAATGATACATCTAGATTCTAACACAAAGGTGGGATGACAGCCCCTCTAATGCTAAACATCAACAGCACATGAATAAATGCATAACAGGCACAACCTGGAACAAAGAAGAAGAAGTAGAAAGTGAGCAATTAATAGCAAAAGAAGCTTTCATTAGTTGAAAATGAAGACCAGAAGCTACAGGTGTCACAGTAGTTGCAGTCTCCAGAAGTTGAAGATTACATCAGAATAACATTCATCAACCTCATCACATCTTCTTTTTCGGTATATATGGAGGTTGAATACAAAAATCTCTGCTAACCTATGCGTGGAGGGGTCATAACTGACCACCAATCGCATTTACAATCAGATATGGGATTTGATACAATTTGATTACTTTAATGGGTCAATTTGACATTTACAGGTACTTTGTTGTCCTTCCTGAACAGGTGAAGTCTTGTTTGAATGAATTTCAATAACTGGTACAGTCATTGAACTGCTCAAGGATCGTCATTCTCGTCCTTGGTCGTGCTACTCTTTGAATGCGGCAGCTGAGGATTCAATGTGCAGAGTGTTGGTGGGAAGCTGAACACTGTTATCCTTCATCCCCTGGAAGCATGACAGAGGCAGTGGATGCAGGCGGCATGGAGGAAGATCCACTGTTGGATAGCGTGGATCAACGACAAAATGCGCTTCACAATAGCTATCGGGAAGAAGCAAGGATCAAATGTGGGCCGTTGGATGAAACAGGCGGACGACGAAGATCAATCTACGAAGGAGATCGGAAGGAAGGGAAGCAGGAGATCGCTGGCCGTTGGATCTCGGGTGCGGAGATCCAACAGTCGACGGGCACGGAAGTTGCGTGAAACTTAACGAGCGGGAGACCGTACGCGGGGGCGGTAAGCGGTTTCCCCGCACCACTCACGGGAGGAGGGTGGTTTTCATACATGGAGGAGCGATCCAGTACCAAAGCGCTGCGTGGAAGGTAGGTCCGGCGGGAAACCGCCTTCCCCACAGGCTATCGCATGCGCAGGTTCCAGCAGCGGGGGAAGCGTTTATCGTTGGATCCTGGTGGGGAAATGATCGGACAGCGGTGGGTGAATGCGCATGTACATTGAGTGACGTGACAGGTGAGGGCCCCGGCAATGACGTTTTCATTATATGCACGCGGTTATGCAAATAACATCATATGGGTTTTTAAATTAAGCGAATAAAGGTTTTAACCGAGAAAAGGGACTTACACAGGGTTTTATAATGTTTAAACAAAAATGCACGGGAGCCAAGGAAAAAGGGTTTATGCGGGGTTTTGGGAGGAAAACAGGGATAAAGGGGTTTAAAGAACAATAAGGAGGATTTAAGGGGAAGGAGGAAACGGAGGTGTGGGGAGTTATAAGGGAATAAGGCAAATGAAAGGAAAGGATAAAATAAACTGTTGCAAACCCTTTGCAGCCCAAACCAACAATGCCTGACCTGATTTTATCCATCAAATGTTGCAAACTGTAGCATAGCTAACAGTAATCAGAGAGACATTTCTAACAAGGTATTGTACGCGCCAAATGGAGATCATATGACCAATTATGATCATGGGAAGTTGGCTACCAAACTTACCCCAACGGGGCCCACAAACTCTTGGTATTCCATCTCCTATGGTTATGGTTTTGGTTGTTTAGGGTTTCCCTTTATTGTTCAATAATAAAAAGGCCCTTGAGCCTCATTGTAACACAATTTCAAGGCATTTAGATGCCACATATCTTCTCAGAGATAAGATACCATTTCTCGAGCTATTTTATTTCCATTTTGTATGTAAGCATCTTTTAGTTCTTTGATATTAATGAAATGAAGATTTATTTATGTTGAATCTCTATGTTTATGTTTATATATGTATTACGTTTCATTCCTACATAAATCTAGATCAGTGGTATTAAAGATGCCTACTCTTTCTTTGTTTTTCTTTGCATGTCCCCAATGAGGTCGGGGTATAAGGAGTTAGGGCTCGAACTGGTTGAACCTTTGCAAGACCGGCCTCACAAACCTCGAGGAACTCCCATGGCAGAAGAAAAGAAAGACGGGGGATCAAGATATCCTTTCAAAATATTGCTCGAAGAAGCCCTCGAGTGACAAAGGAACACAATCATGTACAACTTTGCCAAGATCCTTTGACAGATGCCCACAAACGACACATGTTCATCTGACAACCAATCTGAAGGCGCCACTCCCTTCAAGGTACAAGTCAACTTTGACATTCCCGTAATTGAAGACCAGATAGATGAAAACACCATATATAGATGGTTATATATGTTGGAAGGATATTTTTTGATTCATGATTTTTCCAATTGGGAAAATATTACTTTTTCACTCCTCAAAGCTGCCCCCCATGTCAAGGACATGTGGGAAACCTACTGTGAATAGAGGGAAGAGAAAGAACCCTCATTGTCTTTAGCCACACCCACTTGGAATTATTTTCGATATGCCATCAAGGAATAATATTACCCCATGGGGAGCTATCGAGACAAGTACATATAATGGACTACACTATGACAACAAAGGGATCAAGATGTCCATGAGATGACGAATCTTTTCCATACCCTATGCACAAAGTTGGGTATCAAATATTTTGAGAAACATCTGGTGCTCAAATATCACAATTTCTTACACAAATATATTCAGGAGGAAATGGAATTCTTGGACATCCCCTCGTTTGGTGCATCATACTGACATGCTTCCAAGATTGAGGAGAAATTCAAGCTGAAGAAGCAAGACTTTGGATCTGCAAACCCGAAGCAGAGAAAAGGCACCCCCAATCCACAGAGTAAAGGGCAGAGTCAGGTCATTGTTAGGGTCTTATAAATATAGTAGTTCAATATGGTTATTTAGCCATTTATTATTTTTCATTTTAAATTTTTAGTCTTTTAAAAAGAAAAAATAGAAAAGAAAAGAAAAATAGAAAAGCAAAGAAAAATAGAAAAGGAAGAAAAAATAAAAATAATTAAAGGGGAAAGAGAAAAATAAATAAACGTCGAGGGACGACATTCAGACCACCCCCGAGCTTTCGGGACTTAATGGGGGGAGGGTGCAAAAAATGGTTTCCAAATATACTGCTATAGTTATGTGTCATATTCGTGTTGTTTTTGAGGGATCCCCTCATGATACCATTTACCACTCCTCCCCCCTGAAATCCACCATCTAATGCTCCCTTTTGCCCGTTCATTCCCGCGCTATCCGCCCACGCCATTTGTCACTCATCCAATTGTCCATGTTACCTTCCCGCCACGCGATATGACCATCACTATTCAAATTACCCTCCAATAGTTATATAAACGTTGGATAATAAATTTCTTCCACCAACGTATGAATTTTCCATTAATAGCACGCTTAAAAAACGGTAACAATCCTGTTAAATATCCTTAAATCCCGTTATAAAAATCCTCCTCAACCTGTAAAATTCCCTTTAGACAATTGTTTGATTTATGCAGGTTCAGCTTGAAGAATATCTGAAGCCTACCAACGCCCTCTGCAAAATGATCTCCTTTGTAAAGTGATCTCCTTCTACAAATATCAGTCAACCACAGCCCGATAACTCTTTTCCCTGATTTTCCAATTGGAATTAAGATGTCATCGCATAAAGGATAGGGAAAGATGCCCGATGAAAATCTTATGGTGCTTCGTGTCCCTGATTTAGATAGGACTCCTTTAAGTGATACTCAGCACAAAATTTCAGAAACACAATGTGAGTTTTATCTGTATGAGCTCCATAATTAGGCAAAGCAAAAGTATATGAGAGATTCAGGAACGAATAGTGATGGGATAAGTTACTAGAGCTAGTTGAATAAAGATAAACAACAATCCTATAGTTTTGGCAACAGACAGATAGAAGAAGCAAAAAAAGTAGCTACAATTAGCAACAGTTCACTTTAAATTCTGAACAGAACATCAGAAATAGTCTAGATTTCCTATTACTTAGTTCTATTTTGGAAATATCTACATGTTTTTGGTAGATATTATTTTGTAATAAATTTTATTTGAAGTACAAATTTATTCGAGACAAAGTCTATAAATATTTTGTAAAAAGACTTAGTAAGGGTTGGATTATGCAAGAAGAAAAGATTTTTTTTTGTGATTGTAAGCAGTCAATTATATTTTTGAAGTAATCAATTTAGTAATACAAAGGTATTTTGGTTTCATAATTCTTGGGTCAAGCAAATGGTGATGTTTCCTCTTTGTAATTTTTTTTTCTTCTAAGTTCCATATGAATGTTTTCCTTCTTAAATTGTTTACAAGAATATTAAGGGACGAATTTACTTTCAGTACTCTGCTTGGGCTTGTTAAACAATTTCAATGTTTTATTTTTGATATTAAGTATATAATTCATCTGAGTATGCTCTATATTTAATTGAAATTAATTCTCATTCATCTTATTCACACCACAACAACTCTACAAGATCCAAGAGTTTTCCTACCTCACCCTATTTTTTTCTCCTCTGTTTATTTAAACTGATTACTGAAGACATTATGCATCCATGCCCAATGGACTTCTCTTTCATTTTGCAGCCAAAATTTAAATAAAACTACCTTGTCCTTTCATACCTAGCCTAAAACCTAAACATTAAAATTAAAAATCATACAGCAAGAGCCCTCTCTGAAGCTGGAAGGGCTAGATCCCAGATTTGAAAGTGGTTTGTGGTTACCTTTGTAATTTTCCTCCTCAGCCTAGGAAAACTACAAAGTGCTAACAGTCGCAACCCCCCATGGCGACTCCTCAAATTCACAAGAAAAGAATAATGGGAAAGCGAAGAAATACACCCTTAAGTGGTGTGAGTTCCATAAAACTCCCACTCACAACACGAAAGAATTTTGCGTGAAACAGGCACTGGTAGACAAGATAAAATACTCAGAGATGGATGCATGCTATGATTCTAAGCAGAACCCAACAAGGGAACCAACAATGGAAAGTAGATCATTGACGTCGAACCCCCTAGGATGGTAACCACCACTAAGCTGGAAAATGTGTAACTTGAGGATCCAAAGGAGGGGGGTTCCTCTTCCACTCGCAGATGTGGGTAAAGGGTTCGCTAGTGCAGTTCACAATTGACAGCGGGAGCTAAAAGAACCTAATATTAGTCAAGGTTGTTAAGAGATTGAAGCTGCTAACAATGCTACACCCACAGTCGTACAACATTGGTTGGCTCCACTAAGGGCAATATCTCCCTGTCAGCCAGTAGTGTCGTCTGCCTTATAGCATCAAGCCCTTTGGAGATGAGGTATTATGCAATGTTTCTCCTCTGGAAGTTGTGATGTTTTATTAGGTCAACCATACCTATGGAAGCGTCATGCTATATATGAATCTAGAACTCATTCTGTTATTATCACTTTGGGCCAGAAATTGTATAGGATACCAGAGGTAGCGTTGCCTACTGCCTTTTCTTTGATCTTTGCTAAAAAATGCAATAATATCATTTTCCAAACCAGTAAATTTGTCTTCCTTATGATTTTCCCTCAAAGCAAGAGAAAGATTGTAGCCACATCCATAACCTCTAGACAGGGCTCCTTCGCATGACAACAACATATGGACAAGTTCGTGGAGTAATATAGGGACATCTTCACCTCACCCATAGGGGTACCCCTACATTTTCAGGTCAAGCACTCCATCAATCTGACCATGGGTTCCCTACTACCCAATGGACCAATATACTGATGCTCTATTCTAGAGAATGATGGAATCAAGAGTTAGATTCAAAAGTTGTTGCAGAAAGGGCACATAAGTCCAAGTTCATCACCTTGTGGGAGCTCGATCATGTTGGTGATAGAAGAAGGATGAAACCTGAAGGCTCTGTATTTACTATCGAGTGCTAAATACGATCACTGACCAAAATAGGTATCCAATCCCATGGATGTATGACCTTGTGGCCATCTAGAGGGGGCAAAATATTTCAGCATTATTGACTTGAAGTCCGGATATCAGTAGGTACCAATTGAACCTTCCAATGTGTGTAATATTGTCTTCAATTCCAAAGAGGTCCTTTTCTGATGGATGATCATGTCTTTTAGGTTGACTAATGCCCCCGAAACCCTCATGCGGCTGATGGATGACATCTTGCAACACTTCACCAACTCGTTCATGGTAATATATTTAGACAACATCATGATCTTCAACTAGAGTTGGGAAGAGCACATACACCATATTTGACAGGTCCTCTAAACCCTGCGACAACACAAATTTTTTGCCAATTTGGAGAAATGCACTTTTGGTATGACCCATGTTCAATATCTGGGATACATCATTGATGAGAAGGGTGTGAATGTGGACCTAGCTAGGATACAAGTTATTTGGGATTGGCCAGCCTGAACCACTCTAATAGAGCTCTAAAACTTTCTAGGTCTTGCCAATTTATATCACAGGTTCATGTTTGGATTCTCTCATATCACTTGGTCTTTGAGTCAAGCCACTAAGGGAAGAGTGAAAGAAAAGTTATTTTGGCCTGAATCCCAACATAAGGCATTTTCTGATTTGAAGCATCGCCTCTATTCTACACCAGTGCTCACATTACCAGACATGCAACACCCACTTGAAATTGATATAGATGCCTTTGATTATGTTGTTGGTGTAGTTCTTACCAAGCAAGGGCATCTGGTGGCATATCATAGTGAGACACTTTTAGATGAAGTCCGAAAGTATTCCACCTATGACAAAGAGATGTATTTCATTGTGCAGGCATGTCGACAATGGAAGCACTACATTATGGGGAAGGAAACGATCATCCACACATACCACTGACCCCTGCAGTTCATACAGACACAAGGGAAGTTACATAATGGTTGCCTTTAGAAATGGTCCACATATCTACAAAAATTCCATTTGAACATTAAGTACAAGAAGGGCATCACCAAAAATGTTGCATACTGCCTTAGCCAATCGTCGGTTATGGGATTGAACACTGTGCTCCACTCTTGTGGACATGAGACTTTGGGATGGTCACATCTTTATAAGAGTGATCCAAAATTTAGCACCACATACCAGATGCTCCTTGAAGGTAAGCAAGTTCCAGACTTTCACCTCCAAGATGCACTATTATGCCACCTAGGACACCTCTGTGTTCCTTCAAGTGAGTGTGCCAAGATTATTTGGGAGGTGTACTATAGTCAGGTTGATGGATATTTTGGGGTAGAAAAGACAATGGCAGTTCTATAGAAGTATTTTTATTAGTTGAACCTTCGATGGGATGTTGGGAAGTACATCATATCCTACATTGTGTGTGCCATTGCCAAACCTACAATCAAGAAGCAAGATCTGTATACTCCTTTGCCTACTCCTAGCTGGCCTTGGGAATCCCTCTCCTAGATCGAGACAATAGGTTCCTAAGTACATTCTGGTCAAGCCTCTGGTCTTTCTTGGATACCAATCTCACTAAGTCCACAACCTTCCACCCCCAAACCGAAGCCTAGACAGAGGTCATCAATAGGATGATCGTGCACATCCTACGCATGTACAACTTGAAGCATCCACGCACATGGGATGAAATCCTATCGTATTTCCAACACAACTACAATATATCTCTCCACAACTCAACTGAACACAACCCCTTTTAGGTGGGATTGGGATTCCAGCCACTATGTCCCATTGATGTTCCCATATCACTTGTAGTTATTCAAGCAGATTCGTCTCATGTCCAGTCTGAAGGTAACATATCTAACAACTTAATTGAGCAAATTCAGCACATTCTCTAACAGGTCCATGGCATATTGGACAAAATAAATGCTAAGTACAAACAATGTCATGATCATCATTGGGTGCTACACAAGTACTAGGTGGGTGACAATGTTTGGTTACATTTGCAAAAGGAGTGCCTCATTGGGGTCCACCACAAGCTTCACCCACTCCAATATGGGCCTTACACCATCACTAAGGCTATAGGGGACAATGATTTTTATCTAAATATTCCACTATTCCTTGGCTTGCACCCATTATTCAATGTGAACCAGTTGTGGCCATACTTTCCCCCATTGTTGGACACATTTGATGTTGCTGAGCAGCTGACACCAAAAGAGCTCAACCCAAGCTATATCGAACCTGCCAAAACTGATAGGATCATGGAAAAAAGATCAAGAACACTCACCAGCGGAGGATCTAACTATATCAAGTTGTCAAAGCAAACCAACGCATTCACCAGGGCAAGTGGCTCACTAGGGACCAGGTTCAACAAAAGTTTCCTCACCTCATGGAGGCTCTGCACACAATGGGGACTATTGCTCCTAAGGGGGGAGGAATGATCTAGGTGAATATTGGTGGCCACCCGCCTATTCCTCCTGGACCTCTATTGGATTTCATCAGTTGCCTTGATTATAGCACAATTTACTACTTTTAGCAATTTTCCGGTCCTGAACTTCTAGAGTTGTTTTGACCCCCTAAACGACGTTTTTTTAGGTCCGCAATAGGCCTTGAGCCTACCGCATATCTTGTATTACTTGTAGAGACCTTTGTAACAAGGTATTGTACATGCTAAATAGAGATCATATAATCAAGTCACAACCCCGGGAAGTTGCCTTCCCAACTAACCCCAACGGGGCTCACAAACTCTTGGTGTTCCATCTCCTAGGGTTAGGGTTTTTATTCTTTAAGGTTTCCATTTATTGTTCAATAATGAAAAGGCCCTTGAGCCTCATTGTAACATAGTTCAGAGGCATGTAGCTACCACATCTCTTATCATAGATAAGCTACCATCACTCGAACTAGTTTATTTCCATTATATATGTAAGCATCTTTTAGTTCCTTAATATTAATGAAATGAAGATTTATTTATGTTGCATCACTGTGTTTATGTTTATATCTGTATTTTGTTTCATTCCTACATAAGTCTGAATCAGATATCAATAGAATATTGGACCTAGTTGGATTAGAAAAAAAATATAATACAATTATGTCTCTCAAATTTAATATTATTGAATGTCTTAGGAGAAGCTACAACAAAGATATTATGGAACAAGTTAGGGGATTTATATCAGTCTAAATCTCCGGTGAACAAATATTTCGTATGAATGAAGTTGTAGAACCCGAGGATAAGGGATGGAGACTTGGTGATAAAACATATGAATTCCTTCAATACCATGGTAATTCAACTATTATATGTTGATATTTGTATTTCAAATGAAGATAAGTGTATCATTTTGTTATGTTTTGTACTACACTTGTGGGATAGTTTGTTGTTGCCATAGGTAGTAATGAAACTAATTTAAGTTTTGATAAAATAGTGTCATGCCTATTATTTGAGGATATGTGATGGATATTGGTGGACACCCACTTATTCCACCTGAACCTCTAATAAGTTTCATCAATTTCCTTGATTTTAGCACAATTTACTATTTTTAGCAGTTTTTCGGGTCCTGAACTTCCAGAGTTGTTTTGACCCCTAAATGGTATTTTTGAGGTCCACAACATGCCCATATAAAATATTGTAGTAATTAGAGATACCTTTCTAACGAGGTATCATACACGCCAAACAGAGATCATATGACTAAGTTATGACCCCAAGAAGTTGGCTACCCAACTAACCCCAGTGGGGCCCATAAACTCTTGGTGTTCCATCTCTTGGGGCTAGGGTTTTGGTTGTTTAGGGTTTCCCTTTATTTTTCAATAATAAAAAGGCCCTTGAGCCTCATTGTAACACAGTTCAGAGGCATGTAGCCACCACATCTCTTCTAAGAGATAAGCTACCATCGCTTGAGCTAGTTTATTTCCATTATGTATGTAAGCATCTTTTAGTTCTTTGATATTAATGAAATGAAGATTTATTTATGTTGCATCTTTGTGTTTATTTTTATATCTGTATTCTGCTTCGTTCCTACATAAGTTCAAATTACATGTTAATAGAATATTGGACCTAGTTGGATTAAAAGAAAAATACAATACAATTATGTCTCTCAAATTCAGTATTATTGAATGTCTTAGGAGAAGCTACAACAAAGATATTATGGAACAAGTTAGGGGATTTGTATCATTCTAAATCTCCAGTGAACAAATATTTCCTATGAATGAAGTTTTAGAACCTAAGGATAAGGGATGGAGACCCGGTGATAAAGCATATGAATGCCTTCAATACCATGGTAATTCAACTATTATATGTTGATATTTGTACTTCAAATGATGATAAGTGTATCATTTTATTGTGTTCTCTAATACACTTGTGGGATAGTTTTGTTGTTTCCATATGTCTTAATGAAACTACTTCAAGTTTTGATGAAATAGTGTCATCCTTGTTATTTTAGGAGATGCGATGGAAAAACATGGAAATTCTAAATGAAAATTCTTTATCTAGAAGAGGATTCTTGCATGATAGAAATAAAAATAATCCTTCAAGTGGTAGATATAAATCTAGTGGAAGATGTAAATCTCTAGGAAAATTCATAAAGGGATGTTGGAGATGTGGAAAACAAGGGAATTAAAGGAAACACTATAGATCCAAAAATTTTAAGAATGGGAAGGTATTTAATGATGCTCCTACAAAAACAAAAAACCCCTTGGATGAAGAAGGGATGTGTTCTTGGTTTCTTCAAGCATGCATGCAGATCATGATGCATGGTTGGTTGACATAATTTCATCTTTTCATATGACTCCTCATAGGGAGTAGTTTTGTGAGTATGAAAGGTGTTGTGACCTATATGTTCTCCTAGAATGGTTAATTTGCAAAGAGTTTTGGTCTTCAAGTTTAAAGGACATAAGAAAATGTGATGGTGAAACCTTGGACAAATGTAGAGAACCTAGGAAAAAGAGAAAGGGGTAAAAAACAAATGCAATGGGCCCACCATCCACATTGTGTGCCTAACAACTAAATGATGTGAAAAAATGGGGAGAATCGTCATCTGTCCTTAAGTCACTCGGTCCTGGAAGCATTTCATCAGGGTAACTAGCATGGCAGATAAGTCGACGTTATCCCCCGGAATGGTCAAAGTCAGTTGGGTGACCTTTGTCGATCAACGACCAGGATCAACTCCAGGGGGGTCGAGCCTTGCTCCCAACCTCGTTCACTCACCCTGTCGGAGCATGGGGACCATGCCTATCACCAAAACATGCCAACGCGATTTTACAGGGCCATCGACCTCTCCCTCTCACCTCTCATCCACCCTAGCAGCACCACATGTCCTTCCTATGTGTCTCCCCTGTCCCTCCCACACATTACTCCACCATTTTCCCACCTATAAAACCATGACCCATTAGCAGTTGGAGTTTAAATATATTTATTTCAAATGGCTTTCCCTCGTCATTCTACCCATTTGCAACCTAGTTTGACCTTCAACTAGTGTAGAGCTTTGCAAGCGCCACTATGTCCAAATTCTTCTAGCCACCAAGTAACCTACAATCCTTCGCTACTTAGTCATTCTCCATTATGATTAAAATAAAAAAGTGAGAGACCAAAACCCGAGAGGCAAAACCCGACGTCCATATTGAGTCTTTCATGGACACAAAGCTCGAAATTTGTGACCCATTCTTCTCCTACCACTTTTATGATCTTGTTTCAACCTGTATGACCATCACCTAAAAAGAGAAGACCCATTTTTAGTCATAGAGTCAGGGGTGTATCACCAAATCACTCCCACAATCTACCATTTTCCATAATTTGTTTCCTGGCTTGCAACTTCCTATGTTAAAGAACGGAATTGTTTCATATCCTCCACTAGAGAGAAGATTTTGGAAGTCACACCAAAATTAATTCAAATGGCTCTCATCTACCCAAAATCTCTAGTTCCTGAGAGGTTTACAGAAGCTACCCTCTTCTACACTTATAATGGGCTCTCAGCCGGAGAACAACAAGCCTTCCTCCAGTTGATTTTAGCACCTGATAATCAAACCCTCCCCATCACAAACAAATTCCCTGTTTCCATGTTTTCTAAAAATGTATAGCTTATTTTGACCACTATCACCTTGATTTTTGGGGAAGAAGAAACTGCCAATATTACTAAAGCCTCCATAGGGTTCCTGCACACAATGATGCAACCTAACATCATCTTTGACATACCCTCGTTCCTTGCAGAATCCATAAAATTCCAGTTCAACCATTTTCCTGTCATTTCTTTTTTTAGATACTATTGTTTATTGTTCTATCTTTTCATGTATACTCATGTAGAAAAATTTGAGTATTTGGGCCTTAGTGTCACAGATTTTCACAAGTAGAGGAATTCTATTTTTTGATTAGTACAGTGCCCCAAAGAAAAATCCTAACAATGGGGGTTTTTCTCTGTTTATCTCCACTTATATGTCCATTTCTTACAAAAATTATAAGTAACATTCCCCCTCCTAGAATCCTTCCCCAACAAAATAAAATCCTCCAACTCAGTGAAGATACCAAGGTCGGTCTAATGAACCATGGTATTGCTCCAAGGTTGTTGCAACTTCCAAGGGCTACTCAACTTAAATTATCGACTTGGGGTTCATATAAACTTAGAGGTGACATTACTATATGCATAACAAGTTAGGCTCTACTCACGTCACCCTCATTCATGAAATCATTTTAAGGTGTTCAAATACCACTCCTCCAACTAATTATAGTGAAAAAAATCTTATGAAAACGTAAATGAACATGATTCTAACTACAAATGTGAAAATTTCATTCATTAAATGTAAATGCCAATTGAAATTTCATGAAAGGAAAAGGGCTAATATATCTACAGAAGTAAATCATGCTACTCTACTTGCACACTTAATCAAATCAATAGCTTATATTCATGGGTCATTTGTCTACTCATACATACTTTTAAATGAGAAATCCAATCTTTAACATACTCATGAAGAAAAATACTAATTCTAAGTCTGTTTTGCTATTTGATGGTTGCAATGAGGAAATAATGAGGTTGGAGTGGTCCTAGAGTCTTCCCTAATCATAAAATCACAATGTGGGGACCATTACTCAACTTGATTATGCCATAGTCAAATTATGGAGAAAAATTGGTTGGAGAAAGCAATGCTACAAGTTTGCTACAGGAGGCCCTGTTTTACTACAGGAGGAGGGTTCGAGAGATTTTTGAGGATATAAATGATGTCTTGAAGGCATAGGAAGGTGGATGAAGATAGAATGAGGTGAATGAAGGGTGTGGGAGCCCCTTAGCCAAGCCTAGTACCCCTTGGAGGTCTATCTTGCACCAAAGTTGATGCCCACGATGTCCTTCATTTCCTTAACAAAGTGAATTTGGAGACTGAGTTTGGAAGCAAGGTGAGGTGCCTAGAGGGAAGATGGAGAGGTCCAGGTGGATGTGGAAAGGTGTGCCCACCCCTGCAGATCAACACAGTTCCTGCAGCTAGCCAACTACATGCATCCAATGATCATTATTGCAGTAAAGTAAATAATCATGGAAAATATGAGTTGAATTTTATTGAAGGCTACTCTAACCTACAACACAACTTCAATTATCAAACCAATGTTGCTAAATCCTAAGTTGCAGAGATTAAACATGCAGAAAATTGCAATCTAGTACTTAACACTTTCCAAGAAATCATAAACAAATATTTTTGAGTTGTTATTGTGGATCTTTCCAATCACTCCTCCCACAAGAGAGGTGATAGGAAATCCTATAATCACATTTTTTATGATATAACATCTACTGAAACAAGGAAATAATTGCAATGCTTTGAAACAAGAAAAATAAATAAATACAAAGGAGGAACTAAAGCCTATGGATTGGGCCCAAACCCTAGGGTTTCGTCCCCCCCAAAACTAACTCAGATGCAGACCAATGGTGAACTTCTCATTAATAGAGAATGATAGTCCCATACATCATATCAAAAATAAGAGTAATAATGTCTAGCACTAGGATCTCAATAGCTACCCATAGTTGCAACAAAAATTTGAATCCCAATGAGCCTCTTGGCTGGTTTATTTATACGAAAAGGTAGCTGATGGAAACTCCCTTGAAAACAAGAGTGATTTCCTCCAAGATCTCGATATTTGTGGATCTATTCCTCCTTGATCTTCACATGTACTTGGATTCCCTTGGTTTCTAGTGAATTTGATCCATGAGTGAGGATCTCGTGATCTCAAGCTAGTTTAGAGAGTTAATGAGGTGGACAAGCCCCCCCATATTCTCTCTTAGTTGTCTCCATCAAGCCCCTGCACAGTAAATGCCTCCAAAAATTCCTCTTTTCCTGAAAAGTAATCACATTAGGACATACAATATGAAAAAACCATTTTGTCTTCCTATTAAGCAAATTATGTCTAAACATGTGAATTAATGTGAGAAAATGAGAGTTTTAAGGATTGGATGATAACACATGGAACTTCGAAATATACCTATTGATGGGACCCATCATCACCCCCCTTTTAAAGGTATTTCTCACCCTCTGAGAAACTCAGTCACCAATATGAAGCTCATTCATGGCCCTAGTGGCCTCTCTGACATCCCAAGGCACCTTAGATGGTGTGCCCTCCTATGGATAGAAACTTGCATTTGCCTCTATGTTTGTCCATTCTTTTTGTTCCTCTGCCTAGTTTCTTCCTTCTTG
Organism: Pinus tabuliformis; assembly: GCA_031772625.1. Taxonomy (NCBI): domain Eukaryota; kingdom Viridiplantae; phylum Streptophyta; class Pinopsida; order Pinales; family Pinaceae; genus Pinus; species Pinus tabuliformis. The sequence continues at coordinate 909,678,277 of CM062820.1, read as the reverse complement.
CAGGCCCAATAGTAAGGGAGGACTGAGTTTGAGGCCTATCCATCTGATCTTCAGCCTTTGCATGATTCTTTTGTATAGTGGGGTTCTCTCCAAGGCATTCCTTAGTCTTTCTGGGGAGTGATATTCTCTGATTTGTAAATTGTGAGGCAGGGCCTACCATCTTCTTTGGCAAGCCTATAAAATTTTTGTCCCCACCATCCTAAAAGTTTCCTCAAAATGTAGGATGGATTTCTCTTGGGTTGCTATGTACCTAGGTTCCAATTTAGGATCAGAGGAGATGAGATTGTGGTTGTTGATGACAACCTTAGGGCTCACTAGTTCTACTCTAATATATAAGGGCTCCTTCTCTTCTTTTGTCATCACCCTTTTCACTTCTTCAACCCTTGTCTCCTCATGGGCCAACCAGGAGGCTAATGCCATCAATTTCATGTCTCCCAATCTTGAGTTGGGGTCCCATAAATTCATGTCTGTGAGGATCATATTGTGCATGTAAAACTCAACCAGTTTGGATCTATCCTCAATACTTGCTCCTTTGCAAAATTCAATGAATTTCTTGTAGTATTTGAAAAGAAGGGAACCATATTGTGTCAATGTCTTAATTTGGAACTACAGCCACTGCTCCTTAAGGAAAACAACATAGGATTTGGATGGTTGCCTACATTGGATGGATTCCATAGATAAGCTAGTCATGGTAGCAAGTTGTGTTTGTTTTTCTTGCATCTGCGCTCCTAGCCTTGTGTTTTCTTCCTGTAGCTACTCTCCCATGATTGATTCCCGTAGTCTCATATCAGTCAATTATTTTCCCATATCATTTAATTTTTCTTCCATGAGGCCCACATCTTCTACAATTTTGGATTTTGAAATTTGCATCCATCTATGTGTTTTGCCTCTTTCTTTCTCTAGCTCAAAAAAGAGTGTGATGGAAAATTTCTCAGGTATAATCCTACCCTCAATAAATTTATAATAGGATTCCAAATTGGGTTGTGGATTAGGCACTTGGAGCCCTTGGAGGAATTTTTCATATTCTTTTGGGGCAGATGCCCCTTCCTGTAACACCTCCTACTGCTCCTGTAGCAACTCCTATTTCTCCTGTAGCAACCCCTGTTTCTCCTGTAGCTACTTTATTTCCTCCTATAGACCTTCTTTTTCTTCTTGTAATGGGGCAACTTGTGACTTGAGCCTCATAAATATGTCTTCCCTAGTGGTGGGCCTTCCCATAGGTAGCACAAGTTGCTTGGTTTTTTCCTTAGGAGTGACTTCTCCAATTTTTCCCTCACTAGGTCCCACTTCTTACTTTTTTCTTGCTGACTCCTCAATAGTGATAGGTATTTTTGAAGGAGACTGAGGATTCCCTTGCTTTATCATGGTTCTTTTCCTTGTTTTGAAGTATAAGGATCCTTACCTTGGTTTCCTTCTTTTGGGCTTGACAAGTGTTCCCAATGTGGCCAATGTTGTAGCCACTTCTTACTCGGTTTTCCCTAGAGAGAGACTTGTTTGATGTCCTTCTTGGGGCTTGGATGCCTTGTTGGAGCTCTCTTTCTCTTTTCCTTGTTTCTCTCCTTCTCCTTCCTCAATTTCTACTTCTTCTTCCTCTGTTTTTGTTGCTTCCTTTTTTTCTTCCCTACCTCCAATGTTAGAGGCTAGTGTTTATTCATGTGTGAAGGCTTTCATTTCAATGAAAATTCCCCTCTCCATGTCTACAAAATTAGTCCATAGCACAAGGTTCCTATTTTAGTGGCTACAACCACCCTCCAAAATTTTTCCTATGCTTTGATTTTGGAGCTTTCATTCTTAACCATAGCAACTCATCTCACATTAATCTAGGTATTCGTCCTTCGACTGAGACTTATCTTTTCAGTTTGTCTTGTGTTTTCTTACTTAGTTCATTTTCCAACTCACAAGTTGATGTCCTAAATTGGTCCTACAACATATTTGGGCTTGCCCCTAGAAACTGTGCACTCCTTGAGGGCAACCAGCCTTGCTAATAGGAATTGCGCAGTGTTGACTACCAGTGATCCTTGAGCTTAGAAAACGCACATTCATGAGGAGGTATCCTAGCACTCGGCCCAGAAATTGTGCAACCCTCACTGAGCTCATAAACTTCGTAGTGCACTGAACCAGAAAGTTTCCCAGTCCTCAGAACCGCGCTTTCTTTCCCGACAGTGTGCATGGCAAGTTTCCCCGAGAAAAGAAAAAAGCATCCCTAAAAATAGGGATCTATTTTTAGTATCCTGAAGGAGGCACTTGCGCTATTTTTAGAAACTTTTGTAAGTGTCACTTTTTACTTGATTTTAGGCATGCACATCATAAACCCTAATTTTCCCAAATCTATTTAATCGATGTTGTTAGAGCTCATTTGCACACTTGATCTTGGAGCTCTAGCATTCCCAAGGAGATTAATGAGCCTTCAGTATGATTGTCGTCACTTTTCCGGGTGAGTTTCGCTTTTGTTGTACTTTGCCACTTTTTCTATCACTTTTTATTGTTTGGCTTGTGTTAGTGCTCTTTCACTTGTTTCTTTGCATGGTTTCCAACATTTTAACTTGTATAAGTGTTGTTTCAAGTTAAATATTTCCTTTCCCAAGTGTTGCATCAATTTTCATGTTTTTGCACCAATGGTCGCCATTGCGGCGACTCTCCTCACATACTTTGTTTTCCTTCTGTTTAATCAATTGATGCACTTGATTCACATGCATCTATCCACACTTAGTCATATATGCATTCAGATTCACACTATCTCTCAGATCTGCTTGTTTTTCACACTTCCCTTGGGAAATATGCATTTCCCTTGGCCGAATCTCACTTTACACAGTTGGCACTGCGCAATATGGAGGCTCAAGCCACAAGCATGACCTCTGGAATTATGCAGAGCATAACCTAAGTTTGCTCCAACAATGCAATTCTAGGAGCCAGCCTCCCATCTTGGCCATTGAGATTGCGCAATGTGCAGTCTCTCCTAGGCCTTTGTCCAGGATGAACTATGCATTGCTTAGTTCCAGTCATTAAGCTTCCACCTTGGCTGATGGGACTGCACAGTGCACAGTTCCCACAATCAGGTAGTCACCCTTGTAGGGAAAAAAATTTGCAATCCATCACATCTAGTGCCCGACTTGCTGCTTGAACTTTCCTTGAAGTTGTTTTTCTTTTAAACTGACATTTTCTTGCCATGAGTGTCCTCTCTGTCCCACATGTACAACATTTTTTGAGCATCTCTCTAGCAGTCACAGTTAACATGGCATATAAGAGCGATACATGAAAGGAAACCACTGAGATCAGTATTAGAGAAGTAGATGAGTAGACATCAATTGATTTACCAATGTATGCATATACTCAGTTGTTCATTGAGAAGGGAACAACACTAACATGGAAACATATTAAAGACACTTTTGCAAAGGACTTTGGGGAAAATTTAGAGGGCCGATAGGTTTATCTTAGAATCTGTAAGTTAGGGTTATACATGGTTGCATGTAAGTATCCTTTCTTCTTGTGTGGGGTACATCGTCAGCTAGATTGTCTCACATACGGATGAATAGACTATGACATTGATCAATGCCAGCGGGAATAATCGTGCCACCTTCAGGGCAGTGGACTTTCAACAGATGTATCACTTGCCCAAGCCAGTGAAGCACATGGACTCACTCTTCTATGCCACCCATATTTATGTGAATACAAGAGACATTGTCAAGTATTGGGTGAAAGAGCCATCTAATTTTAGATAGATACCCACCCATGTGTACAAGACAAAGTCTCTTAGGAAGGCTTACCATTTCTTGACCATCTTTGCTTTCATAATATATGGTCAAGAGAGCATAGAAACCTTTGGTGAAGGGTGGGCAGTCTTATTAGACGAATTGGTGAGTGATGGGAGGCCATTCAACTGATTAGATCTATTGGCTCAAACATTGAAGTCCCATGCAGCTAAAGCTCATAATTCTCCCAAGGATGAGCGAGCAAGGTTCTATATTTCCACTTACTTACTGGATGTAATATGTGCACAACAACAGTGCCCTAACATGAGCTTGACATGGACACCATGAGAGACTTCCATGAACATCTATTGCAAGTTGCTTTTAGAATGCAGTTATTGAGGAGTAATGGCACAACTAACTAACCCCTTTATCGTTCCCCTATACAAGCTTATATTTGAACAAGATCCACCTTTCATATCCTGAGAATAAATGGAGGCGATCATAGCCATTGCAGACTGGTATGCCTCACCAGGTGGCACCTTCATTAGAGTGTTTAGTGGAGAGAAGCCTACGCATGTCTTACCAAGGTATGTCATTGACAAACTGATCATGCAAGAAGTATCATACCACCTCACTATAGGGTTGTCAACAACACTACATAGGAAGAAGAAAGTGCCATGGCCCACTCTTCCTTTGCAGATTGGATTATACAAGATTAAGAACTTGAAAGTTTCATATGTCGAGGCTAAGGACATAGTGAAATTCGAGTTTGACACCAAGGAATTTAATCTGTATGATCCCCACTGTATTTTCAAGGAACATTGTACGAGAGTTTAATTTCTGTGGATCAGTGGGGAATTTCATTGGCCAGAGGAGGATCCTTGGAGGTACTGCTACAATGCCTTCAGACTCAATGAACTGGTCAGTATAGCAAGGATTTTGAAGGTTTCTCCACATACAGCAGCAGTTCTGGAAGCAACAATAACATCAACAGAAGGCAACAATCCTGTGTAGGAAAAGGGAAAGAGGAAGATTGCTGACAGTCTAGAGGGAGAGAAAAGATGAAAAATGAAAGAAAATCCTCTTATTGTAAAGGCAAATTTGGCAATAGAAGAAAAGAGGGAGAAAAGGATGAAGAGGGAAGAACAGAGGAAGAGAGAAAAGCAGAGGTTGCAGGAATCAGAATTGAAGTTGCAGGAGATGGAGAAGAAGTTGAAGGAAGAACAAGAGTTGAGGATGAGAGAACGAGAAGAGAAGTAGGATCAGGAAGAAGAACAAAGGCAAGGTGTTATGATGGAGGAAAAAATGTCAATATAAGTTGAAGAGGTCAGACAACCAGTAGCTGAGGAGGAAGCTGAACAGATGTAGGATCAGGAGATTGCTCAGCAAATTGAGTAATTGATTGAAGTGATAGACATGGAGTTAGAACATGAGCCGCAACATGAAGATGTTGACCTGATGCCAAGAGCACCACAGGTCATGCCTCAATATCCACCACCTCCAATAGTAGAGCCAACCCCAAGCGAGCAAGGAGATTATGTTCTCCTTGATGATGATCTAGTCATGGATATGTAAAATATATCATTCGATGAGTTCCAGAAGAGGATTATACAAGTGTGGAGGAAGCACTTTCCGGATGATCACATGTCACCTGCATTCATCAATGAAATGATGATAGTGTCATACACCAGGAAGCATCCAACTACCATTGTTGAAGCTAGCTTGGCCTATGCATGAGCAACAAGCTCAAATGTTAAGTATCTGACAACTGAGAATGAGCAACTGGAAAAGAACTTTCAGACTACCAGGAAAGAGGTAGAACAACTCTGAGTACCAGTGCAAAATGTCGTTTTCCCATTGGGGGAGATGAGAACAACGATACTTGTTGAAGTATAGCACTTGGAGAAACCATGCAGAAGCTCTATGATGGATTTGTCACCGTGCATAAAGAAGTCGTATGTTTGCATGGCCTACAACAGAAGAGAAAAGAGTTTGTTAAATCTCTTAAAAACACACATGCTTCCATTACCTATGTACAAGAGTGGACAATGCAGTTCAAAGGGGCCTCGCTTGACTTAGCGAAGAAGATGGAGCCACAAGGAAAGTTTGAGAAAGTGAAGGTTCAAATGTTGATTCAAAACAACAAGCAGCTTGCCTCATTCATTGGCAGCACACAAGACTCATATGTGCATTTGTACATTAGTTTGGATGTATTGGTGAGAACACACCATATCCCATCAATCGGTTCCCTCACCAAAGCTAAACCTAAGAACCAAGTGTGGTAGGAGGTCAAAGAGTACTTCAAGCAGCTAAGATAGGAAACCACAAGCGAAGACTTGGAGTTGAATGCACACAACATGCAGAAGTTCATCAGTGGCCCTGTCAAAGTCAAGACAATGTTGCTCATGATTCAGAACAAATTGGACACAGGTACAAAGACAATGTACTCGGATGCCATGGAGGCTAGAGTTCATGTTGAAAATAGCAACAAGAAATGTTAAAAATAGCATCAAGAAAAATCATAATTTAATTTTGTCCTTGAATTAAATTAGGAATTAAATTGTAATTCTAATTCTCGTAGCAATTGTAATAGTTAACTAAGTTAATTTGATCTAGTTGGCTCAGTTAATTTGAGTTGGGATTATATCTAGAGTCACGTAGAGTGGTTCCTAAATTTTAGGGGGCCATGTTGAATTCTTTTGATTTGTAATTATTAATTCAGTTTAACTAAGTTAAATTCAGTTAAACTAGTTCCAACTGATGGAGGAATTAGTGGGAGATCCAGTAGTGGAGTGTAACCTGCAGTAGTGGGGTGTAACCAACACTGCTCAATCAGTAAAATGAAGATTCACTCATAAATCAATCATGCATGTCAGATCTGATAAAGACCCAGTTGATATTAGAGTTCAAGGAAAATGTACTATCAGTTGCAAAATCATTTAAATTAAACAAATGATGCATGCAATCAGAATAAGGCTTGAAATAAATCATTCCTTAATAATAATAAAAAATCACTAATTTTATCCATTCGAATTGCCTTTAAAAGGAGGAAAGAAGGCACAAGTTTAATCATTGCTTTGGTGAGCACGAGTTGGTGAGACCAAGCAATAGGAAGCACAAGTTTGTGCATGGAGCTTGTGAGAGAAAGGCGTGCCAAGAGAAGTTTGTGCACAGGTTAGTAGTGAGATAGATTGAGATAGTGCAGAGGTTGCTCATGCGTGAGAAAATCATTGTAATTTTCTCACATTTCTTATTAATGCAATATACAAATAATAGGGGTTTTTTAGCTATGGATTTCCCCATAAAATTATTGTGTTATGTGTGATTAAACTCTCTCTCTTGTATGCTTCGTGGTTTCATCGATCATTTAATTGTTTTCGCTGATGAGTAGAGTAGATTCAAGTCTACTATTTTAGTAAAATACAATTAGTAGTTTGAATCTACAAGGAATTTCTATAATCTACTTCCAGTAAGACAACATTAAGTAGTTTGAGGACACCATCACACAGTACCAATATTGGCACTAATATGTGACCGAGAAGCAGCAATTGGAGGTTGTTGAGTTGGACTTCCCCCAAAATATAGAATCATAGTGTCGTGTCTTGTTAGGCTGTCTCTACCCTATTTTGTATTATATGGGTACGAGTGTAAAATGTAATATTATTTGTAAGAATGGTCCATGGAAATAAAGTGTAAATCATTTCCATTTAATTTTAATCATTCATGGTTGAAGGAAAAGTATTTTTTCGACCTGGTTAGGGCATCCTGGCTAAATCTTATTTTAGTTCCTATGAGATCCAAGATGGATATGGTCTGTTATAAGCTAGAAATTTTAAAGCACGAAGTTAAGAAATGGGAAAGAAAGAAAAAAAAGGAACTCATTAAGGAGATGATTTATTTACACATTAGAAGTAATGCTTTGAATTGTCTAATTAATCCAAAATACTTCATAAAGAGCAAAAAAAAGAAGTCGTTGCTATTAGAGGAAAGAAAGTGTCAAATTTTAAAGTTTCAAGAGGAGGAGTGGCAGTTGAAGAGAAGAGAAATATGTGTGGCAGAAGGGGATATAAATTATTGTTTCTTTCATAAATAAGCTTCTAAAATAAGAAAGGAAAATGCAATATGGAAACTAAAGGATGTAGAGGGAAATACACTAATAACACAACATGAAATTTAGAAGGAAGGGGTTAGATTTTTCAGAAATTAGTATTGAGGTAAAGAAGGTGATAACTTTGAAAAGAAGGTGGAATTAATTAACCTAAGGTCGATTGAAAAGGAAGAGGTGATAGAGGTGTTGAAGTTTTTGGCTCGGGATGAGATCCCAGGCCCATATTGTTGGACACTTGAATCATTCCTCCGTTTTTTGAATATTGTGATTAATTATATTCTATATATGGTGGATAAATCGTGGTGTCATGGTTCGATTTCGAGATCCATTAATGCTACATTCATAGCCCTCAATCCAAAAAAGTCTAGTCCTTCAACTTTTGTTGATTTTAGTCCAATATTATTATGTAACAAAGTGTACAAAATGATATAAAAAATAATTGCAAACATGATTAAATTTATGTTGTCTAAACATTTTCTCTGGATCAATTTGGCTTCTTAGACAATAGACAGATTCATGATGTGCTTGTTATCAGGCAAGAATGTATTCACTTTATCAAATCCTAAAATATGGAGGCATGCCTTATTAGGATTGACTTGGTTAAAGCTTACAACAATGTGGACTGGGAGTTTTTAATATTGGGCTCAGAATCCATATTATAGATTGGATTATGGAATGCATTACAATGGTGAATTTTGCAGTGATCATTAATGGGTTTCCTATAGTTTTCTTTAAATCTTATAGAGGCCTTAGACAGGGTTGTGCTTTATCCCCTTTATTGTTTCTGATGGTAATTGATGGACTAAGTAAAAAGTTGGATGATGCTCGATCTATGGGCATAATCACATGATGCATGGTGACGACGAATATTAAAATAAAACATCTAATGTCTGTATATGATGTCATTTTTATATGGGAGGCATCAACATCTAAATCTTATGTATTTCATCAATTTATTCCTAGCTTTGGGGATGGATCAGGCTTATATATGAACAAAGGAAAATCAACATTAATTTTGACAAAAAAGGAGGCAATGATTTTAGAGATTGTCATAATCTTTGAGGTGGAATTGATTAAAATGGACGTTGGATTTAGATATTTTGGCTTCATCTTGAAACCTAATAACTATGAGATTAAGGAATGGGACTATCTATGTAGAAAAATTATAAACAAAATGTCAATTTGATCACACAAATGGCTTTCGATTGGGGGAAGGTTGGTAATGATTAAATTGGTATTTCAGAATATTTCAATATATTGGATTCATCTATATAAGTGTCCTAAATATATCATCAATAGAATTGATTCTATCATTGTCAAGTTCCTTTAGGCAGATCCAGGGAATGCAAAGAGAATTCATTTAGTCCACCTAGAAGTAATCTCTCGACATGTGGAAGTTGGTGGATAGGGAATAAAAGATACAGAATGTTTCAATAACGCATTATTAGTCAATAACTTTTGGAGAGTTTATTTGGCAAAGGTATTTTCCAGAAAATTATCAAAGAGAAATATTTTAAAAATAAGTAGATAGTGGATTGGATCAAATAAATGGTGTCGGAAAAGAAATCAACTTAATATATATGGAGGAATATGATGAAGATCAAGAATTGGTTACTCGGGAATATGCGATGGGAATCGGTATGGGTTCTATAATGGTCAAGATAGGGTTGGATTCCATCAAAGGCTTGGATGGAAATCACTCTCCATATGTTCCTCTTCTTAGAAATATTCACAATATGGGTTTCTTCTTCATAAACTAGTTGTAACAACCTTGGTTAAAAATCCATGTAAAAATATATAAGACCACAGTTGATGGGACATGTATTCCAAGATGAATGGTGGGAAAACATCCTAGTGGGTGTTCATTCTATTTATTATGGCTAAAGTAAATTGGCAAATGCAATGGCTAAGGCTTTGTAAAGGAAAAATGGAATTTTGGCACGTTTATTTACGAAAATAATGGAAATTAGGAGAAAAGGAAGGTGAAAGGTCACAGGTTGCATGTAAGGAGGAAAATGAAGGGAAATAATGGAAAGTTAAGAAAATAGAGGTGTCATTGATAAAAAGGATCCTGAGGATTAGTGGGTAAGCTTGGTCAGTTTGGTTTTGGTGGAGCTCTCTTCTATTCTCTCTCTCTCTCATACTCTTGGACACTTAGAGTTTTCTTGGAGAACTCTTGGAGGGTGTGGAAAAATTGGATTTTTGGAGCAAGAAGGAAAAGGAAGAGCATGAAAGCACAAGATGAAATCAGGATTAGTAGTTACAATGGGTTTACCTTGCAGGTACTAAGTTACATGTATGTTTCCTCACTAGTTGTGGCATGCATGCCACATGCATGTGGTTTTTTTGTTATGATATGTCATTCGCATGGAGGATTTCCTGAATTGACAGTGGATTTTCCTAGCCTTTCCATTTCCTGGATAGCCATGTTGTTGTGGGTTCATTTCTCTATTTTTTGGTTGATTCTCATGTTTCCTTTAGCTTGGGTTGAGTTACTAGTTCCTAGGAGCCCTGGTTGGAAAAACGCTTTGGAAGCCCTGTAACAGCTTGGGTTGAGTTACTAGTCCTGGAAGCCTTAGTTGGACAAATGCTCTGGAATCCCTTGGTGGGTTGAGTTACTAGTCCTGGAAGCCCTGGTTGGATAAACACTCTGGAAGCCCGGATAAGTTGTGGGTTGAGTTACTAGTCCTAAAATCCTTGGTTGGTACAAACACTCTAGAGCCCTGGAAGGCTTAGGTAGAGACCAATCTGATGATGGTTTTGTGATGTCTGACCATGAGGTGGAATCACTATTTTATGGGTTGAGGTGGTTGGCCTCTGGAAGCCCTACATGGTTTTGGATTGATTTTTTCTACGAGATCCCACATTCATGCTTCAAATATGGCATGAGGGTGAGTGGCTAAAGAGAAATTTGGCTCAACCATTCTACAGTCGGATGGAATGTGGTAGTCCCATCCCAGGTTTGGATTTTTCATCATCAATATGAGGTTATTTCTCCTTATATTTCTATGAGTATTATATTGGTTTATATGTGGATCATATGGCTGTGATTTCCTTGGTATTTCTATTGCTATTATGTTGGTTATGTATATGCTTTATGACAGTAGCTATGTATGGATCTCATCATGTTTTTACTTGTAAATGAATGAACAATGTATCTATGACCTAATGGATGAAATTGTAGCTAATGTGTTGAGGCATCAAATCTTCTTAGCGATTCTCAAATGAGTATGAGATCCCTATGCTTAAATTTGTTGTTTACACCTATAGATCGTATATTTGTGATATGTTTGAAGAAATTTATGTCATGGCTAGTAGGGGTCCAGCCACGGGCTTGTTCAAGTATTTGCATTTGCTCCAGTGTTTCCTTATTATATTTCTATTTTGAAGGTGTCATTCAATTCTGGGCAGTGACCTAGGCTCCGGGCCTGAAAAAGTGGCTCAAACACTGAGGATGTTGTCATAGAACTGAGAAAAATAGTCCCTGGACGTTGCAGGCCTTGTCATGAGAGCATCCAGAGCCTCCTAGACGTTGTTAGGCCCATAGCATGGGATCGTCCAGAGGTCAAGTGGTCTAGAACCTCAATGGGACTGAGGGGCTGGTTATTAGAAAGGTTGGGATGGTTCTTAGGATTCATGTTGTTGATGTTGAAGGTTTTTATGGGGTGTTTCCATCAGTTCCACTTTCTTAACGTGACTAGGAGGTTGAATCATATCATAGTAAATTCTCATCACATGTTTACCCTAGTTGGCCGATTACTTGGGTAGATGTGGGAGGAGGGTGTTACACCAGCTCTATGTTTAAATTCATTCTCTTCCTGAAACAAATTTGTGGCTCATAGTTAGGGATATTGGCCTCTACGGGACATTAGCAGTGGAATGGGAACAATTTATCTTACAATTAAGCTTATCTAGAATTGTCTTCATAGAGAAAGGTGATAACCTATCTTGGGATGGCAATAAGTCTATGAATCAGATCTTGGTTAAAGACATTTATAACTATATGAAACAGGATTTTAACATGATGGATAAATGCTAGTGGTTTCAAAAGTCCTGGACGTGGGAGATTCCTCTTAAATTAAAATGGTTTACATGGTTGATTATGCACAATAAGATTCTAACATGAACAAATCTCCTTAAAAGAGAATTTAAGGGGCTATGGAGATGTGCTTTATGTGAAGCAGATAATGAAGATGTGGACCATGTTTTTCTCACCTGCTCATTTCCGATCTCAGTTTGGTATGGGGTATTGCAAGGACTCAACGTTTTAACAGTATGGGATAACAACTCCATTGAGAAATGCCTAATGCAGTGGTTTGAGGAATTCAATGAATATTGTGATTTACCTTTCTATATTTTATGGGGAACTTAGAGAAGTAGGAACTTAAATATTTTTTTGCCAAACTGAATCAAATGTTAGAGGCACATGTCTGAAAATTACATCATACTTTCTAAAGATTGGGCCAAAGAAGAAGATTTTATTAAAATGAAATGTGTAGATTAACGAGGTATGGTAAAAATTCCAAGTTGGATTCTTTTATGGGGCATCAAAAAATAAGGTTTTTGGTACCAGGGTGTACAATATTATGTATCCAGATATACTTTATCATTTCAACTGGTACAGTGATGTTTGTTCTAATAATAGAGTCAAGCTTATTTCTCTTTGGGAGGTCTTAATTTGAGCAAAATGGCTTGATATTGGAGAGCTATATGTATTCAGTGACTCAAGAGTGATCATTCGATGGGTACAAAAGAGGTATAATTTCGGTTCGAAATCACATGATCATTAGATGCAACATATTATATCACTAATCAAGAATTTTCAGAGACTATCCTTTTTCACATGTCTACAGGGAGAAAAACCATGTGGCAGATCTCTTGTCTAAGGAAGGATGTTATGGAACATCGGGTATGATTAATTACTATGATTTTGAAAATGGATCCTTTCAAAGATCAGGAAGCATAAAAATACAAAGGATTGTCATAGATAGTTTCTATATATATCAGGTTGATATTGTTGATGCTTAAAAAGTCGTTTTTCTCTTTTTTCTGAATAACTTTCAAATATTGTAGTAGGATCAATCAAGGTAAGAGTGATTATGAAGGTAGACTAAGATAGAAATACAAGTCTTTTGAATTTATGTATGAAGTATATGTAAAGATGATATAAGAAATAATTTTGAGGTGCATAATATGGGGATCAAATATGTATGGAGATGGGACAAAATTTTTGAATGTGTAACTATTTTTTTATAATGAAAGTATGTTGGTTCTTTCTTATTTAAAAAATGTATACAGTATGTATGTGTGTGTGTGTGTGTGTATGTATGTATGTATGTATGTATGTATGTATCATGTGTCATACATAAACCACTAATCCATATAATTTGGATTAGAATGAAACCATATTTCCTTAAACAAAACTACAAAACCATGCCCTAAACATCCATGCACCACAAGACCGTTAAAGGCAAAAATTGTGTGCCAACAACTACCAAAAATAGATGTAAAAAAATGTCCAAAAAAAATTATGAAGATGTTGCACCCAACGCAATGTATAGTATGTGAGAATAGTCATCAAATAATATAGCACATAGCCAACATTTAATAGCATTTTCTTATGAAAAGACTCTAGATTAAATGATACACATGAAGGAATGTGCATAGGAACCAATCAAAGTATTAAAACAATAATAGTAGTAGACTATGTATTTATGTAATAGGCACCATCTTCAATCTAAATGAACATCACCATTGATCCAAAACATATCATTTTAAGTTCGTAAAAAATCAATACATCTTCGTGGAAAAAATTTCCAAAGGTAAAAATAGTCAAGGTATATATTTTGTAATATAACAAAATGAGGACCTAGTATACTTTCAAATAATATTAACATCAAATCAAGCTTTGAAATCGTTGAACCTTCCAAGAATGAGAATTCTTTGCTTTTAAATGAAATATCATATCAATGAGTAGAAACCTAAAACAAAATATTAAAATCTTTATTCCATTTCTTTTATTCCACAAGGATACAAAGAATAAAAAACTTATATACCTGCATTATTTTTAACAAAATATGTTAAATTTTACAAGTTCAATAATTTAAAATACATACAAAATTTCCATTTATTTAACCATAACATATTTAAAATATATTACCAATGTAAAAAAATTAGTAGAGATATATTTATCTAAATGTAATGAAGAAGGTAAACAAAACCAAACAGGACAAGCAATTTCTACCAAACAGTAGGTAGTTCACTATAGAACTCCACCCCCTAGCCAAATGATGATACAACAAGGGAAAAATAGGAACAATGATTATAAGTTCAATCTACAAGAAATTTATCCATGATAACTTCTACTTCCAAGTTTTGCAAAAGATAGAGCGATGGCAGGCACCCACATTACTTTCCTCTTACAACACAAGAGGACTCCCTTCTCTGCTTCTCACTCCCTAAGAAACCTCTCCCCCTAGTGCTATTTAGTGAAGGCATAAAAAGGTGAAGCTAATGTTATGAAACTTCCTTTCAACAAGAAATAGGACTTAATTTCAAGGTTCGTCTGATCTATAACATCTTGGCGCCATTTTTCCTACTAGTAAGATCCCTCAAGATTTTATTCTTTTTCCTCATTTTCTTCCTCTCTCCTCCCATTTGAATTTCCCATGCATTCCTCCTACCAAGAAGTTCCCCCTACTACTTCTTGTTCCAAGAATGTATGGGAGATAAGTTGCTAAAGTATGTAATGGCTTGACTCTAGGAAAATGATTTTCTCCACTACTCAAAGATTCAATAAGGTGAGGATGATAAGATAGGATAAATTAAAGGAACAATAAAACAAATCCCTTATACCCCTATTGTAGCGGCTACAACCACCCTCAAAAAAAATTTGCATGCTTAGTTTTGGAGCCTCCGTTATAAACCCAACATCTCATCTCACACTAACCCAGGTACTTGTGTTTCGACTGAGCATTATTATTTTCAATCTTGGCTTGTGTTTTCTCACTTAGCTCTTTTTATAACCCACAATATGATCTCTCGGCATGGTCTTTTGATAGTTTAGGGCTTACCTTAGAGAACTACGCAATTATTGAGGAACCCTAGCCTTACTCTTGGGAATTGTGCAGTCATGGGTGCTAGTGGGCCTTGAGCCCGGGAAATGCATAGAACTGGATGGAAGCCGGCCTCAAGCTAGGAAATTACATAGAACATGAGAGGCATCCCAGAGCCACTCAATCCAAAAATTGCACAAAACCAACTGTGCTAAAAAATTGCACAATGTATGAGCCAGAGATTTGCCTGGTTCTCCCCAGAACTGCACAATATTTCCGGGAAATGCATGGAAATTTTTCCCCCAAAAAAAAGAGAAAAAGCAAAAAGCATCCCTAAAAATATGGATCTATTTTTAGCAACTCAAAGGAGGCACTTGAGCTATTTTTGAAACCGCCGCCAAGTGTCACCTTTTCCTTGATTTGTGGCATGCGCATCATAAACCCTAATTTGAACAAATCTATTTAATCGACGTTGCTAGAGCTCATTTTTCACATTCGATCTTGGAGATATGGAATTCTCAAGGAAATTAAGGAACCTTCGGTGCAATCTTCATTATTTTTCCGGGTGAGTTTTGATTTTCTAGTTTGTTGTCGCTTTTTTTGCATTTTTTGTTGTTTAGATTGTGAGAGTGTTGCTTCACTTGTTTCTTTGAACGATTGTTGGCATTTTAACTTGTTTTAGCTTATAGAATTTTTGTTTCAAGTTTTAGATTTCCTTTCCCAAGTGTCGTACATATTTTCTCATTTTTTCACTAATAATCATCATTGTGGCGACTCTCTTCACATGCTTCATTTTCCTTCAATTTATTGATTCCTACACTTGTTTCACTTGCATGCATCATCACTTACTCAAATTTTCACTCAGCATTATACCATCCTTCATATCTACTTGCTTTCACACTCCCTTTTGGAAGATCTAAGCTCCCCTTGCCTGGCTCTCACACTTCACTACATGCACTATGCAATCTGGGAGCTCAAGGCCTATGCCTTGTCTTCTGGAATTGCGCAGAGGTTTTCCTAGCCTGCCTCCAACAACGCACTACGTAGTTCCATGAGCCAACCTCCCAGCTTGACCACTGATACTGCACAATGTGCAGTGTCTCCCAGCCTTGGCCCAAGACTGAACTGCACATAGCACAGTTCCAGTCACCATGCTTCCGAACTAACAACTAGAACTGCACAATGCATAATTCCCACAGTCACCAGTGACCTTTGTCAACCAGAATTGTGCAATGTGTCCCGTTACGAGCTTGTTTTATTGCTTGGTATTTTCTTGAAGTTGCTTTGGTTTTTAAGCTGACATTTTATTTCCATGAGTGTCCTCTCTGTCCCACAGGTACAACAATTGTTGAGCATCTCTCTAGCAGTTACAGTTAACATGGCATCCAAGAGAGTTGCATCAAAGGAAACCACCGAGAACAATATTGGGGAAGCAGTTGAGCAGATATCAATTAATCTACTAGTTTATGTAGACACTCAGTTTTTCATTGAGAAGGGTACAACATTGACATGGCAGCAAATCAAGGATACTTTTGCAGAGGACTTCAAGGAAGACTTAGAGGACTGATAGGTTTACCTTAGTATCCAGTGGTCATGCTTATACAAGGTTGCATGCAGGTACCCTATCTTCCCATGTGTGGACATTATCAGCTAGATTGTCTCACACACAGATGAACAGACAATGACATTGAGCAGTGCCAACAGGATAGAGCTTTCCACCTTCAGGGCGAATAACTTTCAGTAGATGTATCATTTACCTCAGCTGGTGAAGTGCATGGACTCATTTTTCTATGCCACCCACAACTTTGTGAACACTAGAGACATCGTCAAGTGTTGGGTGAAAGAGTCATCAAAGTTCAGATAGACACCCAATCATGTTTACAAGAAAAAGTCTCTCAGGAAGGCTTATCAATTCTTGATCATATTTTCCTGCAGAATATATGGTCAAGAGAACACAAAAACCTTTCCTGAAGGTTGGGTAGTCGTGTTGGACCAGTTGGTGAATGATGGGAAGCCATTCAACTAGTCAGATTTGTTGGCTCATCAGTTGAATATCCATGTGACTAACGCTCAGAATCTGCCCAAGAATGAGCAAGCAAGATTTTACATGTACGCATACCTACTTGATGCAATATGTGCCCAGTAGCAGTTCCCTAACATGAGATGGACATGGACACCAAAGGAGACTGTCGTTAATTTTTATTGCAAGTTTCTTTCTGATTGTAGCTATCGATGAGTGATGGAAAATCTAACTGACCATTTTATCTTGTCGTTGTACAATCTTATATTTGAGTAGGATCCATCTTACATGTACTAAGAAGCAACAGAGGTGATAGTAAACACTTCATATTGGTATGCCTCACCATGTGGCACCTTCATGAGAGTGTATGGCAGAGAGAAGCCTATGCATGTTCTACCAAGGTATGTCACTAGCAAGTTGATCATGCAAGTGGTTTCATATCACCTACCCACAGGGTTGTCGACATGAATGCATAGGAAGAAGAAAGTGACATGGCCTGCTCTTCCTCTGTGGATCGGATTATACGAGATTAAGAGCTTGAAGGATGCAGATATTGAGGCCAAGGAGATAGTGAAATTTGATTTCAACACCAAAGACTTTAATCTGTATGATCCCCACGGTATTTGCAAGGACCACTATGTGAGGGTGTATTTTCCATGGATCCACGGGGCATGTCATTGGCCAAAGGAGGACCCTTGGAGGTACTGTTACAATGCCTCCAAACTCCATGAGTCGGTCAGTATAGAAACAACTTGGAAATTTTCTCTAGAGACACCAACAACACAGGAAGAAAAAACAACAACAGTAATAGGGAGAAATCCAGTGCAGGACAAGGGAAATAGGAAGATTGATGAGAACCCATAGGCAGAGAAAAGATGCAAGATGAGGGCAGATCCTATCACGGAGAAAGTAGCTTTGGTAGTAGAAGCAAAGAGGGAGCAGTGGATAAAGAGAGAAAAGTGAAGGAAGAGAGAAAAGCAGAGGTTGTAGGAAGCATAACTTAAGTTGTAGGATATGGAGTAGAAGTTGAAGGAAGAACAGGAGTTGAGGATGAGAGAAAGAGAAGAAAATAAAAAATAGGAAGAGGAACAAAGGCAAGGCGTGATGACGGAGCAAACAATGCCTATAAAGTTTTATGAGTTGGAACAACCATCAGCTGAGGAAGAGGGTGAATAGATGCAGGATCTGGTGATTGCTCAGCAGAATGGGAAACGGATCGAAGTGACAGACATGGAGTTGGAACATGAGCCACAGAATGAAGACACTAACCATATGTTGAGAGAATCAAATGTCATCTCTCAGTCTCTGTCACCTCCAATGTCAGAACCACTCCCGATAAAGCAAGGAGAAGTTTTTCTCCTTGATGATGATCTGGTCATGGATGTGTACAATTTATCATTTGACGAGTTGCAAAATAGGATTTTACAAGCGCGAAGGAAGCACTTTCTGGATTGTTACACATCACCTGCATTCATTTAGGAAAGGGTGATAGTGTCAGACACTAGGAAGCATCCAACCGCCCTTGCCAAATCTAGCTTGTCCTATGTAGGAGAAACAAGCTCAAATGCTAAGTACCTGATGACCAAGAATGAATAACTAGAAAAGAACTTTTAGGCTTCTAGGAAAGAAGTAGAGCAAATTCTAGCATCAACGCAGAATGCAGTTTCTGAAATGGGAGAGATGAGGAAAGTGATACTCGTTGAAGTACCAACACTTGAGAGTACCATGGGGAAGATCTATGATGGATTTGTCACCGTGCATAGAGCAATTTTCCTTGTGTATGGCCTACAACAGCAGAGCAAAGAGTTTGTTGAAAATATCAAGATCATACATGTTACCATCACCCATGTGCAATAGTGGACAATGTGATACAAAGGGACCCTACTTCACTTAGCCAAGAAGATGATGCCATGGGAAGAGATGGAGAAATAAAAGGTCCAAATGCTGATCTAGAACTATGAGCTTCTCGCCTCATTCGTCAGTAGAATACAAGCCTCATATGCACAGTTGTACCATAGTTTGGATGTCGTGAGAACACAAAGGATCCCATTAATTGGTTCCCTCACCGAGGCTATACCTAAGAAACAATTCCGGCTAGAGATCTATGAGTACATGGAGCATCTAAGATGAGAGGCCATCAGGGAAGACTTGGAGTTGAGAGCACATAACATGCAGAAGTACATCGATGGTCATGTCGTGTCAACACCATGTAGCACATGCTTCAGAACAAGTTGGATACAGGTTCCAAGATCATATACCTAGATTCCATGGAGGCAAGAGTTTGTTATCAAAAAGAAACCATCAAATAGTTTGGGGATACCATCACACAGTACCAAGCTTGGCATTGATATGTGATAGAGAAGCACCAAGTGGGGGTTGTCGAGTTGGTCTTTCCCCAAACTTCATAATCATATTGTTTTGTCTTGTTAGGTTGTCTCCGACCTATTTTGTCTTACATGGGTACATGTGGAAAATGTAATATTATTGTAAATATGTTGTAAGTTAAATTCCAAGTGTCATTAATGGAATGTGAAAGGTCATCATGTTATGTAATGAGTTACTTGTAAGGAAGTTGAAGAGTCACGAGGGTATTCAAAGAGTCACAAAGGGATATGTCAAGGGTCACCCCACCCTTTGTCATAAATAGAACCTCATAACTCATAGAACAGGCTTTTGGGAGCCAAGATTTTGGCTAGGCTTAGGCTTAGAAAAGGCTTGGGAGTATTGTGACGAGCCTTGGCTTCTTCATATCATAGAGAGAGTATACTTATTTGGAGGAGTAGGTGTTCTTGACTATAATGTTCCACTATTGGGGCTAGTGGTCATCAATGGTGTATGTATGGATGGAACTTTCACTTATAATAATAATATCAAAGCCAACATGCTTTCATGCATATGTTGTTATTGTAGTTGGACTATTTTGGTTGCTTTAGCAATGTATGTTGTTTAACTTACGCATTTTCTTATGAACTACTTTGTATGCAATTGTATGAATCTTGTTGAATGTGTGTTGTTGGATTAACTCATCACTTTAATTTGTGGACTATTCTGCATTTTAGCTTGTGATGTCATTTCGCTTGTGTGTTCCTTTCAAGTTGCATACTATTACAGGATTCTAAGGGGCACACTTCCTTTTCCCCTCCATGTGTTAGAACCTTCATGCATTGCACTTGACTCTCCACAGGGTCACACACTTTCTCTCACCCAAATTTATCTTACTTACCTCTACGCGCTACTGCAGTCAAGGCATTACACTACCACCCACTACTGGGAATCCTACTCCAAACGGTTTGAGGTCTAGTTGGGACTTCATATCGAGGAGATCCCTTGAATGTTGGTGGGTTCAGCATTGTCAACATTTATGGCGCTAGAAGGAGGGATAGATGACAAGTTGAGCCCTTGAAGTATGTTTTGAATTCCTGTACATATTTCGTGACTTAATATTGAAATCATAACCTCAAAATGTTTCTCTCATGCTATTATTTTCGAAGCATCGCCAAGAATTATAGATAACTTGTCCATATACAAGTTCAATGGCGATAATGGAACACCCTTGTTTAGGCACACGGTTTCTTTTGTTGGCTTTAGTGACAAGCATGATGTCCCCTCGGATGACATTGCATGTCAGTTGTTTGCTTTCATGTTCGAAGGGCGTGCAAAGCAATGGTGTCACACATTTCCTACACCCTCTATACACTCTTTTGATCACATGTTTAGAGAATTGTGATGTGCTTTCATTATTTATGGCCATAAAGCGCTTAATAAAAAAAAAAATGCAAAAATCACCTAACGAACCTCTTCAATATTTTCACGACCGTTTTCTTCACTAATGTTATGAATTTCCTAAAGATGAAGTTGACTGGGAATTTTTGGAGGAAATATTTCACTATCTTGTTCAAATTTCTGAGAATCCACATGAGTTAAAATCTTTTGAACCTCTCCCAACATACCTCGGTGCTAGAGTTTCTAAATCTAAGATGGACAATGTTGTTGTCCCAAGTGACACTATGTTCCCTTCTCATCAAACAGCTCTAGCTCTGCAGGTTGACATGGGAGAAGTTTAGAATCCACCTATTAATCTGTCACCATATTATCCTACCCCACGTGCTCAAGATTTCTATGTAGCTTTGGATTGTAACCCTGATGGTTGTCATGTGGTCTTATCTTCTCAGCATCTGTCCTTTGGTTCCTTTAATCCTCTGAATTTTGGTGTGTTGCGTTCATCCGTCTCGGATCTCACATGTGATGTTCACGAGGATCAAGTACTGGACGGAATGGTGTTGAACAGCCAACTTGCACTATCATTTGTGATGAGTATGTGTAGGAGTCTGAACAAGAATCTATGGTAAATGATGACCTCCTTATGTCCGCACCTCGTCAACTTTATCGTGACATCTTCCATGATTCTTCTATTTATGTTCCATCTTGTGAAAATCCATTTTTGGATGTTTCTATCTCTTATCATTCGCAGAACACGTGGAATGCCAATTTTTCATTGGATTGCGGAGAGGACAAATCTATCTTCCCGGATCCTCCCAATCTCTCATCTTACCTTTCCAAAAACATAGAGGGTGAAATTTCTTATTTTTCATCATCCCCTCTTTACGATTCATCAAATCATGAGGATGTCGCTTTCCATCATCTTGATTTTTCTGATCATGGTTGTCATGATATTTTCATTCATTCATCTGATCACAATTGTTATTTGTCCATTATTGATCTATCTAAGCCACCGGTCTTTGATGATCCATCTTCTAATGAAGTGGAAACTCCTCAAGCTGTCAAGGCACTTCCATCTGAGCTGATGGTTATGTCATGTTCATGTAGTCTTGAGGTTAGTCCCACTTCTGATCATAAATATATTGAATCTCTCCAGTCTCCTCATCACTCTGTTTTTCATACTAAAAATCAATCTATTTCACAATTTTCACATCCTCCACCAAAATAACATGATCCTATTGCTCATGCATTAGAGGAGTCATATGCAGTAAGCACTATTGCAAAACAAAAGTTTTCCTCTTTCTTTATGTTTGCTCGTTTTTCAAGTTTGAAGGTGTGTACATGTTTGTCTTCCACACACAATGTGATAGGACACCATGATATGTCCACAATGTGCTTTTCATGTGCTTTTCGTATTTACTTTTATGTGGATGCATTCAAGATTTAAACATTTTGGTTTACATTGTTTTATCTTTCTTGTCTATTGGTTTGTTTGTATAACTTTCTTGTCAATCATGCTTTCGCCTACATGGGCCAACCAGTGCATCGATGGATGCATTGGAAGTATTATTCACGTGAGTTTGACTATGCTCTTCTTAGGTTAGGAGTAGGAGTAGTGTTTTATTTTCTTGTTTGCTTTCTGATTTGATTACTTTACCTTTCTTTTTCTTTCTTATTTCTTTTGCTTGCTTGTTTTTCACGCGTAGGATTAGTTTCTGCATGAAACCGTGTTTGGATTCTTAGACAAGAAGGGTGAAATCCAACAGGAACTTGTACAGCTATCAACACTTGGTCATTTTTCTTTTCCCTCTCTTTATGTGAATCTTTCATTTCTTTTAGTCGATGAAACCCTGATGGAAAATAAGTTCCTTTCAAAGAGAGTCATGGTGAAATTATTATATTTTCACTCTCAACTAGTAGTGCCTACTCTAATCGGTTTTTTATATGAGTTAACCCTTGTCAACTCAATCAAGTAGAGTAAGGAGAGGGGGGAACCTTAACAAGTATGTCATAGGTATATATAAATATCGTTCTCTAAAGGGACAACCTCTTCTCCTCTCAATAAGTCGGGATGCCTCTTCCGCCTCGTGAAATATATAAGTGCCTATGCACAGTTCTTTGAGAAATGAAAAATGAAAAAATAAATAAAGGGTGAAAGAAGAGAAAGGCTTCCTGCACAAAGAGGTGAAGAAAGTAACTCCTTCAGGGCAGTTTCCAAGCTCGTTGACAAAGGAGCAATGCTTGTGTTTCTGAAGTGACTCCGTCAGGGTACTGTCCAAACATGTTGGAAGTGGAGCAACACCAAAGATGAAACTAAAACTCTGACAGTCGATTTTACTTATGCATCTATATACCCCTCATGCCCAATCGAAACAGCTCAGTTTGACTTGGCTTAGTGTGTGTGTTGTTAATAAAGAGAATGGTAAGGACTACATCTTTAACTCGATCTAAGTGAAGTTATGATAATCGAAGAATTGAAAAATACTTCCATAAGAGTTAGACTCATTTTGCACAAGACAAGGTCCATACAGAAAGATGGAGTTCTACTAGTGTATCACCAAAGTTGTAGCGGCTACAAACTCCCTCCAAAATTTTTCCCATGCTTCGTTTTGGAGCCTCCCTTATAAACAACAACAACTCATCTTGCACTGACCTGGGTACTTTTGTTTCGAGTGAGTTTTATTCTTTTCAATATTGGCTTGTGTTTTTCACTTAGCTCTTTTTCTAACCCACAAATCGATCTCTCAGCTTGGTCTTTCGACAATTCCAGGCTTACCTTAGAGAACTGCGCAATTCTTGAGGGCAACTAGCCTTGCTCTGGGGAATTGCGCAGTCATGAGTGCTAGTGGGCCTTGAGCCTAGGAAATGCGCAGAACATGAGAGGTATCCCAGAGCCACTCAGCCTAGAAATTGCGTAGAACCAACTGTGCTCAGAAATTGCGCAATGCATGAACCAGAGAGTTGTCTGGTTCTCCCCAAAACTGCGCAATATTTTCAAGCAATGCATGGAAGTTTTTCCCGAAAAATAAAAAAATTATCCCTAAAAAATAGGGATCTATTTTTAGCAACCCAAAGGAGGCACTTGAGTTATTTTGGAAATTGTCGCCAAGTGTCACTTTTTCCTTGATTTGTGGCATGCGCGTCATAAACCATAATTTGACCAAATATATTTAATCGATGCTGCTAGAGATCATTTTCATATTCGATGTTGAAGCTATGGCATTCCTTAGGAGATCAAGGAATCTTCGGTGCGATCATCATCGCTTTTTCCAATTGGGTTTTTCTTTTCTAGTCTTTTGTCATTTTTCTATTGTTTTTTGTTTTTTAGCTTGTGAGGGTGTTGTTTCACTTATTTCTTTGAACTAATGCTAGATTTTTAACTTGTTTTAGTTTGTAGAAGTGTCGTTTCAAGTTTTAGATTTCCTTTCCCAAGTGTCAAAGTGTTTTATATTTTTTACACTAACGATCATCGTTGCGGAGACTCTATTCACATGCTTCATTTTCCTTCAATTTATTGATTCCTGCACTTGTTTCACTTGCATGCATCATCACTTAGTCAGATATGCAAAAATCACCACACCATCCTTCATATCTGCTTGATTTCACACTCCCCTTGGGCAGATTTGGGCTCCCCTTGCCCGGATCTCACACTTCATTGCATGCACTACGCAATATGGGAGCTCAAGGCTTCTACCTTAGCTTCTGGAATTATGTAGAGGTTGTCTTGGCCTTGCTCCAACTTCACATTGTGCAGTTCCAGGAGCCAACCTCCCATCTTGGCCACTAAGACTGCACAATGTGCAATCTCTCCCAGCCTTGGTCCAAGACTAAATTGCGCATTGTGCAATTCCAGTTAGCAAGCTTCCCGACTAATGGCTTGTACTGCGCAATGCACAATTCCACAGCCATCCAGTGACCTCTATCAACTAGAATTGTGCAATCTATCTCGTCATGAACCCAATTTGTTGCTTGGTCTTGTCTTGAAGTTGCTTTGGTTTTTAAGCTGACATTTTCTTTCCATGAGTGTCCTCTTTGTCACACATGTACAACAATTGTTGAGCATCTCTCTAGAAGTTACTGTTAACATGGCATCTAAGAGAGTTGCATCAAAGTAAATTGCCAAGAGCAGCACTGGGGAATCAATTGAACATATATAAGTTAATCTACCAGTTTATGTAGACACTCAACTTTTCATTGAGAAGGGCACAACATTGACATGGCAGCAAATCAAGGATACTTTTGCAAAGGACTTCAAGGAATACTTAGAGGACCGACAGGTTTACCTTAGCATCCAACGGTCAGACTTATACAAGGTTGCATGTAGGTGTTAGGGCCCCAAGAAACTCTCCTAGGTTGTATCTCAGAGATACTCGGGAACATTACAAACTCAACAAAATGTTGGAAATGGATGAATGGAAGGAATGATGCATATTCAAGCCAGATAACCACTTCTACTATGCTTAACTCTAGACATGGGTGAACACCCTTAGACTACAAGGCTTCAGACCACCAATTACTCACAGTTTGAGGATTAGGTGAACATGGAGAATACTGACCACACTAGCAGATGCACAGGACCCTGTGATGGCCGGCTGTAACCAATAAAGAGGTCTACAAATATATTTCCTAATGCACAAACAGGATGACAGCTCTCTGGCATTAAGTAACAGAAACTTGTATAACACATTCAATGATACATACTAGACTTCAGCACAGAGGTGGGATGATAGCCCCTCTAATGCTAAATATCAAGAGCACATGAACAAATGCATAACAGTCATAGCCTAGAACAGAGTAGAAATGGAAAGTGAGCAATTAATAGCAAAAGAAGCTTGTATTAGCTAAAAATGAAGACCAGACGCTGCAAGTATCAAAGTAGTTATAGTCTCCAGAAGTTGAACCTTACATCAAAACAACAACCATCAACCCTCATCACATCTGTGTTCTGGATATATATAGAGGTCGATTACAAAAAATTCTCTGCTATTCTATGCGTGGAGGGTCATAATTGGCCACCAACCACTTTAACTATCTAAAATGGGCCTCTGCTATGACTTGCTGCTTCAATGAATGAATTTGACATTCTCTGGTACTCTGTTGTACTCCTCGAGCAGGTGAAGTGTTATATTGAAGAAGTTCCATAACTAATAAATGCCATAATCTACTCGAGGCATGTCCTTATCGTCCTTTAGCCATACTTCTCTTGAATGTAGAGGTTGAGGATTAACTGCGCAGAGTGCTGAATACTGGCCGCCTTCTTCCTTCAGATGCACGGGACAGGCCAAAGACATGAAAACTGCATGGGGAATGAATGGAGGGCAGGGAATAAATATTAGCCGTTGGATCACATGGATGGACGACGGAGATCTATCGGCGGGAGACATTGGGAACAAATAGTCCTGAGCCGTTGGATCTTGGGCGGATAGATCCAACGGTTATCGGGGGCGGAAGGTACACAGACGATAACGAGCGGGGGACGGGCGAATGGCGGTAAGCGGTATATATCGCACTACTTTCGGAAGTGAGCGGTAATCATACAAAGTCGCGCGATCACACTCACCGGATGACGCGTGGCAGATGTGACGGGACAAAAACCACTTTCCCCACGAGCTAACGTGCGGGCAGCTTATGGGCGCGAGAGGTGCGAATGTCGTCCGATCGCGGTAGGGTAGATCGGACGATGCGGAGGAAACGGGCAGGTTATTTGCAGCGGGGACCGTTGGATTGCGGCGAAGGCGATCGATGATGGGGTTTAATTGCACATGTGTCAGGGAAAAGGTGGGTGAAAAGCACATGGTCATGTGATCGCAGTTACATGACGGCTCAAACTCAGTGCTCAGGGGCCGAAAGAACATGGACTTACACAGAGTTTTAGAGGTAAAATGGAGGTAGTAGGGTTTATAAGAGCGTAAGCAGAGTGAAGGGGAATGGGCAGGATGGCCGCTGCAAATCTTTTTTATCATAGACAACCCAATCAAGCCTACATTTGACCTTTAAGTGTTGAAACTAATAGCAGAGATAACAGTAGGTACCCCATCTTCTCATGTGCGGACATTATCAGTTGGATTGCCTCACACACAAATGAATAGACAATGACATTGAGCAGTGCCAGCGGGATAGAGCTTACCACCTTCAGGGTGGAGAACTTTCAATAGATGTATCATTTACCTCATCCAGTGAAGCGCATGGACTCATTTTCTATGCCACCCGTAGCTTTGTGAACATTAGAGATATCTTCAAGCACTGGGTGAAAGAGCTGTCGAAGTTTAGACAGACACCCAATCAAGTTTACAAGACAAAGTCTCTCAAGAAGGCTTATCAATTCTTGATCATATTTACCTGCATAATATATGGTCAAGAGAACACAAAAACATTTCCTGAAGCTTGGGTAGTCATGTTGGACTAGTTGGTGAATGATGGGAGGTCATTCAACTGGTCATATTTTTTGGCTCATTAGTTGAAGATCCATGTGACTAATGCTCGGAATTTGCCCAAGAATGAGCAAGAAATATTTTACATGTCGGCATACCTACTTGATGCAATATGTGCCTAACAGCAATTCCCTATTAGGGTCCAACCCTAACCCCCTTATTTATGTAATAGGGTCGAGTCATAGTTATAGTTAGTTAAAGAGTCAATAAATCCCATATTAATAATTGTAAGTGGTTGACCCGCATTTAAAGAAGGGACCACAGTTAGTTGCAAATGGGCCATGGTATTAGATAGATGGTATTAATAAGAACCATGGTACTGACCCATGGTATTGCATGTATGAATCCTATATAAAGGATAGAAACTCCCCTTGAGGAGCATCATGTCTTATTTTGTAATTGAGCCCAGCTCTATTGGAGGTTGCCCCCTCGAAGAGGCAAGTGAACATTGCTTTCCTTTCTGAATAATAAAATACATGTTGTTATTTCTTATTTTTCTGTGTTCTGGGTATATTTCTTCGCATATTTGGTATTCTGGTATCTTCTCACAGGTCAAGAGCATAACAAGTGGTATCAAAGCACTTTCCAGGGCCGGTGGGATCTCCATTTTTAGCAAAAAAAAAAATTGGCTAGAGACATGTTCCGACATCTTTAAACCACAAGATCTGTTGTTGAGCGCATAAACCTACAGATTTGGGGAGGCATGCATGCAGGAAATACAAGAGGTGGTCACGCTTGTTGGACTCCCTTGTAACCCTTGTGGGTACCCCTTTGAGTAGTAGTGCATTAGATAGAACCGTGCACAGACTGTCTTCCAAGTACACTCTGGGTATATCAGAAGCCCCCTAGGCTCCCTTGAAACCTTGCCATAGATAAACCGTCAGCCATCTTACTGCTACAGTACACCGAGAACAGCGCTTGGGGAGATTACTCACGCGTACAATAGGGTAGTCGGGTTCTACAGCTAAGGGTACGATTGATCCTCCTTGGTTAGTGCCCTGAAAGATTAGGCTGAGTACTACTATCAGACCCTTATGTATATTGTGATCTGTAGCACCTGACACTCCTTGAGACCATAGTTCCCTTGTCTCTCTCTAGATCATGCATCATCTTTGCCAAATCAGATCTAGCAGGTTGGGTTCTGTCGCAGCCGCAACAATCAGTTCCACCATTCAGATCTATCAGATCTGCCATTCAGATCCAGCAGTTTAGGTTCTGTAGCAGTCGCAACAATCAGATCCGCCATTCAGATCTAGCAGCAGGGGTTCGATCACTGCCACATTCCTACTCATACTCTACAGTTGAGGGTTTCACCGATAGATCTGACTATTTCTGTGGCTCCTATACCTGGGTGTGATTCTCACAGGACATTGGGCAGAATTAACTTTTATGGGAATCGGCTATTGTAGTATTCCTAAGCAAGGAGTAAAACTCCTTTCGGAGTAAAAAAAAAAAGGGCAAGTCTACATAGTAGACCCTCCCAGATCCAAACCTTAAATGACACAATCACAAAGGGCAAGTCGGGGGAACAATCGAAGGCATATGATTTTAATGAAAACCTTGAGGGCGAGTCTAGCCATTCTCTTCACTTCTATGGAAACCACCAATAGTCCCAGCCTCGACCACCCAAGCTAGACATGTATAAATTTGATGGTTCTCATCCGGCCACATGGATAGCACAAATGGAGCAATATTTCACATTGAATCACATCAAAGATGATGTGACTAAGCTAAGTGTGGGAAGCCTGTACTTGGACCACGAAAGATGGCAATGGTGGCAGTGGCATCAACGCTGCTATGCGAGGCTAGTTTCTTGGCAGATATTCTCCAAAGCCCTTTCTGATCACTTTGACCATGAATCTAACTTTTTGGGTCGTCTTACTAAGCTCCAACAGACAGGCACAATGCAAGAATATATTAAAGCCTTTGAAGCATTAACCTTCAGTACAAGAGGTCTAGCAGATGAATTCTACTTGGAATGTTTTGTCATTGGTCTCAAAGACGCCATACAAGCCCATGTCCGACTGCAACACCCAGTCTCATGGATGGCAGCTTGCAAGATAGCTCATGAAGTAGAACGTGCGTTAGCAGCCCAGTTTACTTTTCCAAATTTCATAGCCAAGGCACACCCCACCTAGGCTTCGAGCACTACCCAAACAATTAAGGTTCAAAAGGTGTCACTAGCGGAAATGGCAGAAAGAAGAAGGCAAGGATTGTGTTACTACTATGATGAGAAATACTCCCTGGGGCATAAGTGCAAGGAACCCAAATTCTTTCAAATTGATGCTACTGATCACAGTTCATCTGAGGAAGCCCCACCATTTGAGGGACCAGAGGAGGAAGATGAAGACAACTAGCCGAAAAATGAGCTACCAACTACACTTGAAGAACCAGTTATCACGCTTCATGCTTTGGCAGGAATTTCTTCTCCCCAAACTATCAAAATTAGAGGTTTTATTAAGCATCGCCCTATAGTAGTCTTGATTGATAGTGGCAGTACGCATAACTTTATCCATCAAAGAGTCGTTGAAGCAGTGCATTGTTTTGTAAGAGCGGTCTCTAATTTCCAGGTCCAAGTTGCTGATGGGGGGACAATGAAATGTGAAGGCCGCTGTGAAAATGTCAAACTTCAAATGGGGGATTATCACCTAAAGACCCACATGTTTGCCATCAACATGGGTGGGTGTGACATTGTCTTAGGTGTTGAATGGCTCTGCACACTCGGCCCAATCACAATGGATTTCCAGGAGTTATATCTGAGCTTTAAGAAGAATAACCACACACATACCCTCTACGAACTCTAGGCAGGTGCTCTTTCTATCATCAGCTCGCATAGGATGGAAAAATTGTTAAAAAAGGGCCACCATGGAGTTATAGCCCAATTTAATGCCATCCAGGCCTTCGAACCAACTTCTCTTCATATTTATCTTGAGATGCAACAGGTCTTAAACAACCATCTGCAGGTCTTTGACAAGCCTCATGAGCTTCCACTCTCGAGAGGGGAACATGATCATAGCATTACTTTGGTCCCAGGGGCACAACCACCAAATGTGTGCCCATATAGATATCCTTTCACCCAAAAGAATGAAATTGAAAAAATCATCAAGGAACTCCTGGAAGTCAGTGTCATTCGTCCTAGAATTAGTCCTTATTCATCGCCTATGGTCATGGTGCTCAAGAAAGATGGGGAATAGTGTATGTGTCCAGACTTCAGGGTCCTCAACAAGCTGACAGTCAAAGATAAATTTCCCATTGTTATAGACATTTTTGTGCCTTACAACTCCAAGCATGAAATGTCCATAAACCAAGGGCTCCTAAGTCCCTAAAAGTGTTGTTCTAACCCCTAAAGGAACAAGGTCAACAAATTACAGCTTCTCCCAGAAGTTCTCCACCAGAAACTGCTCAGAATAAGTCAAAACAGGATCATTTCAGCTGCTCCACTGGCTAAGTGCATTGCATAGCACCTAAATCCACTGGCTAGGTGCGTTGCAACGCACCTAAATGCACTATGAGGGTGCATTGGGCGAGAAATGACAAATGGCAGTGTCATTCCGCGAGGTGGAGAGACAATGGAAGCTTCCAGAATCTTCTCCTATGACACTTGCCTCACTGAATTCGACCAAGGATGAGTAAGAGGCCTTCAGTCTCCAAGTGGAAGCAAGAACTGACAGAGAGAAGACACTAATCAAATCACAAGCTGACTCATCCTCCTTACACACATCTATATATGGATCCCTCATCCCAGAGATCCAGAGGCTGGAATTTTGCACATTGTAAGGAATTGTTGTTGGTTTTGAGACAAACATCAGAGAATTGGGTGATCTATGCTTTGTTGGAGGTGAAGAGGGGCTTCTTTGCTGGGAGGTTGATGCTGGGTCAGGAACCATCGGTTGTAACTCCTCTTGGATCTTCTTGTTTATCAATAAAAACTATTTGAGTTTCTCCTCCATGCTTTTGTATCATTGATGCTTGTTATATTTGTATGGTTAACTTAAATCTGATCCTAAGTTATTTATGAATATAGATCCATGTCTTTGTATAGTTTTATTCTTCTGTGATCTTACAGGTACTTGGTGAAGCTGGGCAAGTAAGGGAGCAGGTAGCTGGAAGCTATCAAAGAGGAGAGGGATTGAATCAAAGGATTAGCGCAAGACACAGGTTGGTTCTTTCTATTCCTCTCTATCTATAGTTCATAAAGGAAATACAAAAGTAGTTTTCTCTGTTTGTTTCTAAGGCAGCTGTCACACCTTAGTGGGATAAAGCAGTTCTAAATAGACACTTTTCCCGGTAACACCCATCCCGATTTTTTATGAGTTGCTGGATTAACAAAATGGGGCTCAATTCTTTACTACGCTCGACCTTCGCTCGAGCTATCACCAAATTCGCATGAAAGAATTAGACATTCCAAAGACTTCTTTCTGAACTCATGAAGGCAATTATGAATTCCTAGTCATGCCAGTTGGTCTCTATAATGCCCCATCCACTTTTTAGAGCCTCATGAATCACCTGCTCAAACCATATCTCAGAAAATTTGTCCTTGTTTCCTTTGATGACATCCTCATATACAGCCTCACCTGGGAAAAACATCTTCAGCACGTAGATCTGCTCTTGCAACTGCTCCAGAAGCATAAATTATTTTTCAAATTGTCCAAGTGCTCTTTTGGCATGGAAGAAGTTGAGTATTTGGGCCACATTGTGGGGCGTGACGGTGTCATGGTGGATCCCAAAAAGATCCAAGCAATTTTCAGGATTGGCCTCAACCAAAGACCTTGAAGATCTTGAGAGGATTTTTGGGTCTAACCAGCTACTATCGCAAATTTGTTCGTAATTATGGTCGCATTGCTAGACCCCTCACTGTTATGAAACCAGCTCACAAAAAGATAGAAAAGATAGATCAATGCCTTAGAATTCAACCTCTTCGAGGGGGCAACCTCCTTTACATTACACAAATGAATGATTCTTTGATGATTCAGATGACAAACCCTCCTTTCTATATATAGGAGTCTAAGGAGTTACAATATAACCCAGCCAACCTAACAATAATAATATAAAGGCATAAAAATAACAATAGAGGGATTCTATGGGGCCCAGTAATAACAATATCGGGACAATAGGGGCACAACAATATTAATAAGGGATACAACTACAATAGTAATGGGGTAATCACTAGTATTATAGGGACCTAACATGCCCCTCTCCTTCAAAAAAGTGTTGTCCTCAACGCTTGAGTAGTTCTGGATGCTTCTGTATAAAATTCTTATCCTCCCATGTGGAATCTTCAGCGGATAAGTTCTTCCACTTGATGAGATACTCCAAAATTGATCAATTTCGTAGCTGTCGAGTTCTTGTTTCTATGACTGCTTCCGGTTCCAATATAATTTTTCCTTCCTCATCAAGTTTTGGCAATATTGTTTGAACTGGGAGCTTGTCACCTATAACCTTCTTTAAACATGAAACATGGAAAAATGGTTGCACTCGAGAAGCTGCAGGAAGCTCCAATTTGTATGCCATAGTACCAATCTTTTGCAACACCTTGTACAGACCATAATACTTTGGTGATAATTTATTATCCTTCTTAGCTTGCTTGAGGGACATTTGTTTATATGGTTGTAGTCGTAGGAATACCCAATCACCTACATCAGAACTTCTTTCGCTATGATGTTGATCTGCCTGTTGTTTCATTCTATTCTGTGCCAACACAAGGTTATCCTTTAAGAGTTGGAGGACTTGCTGTTAATGCTCGATGTGATGTTCCACTGCTTAAACCTTAGAATTTTCTCTTAAATATGATGTGATGGATGGTGGCTAATATCCATAAAGTTCCATAAATGGGGTCATTTTTGTTGCTGTATGGAAGGAAGTGTTATACCACCATTCAGCCAGGGGCAACCATTTGACCCATTGTGTCTATTTATCAGATACAAAGCAACGAAGATATCCTTCCAAACATTTGTTTACTATCTCAGTTTTCCCATCAGATTGAGGATGATAAGATGAGCTATGAGCTAACTGAGTACCATGACAAGAAAATAATTATGTCCAAAAATTTCCAGTGAAAATGGAATCTCTGTCACTTACAATAATCTTTGGGTTTCCATGTAGCTTTTGAATTGTTTAAATAAATGCAGTAGAAACTGTATTGTCTTTAAATGGATGTGATAATGCACAAAAGTGTGCATACTTGGTAAGTTTGTCAACTACCACCATGATGACACTCTTTCCCTCAGACTTGGGTAACCTGTGATAAAACCCATTGAAACCTCCTCCCAACATTGGCTTGGAATGGATAAAGGTTGTAATAGACCCGGGGTCTTAATTGTTTCAACTTT
Source organism: Pinus tabuliformis (assembly GCA_031772625.1). Taxonomy (NCBI): domain Eukaryota; kingdom Viridiplantae; phylum Streptophyta; class Pinopsida; order Pinales; family Pinaceae; genus Pinus; species Pinus tabuliformis. The sequence goes on along the minus strand of CM062820.1, from coordinate 909,644,925 downwards.
ATTTTGTTGGCAAACCAAACATTCTGCCACAAACTTTTGAATATCTGATTTAAGGCCATCCCAAAAAAATTCCTTCTTAACCTTGTGGTAAGTTTTTAAAAATCTTGAGTGCCCTGCTAAGGGGGAAGTGTGCAATTCCATAAGAATCTTTTGTTTGAGTTGTGAATTCTTACAGAGATATAAGCGATCTTTGTACCATAACGAATCATTTTGCCAGCTAAATGTATCAGATGTACTGGAATCTTGTTGTAACTTTTGAATAAGTTCCCACACTTCTTCATCATTCTTCCATTCCTCCCTTGATTTTTTTATCCAATATAGTTGGATAATAGAAATGGAACAATGCTTCCACATCCTCATCTTTTCTTGAGAGTGCATCTGCCACCACATTTTTCTTCCCTTTTTTGTAGATGATTTCAAAGTCATAACCCAACATCTTTGTGACCCACTTTTGTTTCTCTTCAGAGGATAATCTTTGTTCTAAAAAGTATTTAAGGCTATCATGATCCGTTTTTACCTTGAAGTGTCTTCCCATTATGTATGGTCGTCATTTCTTAAGTGCATGTAGTATTGCCAACATTTCCTTCTCATAAATAGCTTTGTGTAAAAAAATTCCCTTGATTGGACAACTTTCAAAAGCAATGGGTCTTTCATCTTGCATTAAAACAACACCAATTCCATTTCCTGAAGCATCACATTCCATAATAAAAGTTTTTGTGAAGTCTAGTGTAGCTAAGACCGGTGCTTGGCACATTGCTTCTTTAAGATGTTCGAAGGCCTTTGTTGCTTCTGGAGTCCATGAAAATTCATCTTTCTTCAATAATATTGTTAGAGGTGCTGCTATTCTCCCATAGTTCTTAACAAACTTGCGATAATACCCTGTCAACCTGAGAAATCCTCGCAGATGCTTTATGGATGTGGGGATTTTCCATTCCTTAATGGCTTTAATTTTGCTAGGGTCTACCTTAACTCCTTCATGATATACAATATGACCCAGATATTCCACCTCTTGTACTCCAAAGAAACATTTGGATCTTTTTGCATATAATTGTTTCTCCTCCAATACTTGTAGCACCCTGTCAACATGTTCAACATGATCCTTCCAAGACTGGCTATAGATTAGTATATCATCAAAAAATACTAACACAAATTTTCTAAGGAAGGGTTTGAAAATGGAATTCATCAAACCTTGAAATGTAGAAGGTGCATTGGTAAGGCCAAAAGGCATGACCAAAAATTCATAATGACCCTCATGAGTTCTAAATGTTGTTTTTGGAATGTCTTCAGCCTTGATTATGATTTAATGGTATCCTGAACGAAGATCCAACTTGGTGAAGTAAATTTATCCATGCAATTCATCCAGTAATTCATCAATGACAGGAATGGGAAACTTATCTTTAATAGTGAGCTTGTTGAGCTCCCTATAATCCGGACACATGTGCCATGATCCATCCTTCTTGTGCACCAATACTACTGGAGTAGAGAAATAACTTTGACTAGGTTGAATTATACTAGCCTCTAGAATTTCTGCAACCATACATTCAATTTCACTCTTTTTGTCATAGGGATATCTGTACGGCCTGATGTTTGGAGGAACACTTCCTGGAATCAGATGAATAGCATGATCATGATCACGAATAGGTGGGAGACCTTTGGGAGTCTCAAATACCTTAGAATGATTATCCAAGGCTTTCTGGAGATCTGGAGAAATAGATGATTTCGGTTTTGAAACATCTAGCAAACATAATTGTGCAATCACACCTCTTTGTTCCTTTTTTAGAAGCTTTGTCATACCGTTAGAGCTGATTATATTTCCCAGTTTCCCTACAATACCCCTTAATTCAACTTCCTTTCCTTCCGTAGAAAATTTCATGAAATGTTCTTGAAAATTAAAAGCTACTGTACCCAAGGATTGTAGCCATTGGACTCCTAGTACAACATCAACACCTCCTATTGGAATGGAAAGAATTGGGCTAGTCAATATATATTCTCCCATGGATAGCTTGATATTATGGCATTTTCTAGAGAAATTTATTGTTCCTCCATTTGCAACCATCACTTGACACTCTGGTGCTGGATATAGGAAGCAATTCAATTCTTTTGCTACCTTACAATGAATAAAATTGTGGGTACTTCCTGAATCAATCAACACTATTACCTTTTTCTTCTTGATTTGTCCTTCTATCTTGATGGTTTGAGGAGTGGTAATTCCAGCCAATGCATTACAAGATATGGTCGGATTCATTTCTTCTTTATCTAGGCTTTGTTCCTGGAGTATATCCTCTTCTTTTGACCTTTCTTGCTCCTTTTCTTCTTCCTCTTCACAATCTATGTAGAATATTTTCTTCTCAGCACACTTATGACCTTTAGTGTATTTTCTATCACAACTATAACAAAGCCCTTTTGCTCTTTTTTCTTCCAATTGTTGTGGTTTAAACATTATAGGTTGTGGAAGACTAGGGGCAACAACACTTCCATATTTATAGTTGTGAGTGGTATGCTTCCTGGTTGCCATAATTTTGCTTTCCATTTTTCTTGCTAACCTAAATGCCTTCTCTAATGAATCAGGTTCCCAAAGGTGAACATCATGTTGGATATTATCCTTTAAATTCCCTATGAACACATCAATCCTATGCTCCTCTGGAATATTTTTTACCCTTATGTTCAATTTTTGGAACTCCTCAATGTGCTCCATTATTGAACCCTTTTGTTTGAGACTTATCAATTGGCTAAAAAAAGTGTTGCTTTTTGTATCCTCATAATGTGCTATCAATTCTTCCGTAAAAATTGCCCAAGTCATAATTTTTTTACGATAGCAAAGCCATTGATACCGTACAAACTGATTTGGTTCCAAATATAAAGTTGCAATACGTACCTTTTGTGTGTTTTGCACATTATTGAGATCGAAAAATTGCTCCATCTGTAATATCCATGTTGCGGGATCCTTGCCATCAAACTTCCTCATATCAATTTTTGGAATATGGTGGGTCTTCAATCCAACATTAGAGTCTATGAAATCATGATTAACATTTCTTTTGTTCGCATCATGAGTTTCCTTTACTACTTTCGCCATTAGTAAGTATTTCTTGTAGAAAATTTGTCAAATTTGTCTTCAAATCGGCCATGCATGTCTTCAAATATGTCTTCAAATCATCCATCTTAGCTTCCACACCATTCATATTAGCTTCCATGCCCTTTATCTTAGATTCCAGACCATTTATCTTAGCTTTTGTTAGCTTTTGTGAGAGTGACATTTGTTGTACTTGGTCTTGTAATTTTGATATATCATGTAGCATTTCTTCCACTTCTTCATGAGTCATGCTAGAGCTTTCAGGTTTCTTATTAGGTGTTTGCATTTTCTTTCCTTGGGGCATCAGTTATTGATAATAATTCTCTACTATTCCCTTTCAATTCCTTCAAAATGATTTTTCAAACCAAGCTTAAGCAAAAATTTAAAAAAAAATCTACACACCTTTTTTCACTTGGTAGGAGCTCGATATTGCCTCTGATGTATCTCTGTAATTTCGGATCATCCAGTTCTGAAATTGTGACCTACAATAGCCCTCTGTGTCCTCTTTTCAATGCCACCAGTCTGATCCAAATTGGATTCTCCAAGGAAGAGTTATGCCAAATCTCCCACAGTGACCTAATTATAGACTAGTTCAATAGATCGAACTTGTACGACATGCCACGTGTCCCTGTTTTGACCTTTGGCTCTGAAAAATATATACAAGAAACTACAGTGCATCCTCTTTCTGTACCTTCTTATGAAATTTCAATCCAATGCTCAGAGAGAAAGTTATGATGATTTCCCCAGATCACCTGTTTGGAATGTAAATCAAGAATCTGCAAAAAGACCAACTTCCTCAGATCATATCTCGGCAAATATAGCTCAAAAAGCTCTGAAATTCAGACCAGAGGTTTAGCTTGATTTTGTCTCAAATGGGTTTCTTTTCACTTCTGAAACGTCGCAGAAAAAAATTTATAGCAAAAATGTCACAATGACCTATTTGGAGCAGCGAAACCCTAGAATCCAAAGCTCTGATCCCAAATGTTACGAAACCAGCTCACAAAAAGATAGAAAAGATATATCAATGCCTTAGAATTCAACCTCTTCGAGGGGGAAACCTCCTTTACATTACACAAATGAATGATTCTTTGATGATTCAAATGACAAAACCTCCTTTCTATATATAGGAGTCTAAGGAGTCACAATATAACCCAACCAACCTAACAATAATAATATAAAGGCATAAAAATAACAATAGAGGGATTCTATGGGGCACAGTAATAACAATATGGGGACAATAGGGGCACAACAATATTAATAAGGGATACAACTACAATAGTAATGGGGTAATCACTAGTATTATAGGGACCTAACAGTCGCTCACCTTCTCAAGAAAAATTCATTCCTCTGGAATGATGCAGCGCAACAGGCATTTATAGCTCTCAAACATGTGTGTTCCACTCCCGTATTGGCACTACTTGACTTCACCAAATTTTTTGTGATTGAATATGATGCTTCAGGTACTGGTATTGGGGTTGTCTTAATGCAGGAAGGTCGACCCTTGGCCTTCACTAGCCAACAACTAAGTGGGACAAATCTGGGACAATCCACCTATGAGAAGGAGATGATGGCAATCTTACATGCAGTGGATACCTGGTGACCATACTTATTGGGGCGGCCTTTCCAAATCTGCACAGACCATCAAAGCCTTAAATATTTTTTGGAGCAATGCATATCCTCGCCACAACAAAATAAATGGCTAGCCAAAATGTTGGGATGATTATGAGATAATTTACAAGAAAGGGTGCGAAAATGTCATAGCGAATGCTTTATCACGCCAATTTGAGGAGGAAAGCACCCTGCTAGCAATCTCTCTTCCCATTCCAGAGTGGATTGAAGAGGCTCGCAAGGAATGGTTTTCACATCCTTTGCTCTCCCAACTCATTAATAAATTGCAGGCGGATCCAAATTCCACAGCGAGCTACTCTTGGCAAGATGAGATTCTTTGCTACAAGGACAAAGTAGTGATATCACCAACATCCACCCTCAAAAGTCGCATTTTGGTAGAGTTGCACTCATCTCCCACTGCAAGCCATTCAGGCTTTCAGAAGACTTATGCTCGCACTCGACGTTCATTCTTTTGGACAGGCATGAAAAAGGACATTCTTACTTTTGTAGCTGAGTGTGATGTGTGTCAGCGCCACAAAGGAGAAACAGTCAAATCCCCAGGCACATTACAGCCATTGCCCATCCTTGCCTCAATCTGGATGGAGGTTTCTATGGATTTCATTACGGGTCTTCCGAAGTCAGGCAACAAGTCAGTCATCATGGTGGTTGTGGACATACTTTCTAAGTATGCTCATTTTTGCGCCCTACCCCACCCTTTTACACCAACTTTGGTGGCTCAAAGGTACCAGTAACTTTTGGCAGCAACCCTTCAGGCTACAAGGTACCCAACTACAACTCAGTACTTCCTATTATCCCCAAACTGATGGTCAAACTGAAGCAATCAACAAATGTCTGGAGACCTACCTCAAGTGTTTCACTTCAGAAAATCAACATCTATGGGTACAGTGGTTACCTCTAGCCGAATGGTGGTATAATACTAACTATCATGCCACCACCAAAATGACTCCATATGAAGCAGTTTATGGTCAAATTCCTCCTTCACCTACTTCTTATATCCAAGGATGCTCGAAGGTACAAGTAGTGGATCAACTCCTACAGAACCGTACAACCATGCTGGCCCACCTCAAAGAAAATCTCCTTCAAGCTCAAAATTGCATGAAGCAACAGGCAGACCAACATCGTTCAGAGCGCAAATTTCAAGAAGGGGATCTGGTATTCTTGAGGCTACAACCATATAAGCAAACATCACTCAAAGATAAGGGTTGTCAGAAATTATCTCCAAAATTCTACAGACCATATCAAATACTTCAACGCATCAAAGAAGTAGCCTACAAGCTAGCCTTTCCACCCACTGCAAAAATCCATCCCGTCTTCCATGTCTCATGCCTCAAGCAAGTGGTTGGGAACCATTATAGAATTCAAACCAGTCTACTGGAATTGGATGAAGAAGGTTCAATCTGGCTCCAACCTGAATAGGTTCTTGACACGCGAGAACAGCACCTGCGCGGCCGCACGATCAAGGAAGTCCTCGTCAAGTGGAAAGACACCTCTCCAGAAGATGCGACCTAGGAACTAGCCACTGTTCTTCAGCAGTTTCCACAGCTTCAGCCTTGAGGACAAGGCTATTTTTATGGGGGAGGGCATGTTAGGGTCCAACCTTAACCCCCTTATTTATGTAATAGGGTCGAGTCATAGTTATAGTTAGTTAAAGAGTCAATAAAGCCCATATTAATAATTGTAAGTGGTTGACCAGCATTTAAAGAAGGGACCATAGTTAGTTGCAAATGGGCCATGGTATTAGATAGATGGTATTAATAATAACTATGGTACTGACCCATGGTATTGCATGTATGAATCCTATATAAAGGATAGAGACTCCCCTTGAGGAGCGTCGTGTCTTATTTTGTAATTGAGCCCAGCTCTATTGGAGGTTGCCCCCTCGAAGAGGCAAGTGAACGTTGCTTTCCTTTCTGAATAATAAAATACATGTTGTTATTTCTTGTTGTTCTATGTTCTGGGTATATTTCTTCTCATATTTGGTATTCTAGTATCTTCTCGCAAGTCAAGAGCATAAATTTCCCTGGCATGATCTAGACATGGACACCAAAAGATATTTTCATCAATGTTTATTGCAAGTAGTTTTCCGACTGCAGCTATCAAGGAGTGATTGCAAAGCTAACTGACCATTTTATCATCCCGTTGTACAAGCTTTTCTTTGAGAAGAATCCACCTTACATGTCCCAAGAAGCAATGGAGACGATAGTAAACATTGTAGATTGGTATGCCTCACCAGATGGCACCCTCATTAGAGTGTATGGTGGAGAAAATCCTTTAAATGTTCTACTAAGGTATTCCACTGAAAATTTGATCATGCAATAGGTTTCATATCACCTCTCCACAGGGTTGTTAGCAGGACTGCATAGGAAGAAGAAAGAGCCATGACCCGCTCTTCCTCTACAGATCAGATTATACAAGATTAAGAGCTAGAAGGATGCAAATGTCGAGGCCAAGGAAATAGTGAAATTTGAGTTTAGCACCAAAGACTTTAATCCATATGATCCCCACAGTATTTGCAAGGACCATTGTGCAACTGTGTATTTTCGATGGATCCACGAGGCATGTCATTGGCTAGAGGAGGACCCTTGGAGGTACTATTACAATGCCTCCAAAATCCATGAGCTAGGTAGTATAGAAACAACTTGGAATGTTTCTTTGAAAACAACAGCAACATAGGAAGCAACAACAACAACAATAATAGCTAGTAATCCAGTGTAGGACAGGGGAAAGAGGAAGATTGTTGAGAAACCAAAGGTAGAGAAAAGTTTCATGATGAGGGAAGATTATATCACAGAGAAATCAACTTTGGCATTAGAAGCAAAGAGGGAGCATCTGATAAAGAGATCAGAGCAAAGGAATAGAGAAAAATCAAGGTTCTAGGAAACAGAACTAAAGTTGCAGGAGATGGAGGAGAAGTTGAAGGAAGAACGGGAGCTAAGGAGGAGACGAAGAGAAGAAAATCATAAACAGGAAGAGGAACAAAGGCAAGTCTCGATGATGTAGCAAACAACACCTATACAATTTGATGAGTCAGAACAGCCTCTAGAAGAAACCATGCAAACTCTGACTACTCAATTGAAACAACACCATTAGTTAATGGCTCATCTTCTTGCCTCATTTGTGAATAATGAAAGTAGTAATTACCATGTTCCTATTCATCCTAATACCCCAGATAGACTAGCACTGAGATAGCCAGTTAAAAGACTTTAAGACCTTGGATTCTCCAATTCCTAGATGGACGGAAGATAGGGAATTATGGACCACTAGAACAGAACAAAGATACTTTTGATTATTGGAGGGAGTACCAAATGCTAGAAGAGGATACTTCAAAATCCCTGGCATTTTAATAATTGTGTGACATTAAGTATGAAGGTAGGCCAAGAGATTATGGTAAGGGCATGTAACAGGAAGCAATCATGAGGAATTGGAATGATTTTTGGACTAGCCCTATCTGTGACCATCGTTGGTATCCACATATGGAATAATTGCCAAAGGGTCTAGTGAAGGGGACAATATTTTTAGATGTTTGGGGTAGTAAGAGTAATCATGACTCTAAAATCAACCAGGAAGACAAACTGGATATTATTGACGATGAATCAAAGGCAAAGAAATAAAGTGCTAAGATAACTCAAACTCTATTCCCAACAAAGGTGGGAAAAATGAAAAAATGTAGTGATGAAGACGAGAGATCAACTGAGAATGGTGATAATTTGAAGGATAATCAATAGACTACTAAAGTAAAGGTAATTTAGGGCCAAATCCCTGCTAAAGTTATGGAGGAAGAGGTAAAGAATAAAATACATCAATCTTTTGAACCTAGTGAACACCAAACTTCTTCAGATGGTGAATTTTATGACAAAGGACGAGATGAACTTGAATCTCATAAGGCACAATATGTGAAAAATTTGAGGCACAATCTTGATGGCATAGACAAGGAGCATAGTAAAGTTGGAATTGAAGGTGCGGACATTCTTCAATATCCATTTATATTTCTTGTTAAAGGATCACCAACCAAACCTAATGGTATTGCAAAAATATATAACAATGCATAACAGAATATCCTATAGATGAACAAAAGCAATCCAATAGCTACTAAGGGGATCAAAATAGTATCCAATCCACTATTTACTTGGATGAAATCAAAAAAGGTTAACTCCATTATCCTAGAAAAAGGTAGAATTGCATAAGATTGAAACCAAAAGTTGAGAACTTCTCTGAAATCAAGTACTATGTTAAAAAGAAACACAAAAGCTACAACAAGAAATAGTATAGATATAAATTCAAAATCTAAGAAAAATGCGGTGGAGGAATCTAAAGCTAATAAAGGTGAAATCACATTGTCTTCTTCAAACAATTTTCTTCACAAGTTAGTTAACCATGGATCTCCTGGGTCAAATTTAATTGTCCCACAACCATTTTTTTTACAACTGACAAAAGGGCATTTACTGGAGTTCATCCTGTTGATAATGAAATGTTGATGGTAGAGATAAGCAAACCATTGCAAATGGTATCACATATTCCTCAGTTCCCAAAAATATTTAGCTAGTTGTGAGGATTACTTCAATCCAATCATCTAGCAAGTCTTTGTGTTAAGAGGGCTTGGGGATCCATAATCAAAGTATTAAGGTTCCCTACAAGTAGATTCAATGAATGAGGGGAAGGAAAGAATATGTTATATTTGTTCCTCAACTACAACCCTAACCCAAGCTTTGCAATGTTTCATCTATCCTAAGCTTCAGTTTTAGATGTGATGAGTGAGATAAGAAACAGAAAGCATTCTACTCAAATTTAAAGGAAAATTTCCATGCCAAGGAGTTGGAAAAAAACCAATTCCAAGCTCAATCCAAGGAAAAGTAAGAAGCTAATATCAAGTGGCTTAGGAAAAGTCTGACATTCAAAGCCACACCACTACTTGAATTTTACCAAAAAGTGACACCTCCAAAGGTTGAAATCAAGATGTCTCCCACCCGCGCAAGCCGCCTATGCTGGGATGTCAAAGTTGTGATCAAGATGCTAGTTTTATCCTTGATCAGAATAAATTCATTAGAGCCCTGTGATATCTCACTAAAGATGAGATTTCAGATAAGGGATTTGGTAACAACATTTCTTCTTCAGAGATGGATTTGCAAAAATCATTATCTGAGACAATATACGCAAAAAAAAAAATTCTAAATTGAACTTTGATGAAATCAACTTAAAAAAACAGATTGTAAATCAACCAAAAATTAAATATGTTGTTGGGTCAACTAAATATAGTAATCTCACTACAATCAGGGTTCATAATACTTAATCCAGTGCTTGTAATAAAGATACAATTAAATCAAAGGCACTTGAACCCATTAAAGGAAAGGTATGTGTCAGACCTTCACAATTTGATGGTGAGATTGCCAACATGATGATATTCAATAATCAACCAAGTGAGTTTGATGAAGGAAGAGTGATTATACAGAAAAATAAATTAGTGGAAGAAAAATATGACATTGAACTCCTAAATGGACATAATGAGATAGTAGATGTGGAAGCTACAAATATAAGTGAACCTGGGGAGTCTGCTGAAGAGAGAGTTGATAGGCAGGGTTTTGAAGTAATTAAAAAAAAACTATGTTGAACCCTTTAAATGAGCGTGATGATATTGTAGAAGAAAATATTGACAATGATCAACAGAGGGATTTGGATCCTCTTTTTCACGCGATTAAAGTTGTTAAAACTAGTTGTACGAGGATTGCAGTGGATCGATTACAAGGCTTACATGCCTCTAACTCCAAGAATAATTTAAGCAAAGTGCAATTGCATTCTAAGTCTCAACAGATAGAGCAGATCCCATGTAATGGTGTAGATGAAAATTGAATCAAGACTAAAATGACAAGATTCCCTAACACCTGACCTACTAAAATGAAAAGAAAATTTGGTGTGGCTAGTAAGTATAATCTTGGTTGTCCCAACTCATTCAATAGGGTTTCTTGACATGTGAGTGAATCGGTAGAAATTGTTGCTACTTTTTTAGACAAGAACCCATCATCCCATGAAGTAATGGAAAAATAAGATCGTAAAAAGAAAAAAATTCAGTAGCATTCACAACTCAGAAAGCCTCATGTTGAATATATACAAACACCCATTTTAATGCAATTAGTGCAATAATCATGTGGCAGCTTTAATCAAAACAATGGGGTTTTTTCAGTTGAAAATATTCATGGTGAAAAATATTGAGAAGAGCTCAGACTATTACATCCCTTGTTCTAAACAAATATGGATGGATTGGAAGTGATCAAAGGAATGCAGGAGGACACATTATGAAACACCTAAATGTACAGTGGCTTGGGGACAAGCAATGTCAAGAAGGGGGGATTGTAATGTCCCATATGGATTAGTTTCCTAAGGGAGGATGAAATAGCCTATCCAACCATGTAGGCTATAGCCTTTGAAAAAGGGGGAAACACATTATCCAATGTTTTGGGGCAACATTAGGTAAATTTGGGTTAGCTAGGGCAATAAAAGCCCAAATTGGGGACTACACTTGTAATCCCTCACAAAGAGAAAAACCCATGAGGAATCTATAAATAAAGGAGAGATGGGATCATTTTCATGACATCAAATTGCATTGGATTATCTTTGTTTTATTTGGTCCTAAGTATTTGAGGGTTTTAATACCCCTTTTATTTTGTCTAGTTTCAATGGAGGTGAACCTGCCCTAGCTAGTCACCCCTCTTTCTTTGTCCGATTACAGGATATTTCTTTGGAGAAAATCGGTTCAGTTTTTTTTTTTCATACGCAAGGAAGTGACTCTCCCTATGGTTACTCGCTTGGTTGAAAAACTCTATTTGAAAAAATTGAAGGTCTTTTTTGGTCACTAAAAGTTTAGTTAAAGAGATGTCAGCTACAGAAGGGCATCCCTAAGGTACTGAAGTTTGAATCTAAGTTAGCAGGAATCTTTGGAGCAGCGAAAAACCCCATAGGGTATGTCTGATTATGTGGAGGCCTTAAGGGACCTCATTAGGGAAATGGTTTAACAATTCATTTCTTATAAGGTTGTGGATCCCTAAAGGCTTTGGATCTCTCTTCAACTTAAGGCTGAGTTAAGACCTATGGTTACTTGTGGTCAGCTTACTTCGGGATGTGTTGTGACAGCAAACTAATTACAGAGGTTATAATAGGTCATTAGAGAAATTTCAAGGTCAAAAATGGGCCTCAAAATAAAAGTGTACAACAAAAATCAACTTTATAAGAACCAATAGGATTTAATATGATGGTGTCAACCATGGAGTATGATTCACCGTTTTTGGAGTAAAAAGTTAAAAATTAAAAATTAAAAACTTCTTTTTCAACTCGTATTTTTAACTTATATCCTAACAATTTTACTCAAATTTTGAGTGGGAGCACTCATTGGAGGTAGATTTTAATTTTTCATCCAAGGAGTAACCATGTTGCATACTTTCGATGGACCCTACTACATAAAAAAACATGATTGCAATCATGGTTTTTCATGTATTTCACATTTTTCATGTAATAGGTTCCATCGAAAGAACGCAACATGGGTAATCCTTGGATGAAAAAATAAATTTTCCATCCAATGAGTGCTCCCGCTCGAAATTTGAGTAAAATAGTAGGGAGACAAGTTGAAAAAGTAGTTTTTTTTCTTTTTTCCCTCCAAACCTTGATGAGGTAACCTAATCTTCATTTATTATTTCCACTATTATTTTATAATATTTCTTAGGAGGCCCATTTTAGACCTAATAGTTTATCCAATGACTATTGAAGGATAGAGTTTCAAATCCCAAAGGTTGTAATCTCGAGTTCCCTGGAGCAGCAAATACCATCACAACTTAGCACAGGCAAGGTTAGAGGAGCAACTTGAAACTGTAGTTGAAATCTTGGATTAGGACAAGAAACAAGTTCGGAAGCAGCGCAACAGTACAGTGAGTTGTTAGTATAGCGATAATAGTGTTGTATAGTGCTAGCATGAGTTACAATTGGAACAAGTTCTATTGAATATTAACATTGCACTTAGAACTGTATTGGTAGATTATTGGTTGGATAAATATATTGTTCATTGGGCGGTCAGCCAAAACTTACTATGTTTTTGTTTGAAGAATTATATTACTGTTGAAAATATCTTATATTTTTGCATTACATAGATAGATTTCCATTATTAGATGAATAGATGAATGTGCATTCACGTTGTATAACTCTTTCTGATTTATTGAAAACCCTAGTCATAATTAAACCCTAGGAAAAAAAACCTCCACATGACACTACATGTTAACTCTAGTTGAGAGTTGAAGGAGTCAAACCTGACCCCTAGTTGGAAATCGAGTTATGTTATAATCAAGACACTAGGAGGAAAAAAAATTCCATTCATTTCAATTGTATCTTATTCCAAAATAGAACATAACAACTCAAGAGTGTAAGTGAGACATCATAACAAAGAAGGTTTAGTGCCTATGGCAACCTATCAAGCCACAACTCGCATGTCACTCCACAAAGAGTGTCTTCTCCTTCTATACTTGCATTATTTATGTTAGAGAGAAAGAGAAAGCAGAGCAACCTCACCTTTTAGCTAGGGTTTTTCCTGTAAGGGTTTCAAAAATCAATCTTGTCTTCATTGTAGGTGGTGTGTAAATGTATTTTATTGTTCTTTTTATTTCTTCCACATTTTATCCATCACATGTGCAAGCAAAAAACAATAATTAATAAATATAGAATTTAAGAAAATTAACCCTCATAATATATATTTCAATCTATTTTTATCAAATCTGTTGTGACAAACTATCTGATGGAATATCCATAGAAATTTACAAATTATTAATCAACATATGAAAACCTAATACTTCTCCCTAAATTATGTGTCCTACCCACATGAATTTAGAGTTGCTTTTGCATATAAAAATCTATACAATTGAACAATAGCTTGGCATGTAATCTATGCATTTAATGGAGGAGTTGTTATAAACTTGTGTTTGTGTGTGTGTATCTGTTATATATGTAAATTTATAACATCTCTCCCACTAAAACTTGGCTATGAATTTAGGTTATGAATACCAGTAGTTATCGGCAATGGCACCTGGCAATGATTGATTTGCAATGGATCTTCAAGCAATGGCAACTGGCTATGATCGACAACTACTACTGGAAATTCCAACGGGCACTGACTCCTTGGCACTGACTAGAGATTCATGCACTGACAAGATCTTCTACGCATTGACTGTCTCCATCCCATCCCAATAGCTAGGAAAATTAGGTCTATGCATTTAATGGAGAGAGATGTCATAAAGTTACGTGTATATATATATATATATATATATAGAGAGAGAGAGAGAGAGAGATATAGATATAGATATAGATATAGATATAGATATAGATATAGATATAGATATATATATATATATATATATATATATATATATACAACAAATAATTATATACATGAAAAAGCATTATACCTTAAAAAATGTAATCCCTTAATGCTTTATCGATCCAAATTTAAGATGAATCTTGTTGTAGTTGCTACAACAACACCCTAAAATTTAACCTATCACTCAAATTTTGGGCCCCCCTTTGCTTTTCAAGGCTCCAATGTTTATGCTTATGTATTATATTGATCAATGTAGAAATTCCTTATAGATTCAAACTGCTTATGTAATTTTCTAAAACAAAATACTTGAATCTACTCTACTAATCAGCGGAAATAATTAATTGATCGGGAAATCACGAAGCATACAAGAGAAATAATTAATTCAACACATTACACAATTGTTTCCTAGGGAAATTCACATCTAAAAACCCCTGCTATCTTTATATTGTATTATTCAAAAAATATGAGAAGATTACAATGGTTTTCTCAAGCTTGAGAAACCTCTACACTATCTCTATCTGTCCCATTGCTTCCTAGACAAGCTTAGGCAAATACTTAACCAAATTTTGGCTTTCCCAAACCTCTATTTCCTTGCATTGTTTCCTTGAGAATTATCCTCCTATTAATTAGGGAAATTCCTCAATATGAATTGTGCAATCCTCATAGGCATTCCTCTGACTGCATGCACCACATGTACAATTCAGATGATTATACAACTGATAATACGCTTCCCTTGAATTCCAATATCAACTGGGTAACTCTATTATTTGACATGCATGAGCTATTTATGATTGAATCATCAATTAACTGGTTGAATACATGAAGCCCTCCTACTAGTTCCTCCATCAGTTGGAACTAGTTTAACTGACTTTAACTTAGTTAAACTAAATTAATTAATTACAACTCAAAATAAACTCAATCAGGGATCCTATAAAGTAGGAGACACTCTAAATGGCTCAAGTTAGACCCTCAACTAGAATTAAATTAGCCAAATAAGTCAAATTAACTTGGTTAACTCATAAAAGTTGTCTTGTGATGTGGAATTACAATTTTATTCCTAATTTAATTCAAAGACAAAATTAAATCAAGATTTTCTTGTTTCATTTTCAACACTCCCTCTCAGCAAGAAATGGATTATCATATACCCCAATGTTGCCTATATGGAACTCAAATTTTCTTCTTGACTATGCCTTAGTCAAGATGTATGCATCTTGCTCCTCTGTAGGAATGTACACCAACAACATGATTCTCCTCTGCCCACAATCTCATAGATGGTAATACCAAATGTCGATATGCTTGGAACGATCATGAAAAAATGGATTCTCAAATAGTTTGATACATATATGATGGTCATAGTAAATCATTGTATGATCCATTTACTGACCAAATAACCCAACAAGTATCTTCATGATCTAGATAGCCTCACAATTTGCTTGACTAACAGCCATGTACTATGCTTCTACCAAACTAAGTGCAACTGATCTTTTCTTCCTATTGTATGAAGAAACTGTTGTTGACCCAATACTAAAAATTCCCCTTGGTGTGCTCTTCCAATCAGATGGACTCACTGCCCAATTTGCATCTGTGAAGCCTTGCAGCTTCACTACCTCTGGTCATCTATATCAAATGCCAAACTAAGTGGTGCCTTTGAGGTATCTAAACACATGTTTAGTTTCCTTCAAATAGATTTTGGTTGGCTTAACCATTGCTTTACTAATTTGGTTAACTGCAGAACATATATTTGATTGTGTGTTCACCAAATATATAAGTGAACCCACAAGCTGCCTGTAAATAGTGACCTCCACTACTTCACCCGAAGTAGCATCTTCCTTCCTCCAATTTCCTACTAGAGGGGTCTCCATGTGTTTGTTTCTCTCCATGTGGAACTTCTTCAGTATCTTGTTTCCATAATTTCCCTGAGAGACAAATAGTTCCTCATCTCCTTGCCATACTTCCATACCAAGGAAATAATGCATGAGCCCTAGGTCCTTCATCTCAAATTCTCTTGCAATATCCTCTTTGCAATATTTGACTAGCTTCTCATCACTTGTTAGAATTAAATCATGTACATTTAATACTATAATCAATAATTTACCTTCAACCACAATATGGTAAAGCTTTGCATCTTCTTCACTTTTTGTCAAGCCCAACTTGTTGAAACAGTTTCCAATCCTAGTGTACCAAGCACGGGGTGCTTATTTCAATCCATACAGCTCTCGCTTGAGTCTGCACACATGTGATTCTCTATTGAAGGTCTCAAATCCTTCTGAATACTCGATGTACACCTCTTCCTCAATCACTCTGTTGAGGAATGTTGTCTTCACATCCATTTCGTGTATCTTCCATCCCATCTGTGCTGAAAGTGCTAGAATAGATCTAATTGAAGATTACCTTGCTATTGGAGCAAAGGTCCCCTCATAATCAATTCCCTCCACCTCAGAGAACCCTCCGGCCACGAATCTAGCCTTGTTTTTCTCGACACTCCCATCTACTGCTTTCTTTACCTTGTAAAGCCATCTGGAACTCACCACTGACTTGTTTGCAAGTCATGGGACCACTTCCCGAACATTTTTTCTGATAATGGAGTCATACTCCTCTACCATGGCATCAACCCATACTGGTTTTTGTACTGCTTCCTAAAATGAGGATGGCTTAATCTCTACACTCTCACTCATCAGAGCCATGTAGCTAGTGTACCGATCTTGTGACCTCCTCTACATGCGTTGTGATGTGGGTGCTCCCACATTCTCTCTAGCATGATGCATCAATCTATCAGCTTCTACGGTGTGCTTCCTTCAATATATGGAAGTCTCTACATGAGTGGGTGCTTCCACTCTCCGCTCCTTTGCATGTGGCTAATCCACATCATCTTGAGGTTATTCCTTTGGAGCTAAAATCTCCTCATCTAAATGCAACTTAATCTCCCTCTCAAGGGAACATCTCATGCCCTTCTCTTCATCAAACTTCAAATCTCTATGAACCACTTTCATCCTATGAGATGACAGGTACGCCTGATAGTTGTGAGGTGTATTGGTGTAACCCACAAATATGCCCAACTCAGATTTTGGCTCTAGATTTTTACTTGCATCCTTGGTAACATGACAATAAATTGATGAACCAAAGATCCTAAAGTGTTCGACATCTGGTTTCTTACCTAAAAAAATATTCTTCTGGTGTACTCATCCTGAGAATATGATGAGTACTCTTGTTCTACACATATATAGTTGTGTTGCATGCTTCAGCCCACAAGTGAAATTGTAGACATTGATCATGTAACATCGCTCATGTAGCTCCCACAATACTTTTGTTCTTCCTTTCAGCCACCCCATTCTGTTGTGGGTTATGGGGTTCTATTAACTGTCATTGACTTCCTTTTGATGCATAGAAGTTCTTGAATTCATTCGACACATATTCTCCACCGTTATCGCTCCTAAAAGCCTTCACTTTTATGTTATTATCTTTCTCAGCAAGTGCTTTAAATTCAAAAAATTTAAAGAACGTATGATATTTCTTCTACATGAAGAAAATCCAACACTTACATGAGAAATCATCTACAAATATTACATAATATATGTACTTGGCCTTATATCTTCTTACACCAAGTCAGACCAAAAAAGCTCCCACTTTGGTAAATGCTCCCTCCCATTTACCGAGTCCTGGTAGTTGTGTCATCTCTTGGGAAGGCCTAGAAGTGCTAGGTTGACCATATCATCTTCAGAAACTATAATATGGACACTCCCAAGCTCATCTCGACATTGGGTGAATATGCTCAAGTATTATGGTATTGTCTCACCCTTCCTTGTCTTGACCTTCTGAAGCTTTTCCTTCAGTGACAAGTTCATGTGGTCATTATTGTTCTGAAACAAGTCGATTAAGGCTTTCCACATTGTGTATGGTGTATCCTTCCCGTGGATATTCGAGACAATATGATCTCAAACTCCTTCTAGTATGATCCTTATCGCCTTTGCAACACATTTCTTCCACTCTGCTAGACCTTGAGCATATGTTTTTGGAGATTTAGGAATATCATTTTCTATGAATTCCTTCATCATGATGTCTACCAACACTGCCTCCATCCTGTCCTTCCAAGCAATATAGTTCAAACTACCCTCAAGGGCATATTTGAGTCTCAACCATAGAACGACATCTTGTTGGCTTTGAAGAATGATACTACAAATTTGATTTCACCTGCAAAAGAAAAACTCGTATTCTCCTCTACTAGAGTGATTTGTTCTTTGATACCATGTATAAATTCCTTGTAGATTAAATTGCTTATGTAATTTCCTAAAACAAAATACTTGAATCTACTCTACTCATCAGTGGAAATAATTAATCGATTGAGAAATCACGAAGCATACAAGATAAATAATTCAATCAACACATTACATAATCATTTCCTGGGTAAATCCACAGCTAAAAACCCCTACTATTTGTATAATATTGCATTATTCAAAAAATATGAGAAGATCACAATGCTTTTCTCAAGCCCGAGAAACCGCTGCACTATCTCTATCTATCTCACTACTTCCTAGACAAGCCTAGGCCAATACTTAACCAAATTTTGGCTTTCCTAAGTCCCTATTTCCTTGCATTGTTTCCTTGGGAATTAGACCCCTATTAATTAGGGAAATTCCTCAATGTGAATTGTGCAATCCTCATAGGACTTCTTCTGACTGCATGCACCACCTGTACAATTCAAATGATTATACAAATGAAAGTACACTGCCCTTGAACTCCAATCTCAACTAGGTAACTCTCTGATCTGACATGCATGAGTTATCTATGAGTGAATCATCAGTTAACTGGTCGAACACATGAAGCAACACCCCAATGTCTGACCTCCTACTAGTTCCTCCATCAATTGGAACTAGTCTAACTAAAATTGACTCAGTTAAACTGAATTACTTAATTACAACTCAAAATAAACTCAACCAGGGCTCCTATATAGTAGGAGACACTCTACATGACTCAAGTTAGACCCTCGACTCGAATTAACTAAGCTAATTAATTCAAATTAACTTATTTAACTTGTACAAGTTGTCTTGTGATGTGGAATTACAATTTTATTCCTAATTTAATTCAAGGACAAAATTAAATCAGGATTTTCTTGTTGCATTTTCAACAATCAGATGTTTCATTAACCTAGTTGTCATCAAATCCTATGGTTACTTATGCTTCCACAATTCATATTGTATATTGGTTTATCTTCTTTATGGATGTGTGTCACTTTTTAAGGCTTTATCTCTCCATGACATGCATTGCAATTCATAAGCCACAAATTTATATTACATGAGTGAGCATGACATTATTTCTTCATTTTGGTTCTCATTATATTGAATGCATTATGGTTTATAAATTTGTTATTGTCACGATGCATTAAAGCCCTAGGTATCCATGGTATGCATTGCAAATGATAAGAAGACATATTGTGTTGTTGGTCATTCTTTACTTTTGTTTTCATTCTTTGATTTGCATCTTCAAGCTTGAACCTTCATGAGAATTTCATGGAATTTTCAAGTCTTGTTAGTTGCATCATCATTGTTGGATATTTCATTCTACATTGATGCATTTTGGTTATTAAGTTGGTTCATGTGCTTGAATATTGAATTGGGTTTCAAACTCAAGTATCTTTTGCCAAATTAATGCAACCTACAACACTTCATTTTTTACTATTGCATGTTATTTTGCTTTGAAGGAATGTGATGTTGATGCAAGACCTAAATTGTCATAAGTCTTTGGTCATGAATGAGGTTGTGAATACAAGAGTGGATCTTCAAATACACATGATGCATTAAACTTGTTTCAAGAGAAGGCATTATAAATATCTTTATTACCTGAATTTGCAAATCCTTCGAATGTTTCTTTTAGTTTCTCTTGGAGTTAATGCTAGAAACTTATTGCTAAATTAGATTGGTCATTGAAGAGCATGTATGTTTATTTTACAAAGTCTAAATGCATTGCCTTGAATACGAAAACATGTATGCATTTCATTTCCTATTGAAATAAAACTCAAGGAATCTGAATTATTCCTCAAGCTCATGCTCTCTAAACCCATATTAGGTTTAAATGAAATCATGCAACCATTGAATGTTTCACTCTTCTCACTTCAAAGAACAACACTTTATGCATAAAACCTAAGGAGCTAATGGCATGAATGAGCTTTGATGGGAAATGGTAGAAGCATGAAAGTAATGTGACAACAAGTGCTCACTCCCATTAATGATCAAGTTCTAAGTGGATTTATTTTGAATTAATTCATATGTAAATGTCAAATTTTCATTAAATATATTTACTTGTTATTAGTCTCATGAGACTGAATTTTTAAATCTTGTTTTGTTTTGTTTTACAGTGTTTAATAGAGGTATGAAAAACCCAATAAAGGCAAATACAAAAAGAGTTGAAGGCAAATATAATGAAATATAAACCATGCATTGAAGAAAAGGGACAAACAATAAATTGAAATAAAAGAAACACATTGAAATAGTAAAAATAAAAAAAGAAACACGTTGAAATAATAAAAAAAGAGCAGCAAACAGAATAATAAAATAAAACAAAATTAATGATCAAGGTGTATCCCTAATGGATCAAAAATAAAATTCCTTAAATCACAGTGAAACTAGGACAAAATTAAAGAGCTCATTGCAAGCTTTCCAACAGCGCAGACAATGCCTCAATTTGACTTCGTATGAGGAAGTTATGTTCAGTAAAATTTTGAGGTCAAACTTGGTTAAAATACAAATTTTAGCAAAAATCCAGTAAATTTGGAGCATCTCCAAAATTGGAAGTCTGGCAAAAATGGTAGCTAAATTTAGTAGACCTTCATTAAATCTGGTGGGGCTTTTGGTTACAGTTAAATTAGGCAGGACCAGCAAATCTGGTGGCATCCGCTAACTTTGGAGGCAAATGTGCGGCCAATATAATGGGGCCATGTGGCCCAATCAAATGGTGCCATGTGGCACCCACTTGATAGCCAAATAGGCCCACCCACAACTAGTCGGCGAACTAGGCGCTAAATATTTATGTAGTTGGGTTAAAATGTTTTAAACTTGGCAACAATTTTGTTTTATAAAAAAAAAAAAAAAAATGTTATATATGACTAGCGTCTATAACACATGGTTCCCAAAATTATGGCGGTCAATAACAACGGTTTGGCATTTTTAAGAAAATATATAATATATACTAAAAGCATGTCAACAGTAACGATGGTTCTGAACTTATGGCCAACAGCGAATCGTTCGAATAATTAATACAATGTTATAATGGGTGTCATTGTTTGTTATATTATTAAGATTAAACGTGTTGTTGGGGTCCACAGGGGTTGAACCTATGACCTCCGGGCCGCCAACAACCTAAATGTTGTCTTCCAGTCAATGCTCCAGTGTGGCATTTTGTTAATACCGCCAGCGATACTTCTACTTAACCTTCAAACAATCATTCAATCGAGCAGAGAAGGCCGAGAGGGAACCACAAGCCAAGACAGAACCATGCCCAGGCATAAATACTAAGGTGATATATTCCAAAGAATATTTTTAATGAATATTTTAAGAATATTCTTTTAAGAAGATTCCCAAACCAGTGTAATCCCTACAGGATCATCCTGTAGGTTTACAGGGGATCTTGTAGAAAACACAATACTCTTGTAAATTGAGGCAAATGAGTGAAACAAATGAAAGGAATGGTGGAATGATGAAGGATAATGGATGGAGGAATAAAAATATGAGTGGAATAGATCCCTTTTGATTCTCCTTTGATCTTTGGTCATCCTCCTGTTGACCTGCAAACGAATTTTCATGATTTTTCTTTTCTCTCTTTTTTTTTTTTTTTTTTTTTTGAAAACAACTAGTCTGCCTCCAAGAGGTTTTCATCCTAGCTACTTGCCTTGGGTGCCTCAAAAGAGGTTTTCACCCATAGATCTTTTTATTTCTCTTTTTTTTGTTTTGACACCATTGGGCCACCCCAAGAGTTTTTCAACCCAATAGTGGAACTCAGGCGCCTCATGGAAGTTTTCACCTGAGTCCCTTTATTTTTTCTTTTTTTTTTCTTTTTTCTCAGTGACTTGATGAGGTAGGAGCTGAGGCTTTCTCCACCACCATCATTGTTTTATTATACCATCAATGAACTCTTGTTTTGACAATGGCCTTTTGTAAACTTTCAAACTATACCCATTAACAAGTAAAGGAATGGCCTCTACATCTATGGTTCTGAGCTGCATTGAACCATTATCATGATATCTCTCTATAACATAAGGCCCTAACCATCTTGTCCTTAACTTGCCCTTAAATTATTTATATCTCGAGTCATATAACAAAGCCCAATCACCTTCTTGAAATTTCATATCCTTGATGTTCTTATCATGCCAGACCTTCCTCTGAATTTGAGTTACCTCTGTGTGTAGGAGGACCTGCACTCTAAACTCATCTAAACCATTCAACTGGAGCAATCTCTCTTTTTGTGCATTTCTGAGATCTAGATCTAGTTGGGCTTCCATCCTCAATGTATTATACTCAATTCACTAGGCAGTAGGGCCTTTTTCCCATAGAAAAACTCATAGGGTGTGAATCTAGTGGTGGTCTTGCAGGTGGTATTATAGGCCTAGGTGGCCTCAATTAGTCTATCTACCCAATATTTCCTATTGTTGCTAACCAATTTGGTCAGGATGCCTTCCAGCGCTCTATTGGTCACCTCCACTTGCCCATTAGCTTGTGGGTGATAGGGAGTGGAGGTTATATGCTTGATCTTGTGCTGGCTTAGCAAGTCTTCAATCATGTTGGAGGTAAACCGGTTGCCTTGATTAGTGACTAGTTCTCTAGGGTACCCAAACTTGTAAAATACATTCTCCCTTAAGAACTCAACCACCTTCTCCTTTGTTGTTGCCTTGATTGCCTTGGTTTCAGCCCACTTAGTCAGATAATCAATGCATACAATGATATACTAATTTTGCTTGGAAGGAGGGTCAATAGGTCCAATGAAGTCCATGCCCCACTTGTCAAATGGCTCGAAAGTCACTTGAGGTTGCAGAGGCATTTCATCTCTTGGAGTAGGCTTTCCCATCCTTTGGCACCGATCACACTGACTAGTATATCTTTTCACATCCTGATGAAGAGTGGGCCAATAATAACCATCTTGTAACACTTTAAATGTTGTCCTATTTGCTGCAAAGTGACCTCCACAAGGCCCATCATGACAGGTCAGAAGGATGTCAAAGACTTCCTCCTCCCTGACACACCTTCTCAGAATTTGATCTGGGCCTAGTTTGAAGAGGTTGCCCCCAATCCAAGTGAAGGGGGCGCTCTTCCTCACAATCTTGCTTTTCTCTTTGGAGGACAAATTCGGTGGGAACTGTGCAAATACCAAATAGTTTTCTATGTCAGCAAACCATGAAGAGAGAAATAAAATGGAAAATAGGTGCTCATCAGGTAACTGATCATCAACCATTCCCTCCTCACCTACAGGCAAAGTTAATCTGGACAAAAAATCTGCAACAACATTTTCCTTTCCAAGCTTATCAACAATAGTTAAATCAAACTACTGTAATAAAAGTAACCATCTAATAATCTGGGCATTCATGTAAGGTTTATTCATTAAATATTTGATTGCAGCATGGTTAGTATGTACAAATGTTTGATAGTCTATAATATAATGCCTAAATTTGTTCAATGAATGCACAACATCCAGGAGCTCCTTTTCAGTCACTGTGTAGTTCAGTTTAGCCTTTGATAAATTATTACTGATAGAGTAAATGGAATAAGGCAATTTTTCATCTATTTGGACTAGGGCTTCTCCTATGGCTTTGTGTGAGGCATCAGCATGTATATGAAAAGGAAGGGCCCAATTTGGGCCTCTGAGAATCAATGCAGTGGTTAACTTGTCCTTCATGGTGTCCAGGGCCTCTTGACAGCTTTTTGACCATACAAACCCAAAGTCTTTGGTCAACAACTCAAATAAAGGAGAAGCCAACTTGCTGAAGTCTTTTATAAACCTTCGGTAGTATCCAGCTAACCCTAGGAAACTTCTGACATCTCTCTGCTTTTGTGGACATGGGACCCTTTGGATGATAGCTATTTTGTTTGGGTCCACCTATAGTCCTTGTTGGGATATTGAATGACTTAGCACATTCCCTACAGTCATCAAAAATTCACATTTTTCAGGACTGAGAGATAGGTTCATTTCAATGTATTTGTGTAGCACCTTACCTAAGTTGGACAAACCCTCCTAGAAATCATATCCATAAGGTGTAAAAATCATCCATATAAATATCTACCGCATCATGCACTAACTCGGCAAAGATACTGAGGACTTCTCTCTGGAAAGTGGCAGGAGCATTGCATAGGCCAGAAGGAAGGACCCTATAGGCGAAAGTACCCCAAGAACAAGTGAAGGTGGTCTTATCCTAGTCTTCCGGGCTGATCTAGATTTGATTGTACTCGCTAAATCCATCTAGGAAAGAGAAAAATTGTTTCCCTGCCAGGCCATCTAGCACTTGGTCGATGAAAGGTAAAGGGAAATGGTCATTCTTTGTGGCTTTGTTTAACTCCCTGTAATCGATACAAATCCTCCACTTACCATTTCTCTTTAGAAGCAACACAAAAGGAGAGACCCACACATTGTCAGAGATAGGGTAAATGAATCCTACATCTAGCAACTTTTGCAGTTCTTCTTTGACTATATCTTTAAGAGATGGATTCATCCTCCTTTGGGGTTGTTAGACTGGCTTGCAACCTTCTTTGATATAAATGCGGTGAGTACACACCGAGGGGTGAACTCCCTTAATTTCTTTGTAACGCCAAGCAAAGGCATCCAGGTGTTCCTTTACCATGTTACACAACTTTTCTTCTTGCTGAACAGAAAGAGATGGGTTGATTTTCAAAGTTCTCTCAGGGCCAAATTCTATGGTTTTGACACAGATAGGGTTGGAATCGGATAAGCATAGATCAATCTTATGGTTGTTTTTTATTTCTTTACTACTTCTTCTAAGGACAATGTACTAGGAGCTGGACTTTGGAGTATGTGTTCAATCAAATCATCTTCATCATGTTGTCCCCCTCCCATGGTTGTTTCTAAGGTATAGAGTTGGGCAGAATAAACTTCATATTCCTCCTCCTCTTCCAGCCACAAAGGTAAGTCATGTTCTAGAGATGGTTGAGCAGGAGGGTATAGGATTAACTGCTTGGACATATGCCCATTCTTGATAGTCATATTTCCAGCCCTGCAGCTAATGTAGGCATCGACAATGGCTAACCAGGGCCTCCCAAGGATGAGAGGGTAACCAGTAAGCTTAGCCTTAGGCTGGAGAACTAGGAAATCTGCAAGGTACTCCCAAGAGTCAATGGAGACCATCACATCCTCCACAATCCCCTCAGGGGTCACTGTGGAGCGGTTTTCAAGTTGCAGAATTGTTGTGGTCTTTCTCAATGAACCTTGGAGGTTGATCTTGAGCATGGTGTCCTTGGTCATCACATCAATGGCAGCCCCAAGATCGATCAAACTGTGTGCGACAATGATGCCATTGATGTGCACATCTATTATAGGGCTACCAGGGTCCAAATACTTTGGACAGATTACCTACCCCAGCATTAAGTCGGACAATTGTCCAATGACATTAATGGTAGGGGCATCTCTTATTCGCCTCCCTGAATGCTTGAAGCACTTATCCTTAATCAACTTGTTGTAAATAGGTACATCTTTTATAGCTTGGAGAAGTGGAATTCTGACACAAAGGTTTTTCAATTCTCTTAGAAATTCAGTCTCTTCTGGGGTAGGCTAGAGTGGTTGGGTTAATCTCTCAGGAAAGGGTGGTGGATTTACTTTAGGCATGCTTTCCTCTCTTTCTTGCTCAACCTCCCTAGGTGTAGGTAGAGGTTGGTTGTCCGGGAGTACCCTCCCAGATCTCAGGTTGGTTCCTTGAATCTCCACAATATAAACAGGATAGGATGTCTCTCCACTATATACTTGTTGTGCTTGTCTATTGTTCAAGTTCGGATTTGGTTGGGCAGGCATCTGGGGTTGTTTAGGTGGAGCAGAGTAACAGTTGTGGTTGAGCAAGTGGTGAAGACAATAAAGCTGGAGCATTGTTGTATGGGGGCCTCCACCCCTGGGATAGTGGATTCCACTGAAATTCTGGCAGAGCATATGGTTGAAATTATTGGTTGGCTCACTGGGAATGACACTGAGGTGCAAAGGACCAAGGAGGAGGTGTACACCATGAAGGATGAGCGGTGGGGCCCATGAAGGTATGGATGTGGTCTGGTTGGGGTTGTAATATGCATGGGATGACCCTTGCATGCCATGCTAATATGGCCTAGGCCCATGAAGTCTCCTTTGGTTTATGTAGCAGAGCTACTCAGCTACCCCTTCGGCTCCTTGATATACAGCTTTTAGTCTAAGTAAGGAAGGTCACTTTTCTGTGGAGTGGTTTTCTTCACAGACTGAGTAGATGTCAATAGAATTTAATGGACATTCATTCCTAGGGTACCTCCTGGTGCATCTAAGACAGAAAATGGCTAAGGCTCTCTCTGTTTCCTCCTGTTTTCTCTTAATGTGCATAGTGTCCATCTGTAGGGCAAGGGTTTGCAGCATCTCACTCTTGAAATCCTCCAGCATGTTTCCAATTTCACCCTTGATGGATGAATTGGAAGAGGATGGACTGACCATAGGTTGACTACCCCTACCCTTTTTCCTAGCTGCCCTAGAATGGTTTCTAAAGACAGTCTTGATATTCTCATAAGGGAATTGGTAGATATCCCCTCCTGCTAACAAGTTTAGGGTACTCAGAAGGTATTCCCTTACCCCTCTAAGTAGGACCAACTTCAGTGACTCAGGGTCAAGTGTGCACCTGGCCCTTTTGTAGCTAAGTTGGAATCTTTCTTCATAATCCTCTAGGGATTCATCATTTCCTAAGGTCATCGTAAAAATTTCCTCTTTAGTTTCTTTAGACCCACAGTGGTCTCGATACTTGTTGTTGAAGACTTATTGCATCTTAGCCCAAGTTGTGATGCTATCTCCAGGTAAACCCATGAACCAACGCAAAGTTGCATCCTTGAGAGTGGATGGAAATAGTTTCAACTTTTGCTCATCATTGGTGTAGTCATAGGTTCGACATATGAAAACAAACTCAAATAATAAAGTGTCTGGATCTTCTGAGGTCAGGCCATGGAAATGAGGAAGGGCAGAGGGGCTTATATTTTTCATCTTAGTATCCCCATTGGTTTCCCTGATGGGGAAGGCACCCTCAACTCTTTCCCTATTTCCTTTATCATTTATGTTTTCAGCCATTGGTTCAGTAGGAATGGGTTCTTCTTCTTCTTCTTCCCCTGTAGGTTCTTCAAATATTTCTAGTTGCTCACCTAAGGGTTCCTCCAGTTCATAGCCACCGAAGAAGAGGGAAGGTTGGTTGTTTGAAGCAGTGGGGGTATTTGGCAAAAAATTCCCTAAGTTATCCCTATTCCTACAAGGCATGAAAAAAAAGTTTTTGTTGTGTTTTGTGTTTTTTCAAAATTTGAAAGTAATTGCATAATTGAAATTGTAGACTGAATGAAAACTACTGACTGAATGAAAAATTAATTGCTTGATTTAAATCTTACTTGCAGAATGGAAAGGAAAGCAAAGAATGCAGAATGGAAAAGGAAGCAAACTAAATTACTTTTGCAGAAATGAAACTACTAGCAGAATATTAGAAACAAGAAATGGAAGAAAGAAAGCAGTAATCACATATTACTCAGACACCTCCCCGGAAACGGCGCCAAAAAGTGATGAGCACCAGTATTGCAGCAAGAATGCTGCAACTCCTGGGGCTACTAGCTTTACTTTATCAACCTGGGGTTCGTACAAACTTGGAGGTGACAGTGTTGTATACACAAGTAAAAGTGATGGTTCTGCCTTTTTTCACTGTTCAGCTGGCGAGAGACCACTAGGGTTTTCAAGCCAGACTTCTATGGATTCAAAAGAAGCTTGATTACTAATGAAAGAAAGAGAAATCTACTCTAGGAGAAAGCTTGTCTACTACAATAAGGAAAAGGACTGAAATCCAATGCTAAAAACACACCATTTCCTAACTAACTGCTGAGAAACTATGCTTTACAAGAATGCCAAGCTAACATGTATGAAATGCTATGTCCTAAGCATGGAAGTTCAAAACATCAAACATCACTACTGTGCATGTAAAGGACTGAAATAAATCTGTTTTTTTCTTTTTATTCTTTTTATGGAAAAACAAGTGTGAAAGCTAATCTCTTTTGGTGGTGTGGCAATCGGCCTAGGGATTCTGGTGGATGGTTGGAAGGTTTGGGAGACCTTTAGGTGATCTTATGTGGCTTCTTATATGCTTTCCCTCAATTCCGCCTCAAAACAGGCCACTACAGGAAAACCTACAGGATGTCCTAAAAACCTATAGGATTCCCTGTATTTCTACAAGATACAGTCGAGAGAAAAACGATGGGAGCTGAGGGTGATGGAAAGCTTAGAGAAGGTGGTTGGTGGATGGAATGGGGCAATAAAATGCCTATATCACTCAGAACTCAAAACCAAGGTTGGGAGATGGTTGTATTTGCTCAACATGCTTGGAGAAATTTCCTTGAAGAATGATGAAATTGGTGAGGGTCCTAGTGAAAGTGAGGAATGATCATGGATGGATGAAGTTGGAAGGAGGTTACTTGCTATGAAATCTTTCTCTACTTCTGAAACACCTACACTGCATCAAACAATGATATTTTCCCAAAAATCATGTAAACAAGAAGAATTTCAATGAGCTAGAAAAACAAAGTTTAATGAGCTAGTTGTCTACTTCATGCATGAGGAAAATTTGCAGAATAAGATGAAGTCATTGATGAGATCTACTATAAGACTAAATATGGAAGAAATGATGGCTAATTCCTACACTTTCAAACTGATCAAATGCTGGCTTAAGCACAGGAAACTCTAAATTCTATGAGAAAGTAGAATTTTGTCTTTTTGGGGCTGCATGGGGGTCCTTTCCTCAAATCATGATCCCTGAAGGAAGAAGTGAGGCCAAGACACCTACTGACAGCTTTTTGATGCTCCTTTTATCCCTTCTAACCTATTGCTGAAGTAAAGCACAAATGGAAGCAAACTAATAACCAAACTAATCAAATATACACTACTTGCAATGAAATACTTCTAAGGACAATTTAACCATGAATCTATGAAATTAATATAAGCATACAGATACAAGAAGAGGATCCTTTGCTGCTAGGGTTGGGCCCTAACCCAAGAGCTTCAGCCCTCTGAGTTAACTCAATACTGGATCATGAAAAATCTCATTCTCATTATCAAAACAGAAAATTACATAGCAATGTCTTCCACAAGTCTGGAGCTCAAAAATAACTAGTGTTTTTACAACAAAAATTTAAATCCTAATGAGGCTCTAGGCCTCTTTATTTATACAACTGAAGTCTCCAATGACTTCCTTAAATCTAGGGAGGCTCGGCTCCCAAACTCGAGATGAACTAACTCTTTGACTATCACTTGCTTGGCTGCCTTTTGATCTTCATGACTTGGCTGCTTGTACTCTGAGCTAGTGTGATTGATGGAGGAATATTTGAATAAGGGAGGATTAAATGAGGAGGATTTACCTCCTACAATCTCTCTTTGTTGTCCCATTCAAGTTCCAGCCCTTAATCTTGCCAAAATTCCCTGATTTTCTCTCACAAACCTGCATTCAATGCACACTAGTCCACTAGGCATAATATCTCACTTTAACTCATCTCATTAAGCAAAATATAATGTTATGAAACCAGCTCAAGAAAAGATAGATCAACGCCTTAGAATTCAGCCTCTTCGAGGGGGCAACCTCCTTTACATTACATAAATGAACAATTCTTGGATGATACAAATGAAAAGACCTCCTTTCTATATATAGGAGTCTAAGGGGTCATAACATAATCAGAGCCGACATAACAATAATAATGTAAGGGCACAATAATAAAAATAGTGGGCTTCTATGGGGCACAATAGTAACAATATGGGCACTACATGGGTACATCAATATAATAAGTGGGTTATACTAATAACAATAATGGGTTACACTAGTAGTATAGGGGCATAACATGCCCTTCTCCTTCAAAAAGCTTTGTCCTCAACGCTTGAGTAGTTCTTGATGTTTCTGTATAAAATTCTTGTCCTCCCATGTGGAATATTCAGCGGGTAAGTTCTTCCACTTGATGAGATACTCTGAAATTGATCGATTTCGTAGCTGTCGGGTTCTTGTTTCTGTGACTGCTCTAGGTTCCAATATGATTTTTCCTTCCTCTTTAATTTCTGGAAATATTGTTTGAATTGGGATCTTTTGCAACTTTTGAATAAGTGGTCATACTTCTTCGTCCTTCTTCCATTCATCCCTTGCTTCGTTTATCCAATCTGGTTGGATAATATAAATAACACAAAACAATGCTTCCACATCCTCATCCTTGAAGAGTCTTCCCATTCGGTAAGGTCGCCATTTTTTAAGTGCATGTAGTATTGCCAACATTTCCTTCTCATAAATAGCTTGCTTGAGATGTAGTAGTAAAAATACCCAATCACCTACATCAAAACATTTTTCACTACGATGTTGATCTACCTGTTGTTTCGTTTGATTTTGCACCGAAGTGGCGTTATCCTTTAAAAGTTGGAGAACTTGTTGTTGATGCTCGATGTGATCTTTCACTGCTTGAACCTTTTTCTTCTTGATATGTCCTTCTATCTCTAGAGTTTGAGGAGTGGTAATTTCTTCCAATCCTTTACAAGATATGGTCGGATTCATTTCTTGATGCTCGATGTGATCTTTCACTTCTTGAACATTTTTCTTCTTTATATGTCCTTCTATCTTGATAGTTTGAGGAGTGGTAATTTCGAACAATGAATTACAAGATATGGTTGGATTCATTTCTTCTTTCTCAATGTGATCTTTCACTTCTTGCACCTTTTTCTTCTTGATATGTCCTTCTATCTTGAGAGTTTGAGGAGTGGTAATTCTTTCCAATGCTTTACAAGATATGGTCTGATTCATTTTTTCTTTCTCTGGGGTGGGGTCCTGGCGTATATCTTCTTCTTTTGATGTTTCTTGATCCTTTTCTTCCTCCTCTTCATATTCTATGTAAAATAATTTCTTCTCAGCACACTTATGACCTTTAGTGCATTTTCTATCACAATTGTAACAAAGCCCTTTTTCTCTTTTTTCTTCCAATTGTTGTGGTGTAACCTTTGTAGGTTGTGGAAGGCTAGGAGAAACAACACTTCCATCTTTATAGTTGTGAGGGGTACGCTTCCTGGTTTCCATAATTTTGCTTTCCACTATGTCACAAAGCCCTTTTACTCTTTCCAATTGTTGTGGTGTTGCTCTAAAGAAGGTCTTGCTCTTTGTATCCTCATAATGTGCTATCATTTCCTCCGTGAAAATTGACCACGTAACAAGTTGTTTACGAGAACAAAGCCCTTCGTACCATAAAAATTGATCTGGTTCTAAATATGAAGATGCAATACATACCTTTTGTAACAGTTGTACACCATGTAGATCAAAATATTGCTCCATCTAAAGTATCCAATTTACTGGATCCTTGCCATCAAACTTCCTCATCTTGTTTTTTCTTGATTTTAGGAGCTCGACCTTGAAACGATTGTAACTCTGTACTTTCGGATCTTTAAGTTCTAAAATTATGACCTATAGTAGCCCTCTGTGTCCTCTTTCCAATGCCACCAGTCTGATCCAAATTGGATTCTCTAAGGAAGAGCTATACACAATCTCCCAAGATGACCTGATTATAGACCTTTCCAGAAGAGCGAACTTGTATGAAGTGCCACGTGTCACTTTTTCGACCTTTGGATCTAAAAAATGTATACAAGAAACTACAGTCCGTCCTCTTTCTGTACCTTCTTACGAAATTTCAATCTGATCCCTAGAGAGAAAGTTATGACGATTTTCCCCAGGTCACCTGTTTTGAATGTAATTCAGGAGTCTGCAAAAAGACCAACTTCCTCAGATCATATCTCCGCAAATATCGCGCGAAAAGCTCTAAAATTCGGACCCAAGGTTCAGCACGATTTCTTCTCAAATGTGTTTTTTTGCGACTTTCGAAACGTCACAGAAAAAAAGTTATAGCGAAAATGCCACGATGACCTGTTTGGAGCAGCGAAACCCTAGAATCCAAAGCTCTGATACCAAATGTTATAAAACCAACTCAAAAAAAGATAGATCAACGCCTTAGAATTCAGCCTCTTCGAGGGGGCAACCTCCTTTACATTACATAAATGAACAATTCTTGGATGATACAAATGAAAAGACATCCTTTATATATATAGGAGTCTAAGGGGTCATAACATAATCAGAGTCGACATAACAATAATAATGTAAAGGCACAATAATAACAATAGTGGGCTTCTATGGGGCACAATAGTAACAATATGGGCACTACATGGGTACATCAATATAATAAGTGGGTTATACTAATAACAATAAGGGGTTACACTAGTAGTATAGGGGCATAACATATAATCAAAACATGTAATAAGTTGTGAGAAGAGTTGATTTGACTAATCTAGGAGGTGAATGAAGGTCCATATAGTTACCCAATGACGAGGCTCATCAGCAAGAAAGGTACATTTGTTGGTTATTGTGAAAGTTCTAAAGCTTACAAAATATATGTACCTGGACAAAGAAATATAGATTTTGATGAAGATGCATCTCTTTGAAAGGCAAGAGACACTCCTCTTCCTCCTGTGAATGTGATAGTCAAGACGATGCATTTGAGATACAAGAAAATCCTTAGCCTAAAATTGATCATGTTAATGAACCCATGGAGCCCATGGATCCTTTGGGTCCTCCTCCATGTGATCCTCCTACTAAAAGGAGACATTTATGGCTTCGTGACACCCTTCAAGATGTTGATAAATATGTTTCTCCCTGAAAAACCTTCAGAGAAAGCAAGAAACCATGCTCGTTCCAAGGATATGTTGTAGCCATGAGCAACATTATTCAAGTTGAACCATGCACTTTTGAAGAAGTTATGAAGGCTCAAGTGTGGAAAGATACAATGGCTAAAGAATATGAGTCCATCATTCATAATGATGTATGGGAAGTGGTTCCAAGACCCCAAGATAAATTTGTTGTGTCTTATAAATGGTTGTATAAAATTAAACATGGTGTTGATGGTAGTGTTGAAAAATATAAAGCGAGATTTGTGGCCAAAGGGTTCTCTCATAAAAAAATTGGTTTGAGCATGTGCTAGATACAACAGAGATATACTACGACAATAAGAGTGGGATTCGACTTACAAAAAAATCATGTGTTCCATGACAAGTCCAAACACATTGAAATCAAATATCACTATACCCGGGATATGGTGCAGAGAGGAGCAATAAGACTCCATATAGCGATTGATGATCAGATCGTCAACATTCTTCAAAAGTGAAGTTCTTGGTTTTCAAAGAGAAGCTTGGACTAATGGATGTGACCCTTCCTAGAGAGGGTGGTCATGGATGTTGAGCCTTGGTTATGCAAGATCATTTTCATGTGTTGAAAAGTGGATCCCCCAAAGCAAAGATGAGACTTGGTTGTGTGAGATTCTTTTCATTTGGGTTATCCCCCCAAGCAGAGATGTGACTTGGTTGTGTGAGATCCTTGACAACTAGGTTATCCCTTCCACCCCCCAAACATAGATGAGACTTGGTTGTGTGAGATCTTTGTCAAGTGGGTTATCCCCCAAGCAGAGATGTGACTTGGTTTTGCGAGATCCTTGACAAGTGGGTTATCCCCCAAAGCAGAGATGTGACTTGGTTGTGCGAGATCCTTGACAAGTGGGTTATCCCCCAAAGCAGAGATGTGACTCGGTTGTGTGAGATCCTTGTCAAGTGGGTTATCCCCCCAAGAAGAGATGAGACTTCGTTATGCAAGATCATTATCATGTGTTAACAAGTGGATCCCTCCAAGCAGAGATGAGACTTGGTTGTGCAAGATCTTGGTCATGTGTTGACAAGTGGATCCACCAAAGCAGAGATGAGACTTGGTTGTGTGATATCCTTGTCAAGTGGGTTAGCCCCCCAAGCAAAGATGTGACTTGGTTGTGTGAGATCCTTGACAAGTGGGTTATCACCCCAAGTATAAATGAGACTTGGTTGTGTGAGATCCTTGTCAAGTGAGTTACCCCCCAAGTAGAGATGAGACTTAGTTTTGTGAGATCCTTGTCATATGTTGGCAAGTAGCAATCCAGCCAAGTGAATATAGGGTGATGGATGAATCTCCCATGTGATGATTCTTCTTCATTATAGTGAGACATCATTGTTCCAGATGATACAAAGCAGAGATGAGCAAAGAAAGAAAAGATCTTTTGTTGCAGAAAGAAATTCCTCCCTAACTAAGAGGGAGTATTGAAAATTTGACAACTTGGGGATGAATTTCTAAAAAAAAAATAGGAAATCTAAAAATACGAAGTTTCAACCATGACTTTCCAAAAATAGTAAATCACCTTGCATCAATTGGTAATCAAGTATTGTTGATGGAAAATCCCTTCTGGCCATTAATCAATCCTAATATTTCAATTTCGACTCAATCATCAATATTATCATTAATATTATAATATTATTCTTATGATACTATTATATTATTATTAAAAAGAAATAATGTTCTCTTCCACTCTCATTATTGGCATGGCATATTCTTCTTACACTCTCATTATTGGCATGGCATATTCCTCTTACACTCTCATTAATGCTCTTACACTCTCTTACACTCAATAGAAGCTCGTCATAAAAGATTCCTCTTACACTCTTATTAAAGCATGACATGAAAGATTCCTCTTACGCACTCTTTAATGCATATGCTACACTCTCCTTATTCGCATAAGTTATAAAGGCATTTGTACCTTCTTAATGGCATGAGTTACATTTCCTAAATGGGCATATGTTACTCTCCCTCTTAGCATGCGAGTCACTCCTTTATGACATGGATTCGTTGCTCATCCTATATATGTGTGCCTTGTTCTTTCTCCCCGCTACTTGTGCATTGTGAAAGAAGAATTCTAACTTGAGAGAGATGGAGAGAGTTGAAAAAGATTGTAAGAGAGAGACTTGGAGAGTCAGAGCAAAGCTTGGTGAGCCAAGGTTGATTCAATGCTTCAGTGTTTTAGTGTTGATTCAGTGTGTGCATATGTCGCTGCTACCAACGATCTTCATGCTACAACTTGTTCAGCTTTGGGTGAACTTACTCATTCTTTTGATTTCTCATTGTACTATGTATCTCTGTTGAACAATTGATTTCTAATAGAAGAAGAATCTGGCTGGGTTTTCCCTTTGTAGGTTTTGCCCTGGTCAGTGGACTTAAATTCTTTATCTCATTTTGTTCTTGGTTGTCTTCTATTGTGCATTTGAATTATGTTCTATCTAAAATTGTTTATCTAATATTGTAACATAAAGAAGTTTTATAATAACTGATTGTTACAACATAGAACATCAAAATTTCAACAGTTTTATGCATTATTGGACTTAAATGTAGTTGGTAAAGTAAAAAAAGTAACATTCGCAATGTTTTCACATGGTTCCCTAATTATTGGTTGCATTGTGTGCAGAAAGAAGTTGCTTGAGGATTGATATTGTATATGGATTCACGCACTATGACATCGGACCCATTATATTTTAATTGTTTCATTAGAAATATCATTGTTCTCTAATAGTTGATTTGAGCATGAAATACCATTAATCCTAAAGAGAATAGGCATAGAAGTGTATTAAGAAAATGCAAGGGTCTTAGAAATCTGATTTTTCTTTGAAAAAAATAGTGAGACACTTTTGAAGTATGCACCTTAGCATGTAACAATTATCATCTTCATGTCCTATTTTTCTTTCAAAATCTCAAAATAGGGTTTGTTCATTTATGCAATAGAATTATGGGCATTTAGATGTAATCTCATACATTATTAAATGAAACTCGGTCTAAATTGAAAAAAATATCAATATTTTTTAATTGCAAGAGTAGCAAATACCTTATGCCTATGGCTTGATTTGATATATTGCAGCCCCATACTAACAAGTTCAATAGTGCTACAAATCCCTAGCAAGATGAACCAAGTACCAATTGGAAGGCAAAGATGATAGGATGATTGCCAATCACAATGATATACATGTTGAAACTTCAAAATCTATTTCATTTCCTTTATTATATTGTAATATTTAATGGCAATAATAAATAATAAGAGTCGTTAAAGAGTTACTTGGAATGTAAAGAGTCATGTATGTCGAATAGGTAATGAGAATATTTGGAAGGTCATGAGAGATGAATAGTCACCTATCCACTTGCATAAATACCCTTCATGCCTCATTTGTAAGGGGGGCTTTTGGTACTTGAATGCTTTAGCATAGTTGTAGCATTCTAGGCTTTGAGTGCATCTGCTCTTGGTAGTTGATAGGACAAGTGATTGTGAGGCTAGGGTTTGTGTTTTGAAGATGATATGAACTGCTCTCATCCCACTATTGGGTTTTGAGAGGCTTGCAGTACATGTGCTTGGATTTATCAACATTTAATGATAAGTTTTCTACTTATTGCATTGATTCTCATGCATGTTAATGGCACTTGTAATGGTTATCCATGTTTTTGTTGTTTATACATGTGTGTTTACATATTGGTTACATGTTAATGAACTAATTTATTGCATGCAATTGGTATGTTTGCTTTGAATCTCTACTTTTCATTCCATGCAATGTTAATAATTAATTTGTGAACTAATTTGCAACTGGTTTCTAACACTTTCCTATTTATGTATGTCTTAGTTCATCTCAGCCATCTGATTCTCTCTTAAGGCATACTCTTCCTCATTATTTCAATGTTATTTTTTTTGCATTATGTTTTGCAACCTATCAATGGAAGGATGATTTCATCCTCATTCTTTAGGCATTTTACACTTGGTTTCACATTCATTTCTCTGCATTTAAAAGTCAAGAGCAACACATACACACATGGTGGCAGTCAAGCCCACAAATCAGATGTACTTCCTATCCCAAACAGTGTGAGGTCTAACTGGGGCTTCACACTAGTGAGACCCCCTATTGTTGGCAGAATATCCAGCCCTATCAATAGATCTATACTAGTACAAGTCAAATTTGGATGAAATTTTTATAATAAATATGAAACATAATTGATTATAATAAAAATGGATGACGGGTTAAAAGCATTATTGACTTTGTTCTGTGCTTGCACTGTTAAACCTGCTAATCTCAAAAAACCATTTGGTGAAATTGATAATCTAGCTACTTTAGTTTTTTAAAACCCACTTCCATACAAAATCTACTCTTGGTCCCTAAATATGACAGATCTAAAGATAAAAGCATAAATCTTTAACACTGGTTAAAATTGTGAAAATTTGGTTTGCATGTGCAGTTTTACTTTTACCTTTTCTTGTCAGTTTGTTTTGTTTTTCTGACGTGAAGCAATGTATGAATAAGAGCTAGTGGGACTAAGTTACGAAACACTTCTCGTCCTCAGTCCTGCTAAAGAGAATACGCAAGTCTGAACAGTGTTAACACAACACTCTAGTTAACATGTTTGTTTTATTGATCATCCATATAGATTCTCCTTTTAATTGCAATGTTGCTATTTACATTGCTTTCATTAAATTTGGCTGCTTTATTTCATAGATAATGTGATCAAGAAGGCCTTGGCGTGAACCATGTGCTTTCAGCTTGCGGAGCTTCTATTAACTGATAAGCAGAGAAACATGGCTCATTATCAGAGACTAAACATGGCTCAACATTAAAGTCGCACCATTCAAGGTCCAACTGCCGTACCAGTAGGCCGAAACTCATCATATAGCTATCTCTAAAATTGTCTCCTAACTACTTTTGTCAAAAATACTGTTTTTGTATTTAAAAATTACAGCAGTGACTTATGGCTACATGGCTTTTGTTCCTTTTTTAATTCTCTGGCAAAATCTGTTCATCAGATTCTATAAATGAAGAAAATGTGAAATGAGTTCATCTTCATCTTAATAGAGACTATATGAAATGCAGGAAATTAGAGTAAAAAGCACAACTCCATGCTCACATCTATTGAGAATCCAATCCATATGTCTAGAGTAGTGTAGATTCCACCTGAAATACCCCTCTGCTTGAAGTATTTTTCCCAGCTGCTATAATATTTTCAAGTAATCAGATTTGGAATTGGATGAATTTTTTTAAGATTCCTAACTGTACTTCATCCCAAAACGTAGCATTATTCAATGCACAGACATGACTGAGAGGACGAAATAATGAATCCAGTGTGTCAAACAAAACTGCAATACCAAAATTTATAAACCAATAACAATGGGTTACCCAAATAAATACAACCATATAAAATAGCAGCACAAGGAAATGTAATATGCTGAAGTTTTCCAGCGTTGGTTTTTAACATGCTTATTTCATAAAGCCATGAAATACAAGTCACGTATTTTCGTTTCAGAAAGGGAAGTGGCTTTCTGTCTATTGAGAAAACACCACAAAGGAAACTTGTAGTAATAAGCAATCTGTTCTAGCACTTTCTATCAATAACCAATCTTCACCTACAAAGGCAAATATGAAGCTTCCGTTTTCTTAAGCTTCAACAACTTACAATAGGGATACAGCAGTCATTCGACTGGCTAATCCCAACATAATTTCTGATTTAGAGCCTTACCACACAAATTTGTAAAGCCGAGTCTGTTCTCATCTGGACCTGAACCAATTAGTATTGCCTTCTCGGAGCTTAGCTTTCTGAAATTAGGAGAGCAAGAACCAGATTCGCAATGCACATTCAAACAGTGCTCCTGTAACACATCTTGTTTCTGTTCAGAACCAATAATTAG
The DNA here is from genome assembly GCA_031772625.1 of Pinus tabuliformis. Classification (NCBI taxonomy): domain Eukaryota; kingdom Viridiplantae; phylum Streptophyta; class Pinopsida; order Pinales; family Pinaceae; genus Pinus; species Pinus tabuliformis. The sequence continues at coordinate 909,606,083 of CM062820.1, read as the reverse complement.
TTTTTGCAAAGCTTCAGCCAATTTTTCTTCATCTGTTAGACCAAATCCAATCACCTCATACTCCTGCAAATCACAGATTGAACCCTTATTTTATGTTTATCAAAAGCTCACATTAAGTGTATATATACACTTCACAGAAGATGAATTACCAAACCTAGTTATAATAGAGTATAAACTAGATCGCCATAATAACATTGTAAATTATTCATTGGTTGCAAAATGACTAGCCTTTACTTCAGTATAAACAGTTAAAGAAATTGTAAAACAGAAGTTTCCAACTAACAATTAGGCCATACAAGCATTATACTTCAAAAACATAATGCGTTGCAAACATCCCCACTTCACTAGAAGCAACAATCCTTAACAAAGTGACTGCAGCATTTCAGAATCTGCTCTGATCTAGTAATTTTTGCATCTAGTTAACATCTATATAAACATGTCTTCCATGGATTCAATAATGCCCTGCTACCTACCTCAGACTTTGTTCTTGCATAGTATGGCGTAAGACATGGGTTCATGTCCTTCAGGATCATATCTTCTTGGCTTACTGGGGTTGTGGGATCACTATTGGAAAGTTCCTTGCATACAAGAAAAAAACAACTTCAATTAAAAATAATAAGTATAAGGCCATACTACTTTCCTTTAAGAACATGGAAAAATAGAGAGGTCAATTAATTCTCTTTACAAAAGCCTTGAAGTCTAGTGTTTAACAATTATCCACAGATTCTCAAATATTAACTTTCATCCATTTCATTAGGTTGGAAATTCCATACTTACTTTGAAATCCTCGGGTTCTTGATGAATCACCGGAGTTTTTGGAGTAGCAATATGTCCATCAAAATATGCCCTCATCACTTCTTTATCAGCTTTCACCTAAGTGCAAAAAAACAATAACATCACTATCAAAACTATCCAGGGGAATTTATTCTTATACAATGAAGTTCATTTTTATTGTCAATGGCAAATACATGGAAATTTCACTCTACTAAAAGGTTAAAACGTTCTATGAAATCAAGTATGGCAGTGCCAGATACATGCAAACTCAAATTGAAGATTTAGCCCAGTGCATCACTCTTCCTTATGCAATGCAGGCCTCTTTCTTATGAACAGAAACTGCAAACTAATGCTTCCTACAAGTGGTTATGGCATTCTTGTTACTACTACCTCTTCATGTCAGCATACGACTAAGCGCTCAGAGAGCTTTTAACACCATCTCCCAAAATTGCCAGAGCTGTTATTTAAACCATCCAAACAAACAAAAACAAAGGAGACAATGAATGGTCTCAATACCTCACTCATCACAAGTATAAATGTTGTTATAGCATTTTATTATTCCAAATGTATGACTAGCCACTCTTACAGCCCTTGCATCATCTTGAAGGCAGCTTCCCAAGTATCCTCCTATCTATTTCAAACTCAACAGTACCTAGACTTCATATCCAACTCCATAAAATATCATGTATCCTAAATTTGGTCAATATTCTTGCATACTAACAAGGGGCAGCTATTTGTTACTGTGATTTTATTGAAGACTCAAAAATCTATGCACATTGCCACGTTCCATCTTTCATCCATATCAATATCAGTTGAACCATATAGAAATGTGTTGGGTTTGGTTACGCTTTGATCCTAGAGCTCTTATACTTGTTTATTCATTTCCTCATTTTTAAAACGGCTGTGAACATTCTAATATTTGGAAAAAAAATGATTTTGATGTGAGCTCAATCCCACACTAAATTACTCTTTTACAGGGTATACCTTTGGGTTCAATGAAGACAACCCAGTATTGTATCTGTTGTTGGCATTATGGCACAGGTTTGGAGCTATGGCACAGGTGTTGTCCTTGATGGCAACTCTCTTTAGTAACAGATCTCAGTTCAGGCTTTCAGAATGAAAGAAAAGACATACGCAGGTTCATCTAGACTAAGACGCGTATACACGCAGGTTAGACGTTTCAAAGGCGCGTGTGCGTATACACGCACTTCATGCAAGTAAAAGCGCGTATATGTTGGAACAGTGTTGCGGGGGAGCGCCCCCCCCCCCCTCGCTCCCGCTCCCGATCCGCGCTCCGGGCGGGAGCGACTCGGGAGCGGGTCGGGAGCGCGCTCCCGAAATCGCTCCCGAAAAGGGAGCGATTTCGGGAGCGCGCTCCCTAAAAAAAATTTCGCTCCCTGCCTTTTCGGGAGCGTTTTCGGGAGCGTTTTGCCTTTTTTGCATTTTTCTTTTTGTAGTAATGTTCGAAATGCAATTTTTTTTGAAAGAAACAAATAGTTTTTGAGTGGGGCAACTTAATGATCAAGTCTAGGCCCTAGTATTGATATGCTATTCATGGTAATGTTAAATTCTTAAAGTAAAAGTGACATTTTCTTTAATTTTCATTTTCATCCTTTTACTTAAATTTTTAACATTACCATGAAATGACTCAGGATGTTTGAGAGTGGTTTCGTCCTCATTGGATTTAATATGGAGAAAGTAGAATTTTAGATTTCATTCAAAATCCAGCAGACTTATCAGTTTTTCAGGATTTCAGGATTGGGGGATTGCAATGTTTCCATTGAATTTTGTCATGTATTAGGGTATGCAACTCATATTTAATCAAGAGTACCAATCCCTCTATGTACCTTGATGTTAGTGACATTGGTTGTCGAACTCCTCTATCATGACCCTTCTAAAAATGTACGCATCACTCAAACAAAATCTTGACTTGACATGCTATGCTTTTTCTATCTTATGTTAATGCTTAGAGGGTGATATTAATGACAAAGATCCCTATACAGATACAAAGGTAATGACAAAGATACCTCTGGATATTAATGCTTGGAGGGTGATATTAATGACAAAGATCCTGATTTTGCAACAAGACTAAAAAATTAGACATTTCTCGTGGTGGCGAGAGGCCCAAGCATAAGAAATAGATAATAGATTTACTTCTCTTTTCTAGTTTCTAGTAGCTTTTATAACTATTGACTCTTTCATATTTATTATGATATTTTTTTAAACAATATATGACAATTTAAGTTTGAAGTTGGCAATTATAACTCATTAGTAATGAATTATGAATATGATGCTTCATGAAAGTTGAAAGTTGTTTCATTTCATTTCATTTTATAACATTTCATTTCATGTTAGATATTATTTGTTGTAATGGTTACACTTAGCTTACAAGTACAACTTTGGTGATCAACGATGATAAATGTTATATATTGAATTTTGAAAGCTTGAAACTTTAAGATTGATGAATCATGAGACTCAATATGTTGTATGTTACTATGTTACTAACTTGCGGACGTGGTTGATGAAGATTATAACTTCTAGATGATTGTTGTTATATGGTTCAATCTATGCTTTTTTATGTTTTTTATATCTAATTCATCATTCTACATGTTTTTGTTGACATATATGTATCAAAAATTAAAAAATATAAAAAATATATATATTTTTAAAAAATCGCTCCGGGATTCGCTCCCAAACCGGGAGCTTCTGAAAATGGTCGCTCCCGCTCCCGCTTCCGCTCCCGCTCCCCGCTTCCGCTCCCGCTCCCAAGTAACATTGTGTTGGAGAACTTACCTTTGGTCCGTGGTAGTTAGTCCTTGGTATTTGAACCTATGGTTTTGAACCATGGTACCTCGTCAGACGTGTTGATCCCAAGTATTGGGTCCGTGGTATTGGTTTATTATGGTTTTGGACCATGGTATTGTGGAAGGTCTAAAACTATAAAAGAGGAAGGAGATCATGTGGCAAGGGATCATCTGAATTGTTATTGAATATCTGATAAAGTGCTAGATCTGGAATACTGGTAATTGGGTTATGATGCAGATCTGGATCTGAATGAAGGAGGAACCTTAGCGCAAAGAGATGGATAAGTTATATTGATGGATCATAATCCTTAAGCTTGAATGATAGTATCTTTGTATGATTTTGATCTGTTATATGTGGCGCTTGCTTGATCTATAAAACTGATAATCTGGGTTAATTAGTGTTTGAATATCTGAAAGAGAGAATTATCCTTTATAGATCTGTACGCAGGTTCAGTGAAGCGAAGGCGCGTATACACGCTGGCTCAATGAAGTAAAACAACGTATACGCAGGTTGTTCCATACGAAGAAGCATATGCACGCAGGTTTCAGGCTATTAAAGTAGCGTATATATTTTGAGTTGTGATCTTGCTGCTTCTGTTTATTGCTGCAGTGTTCTGATTTGGTGTGTGGTTACTGTTACTGTGATCTGGGTACAGTCGTCAAAAAAAGTGCTTATTTTGATTCAATTTTGATTGGTGAAAAGGTGATTGGTTGATGCAGAAATTCTTGATGTTTGATTGATGCTATTTGTGGATCCAGTCTGAAAATTCATGAAACGTGGTCCCTGAAAGAAAGAGAAGGTTGTAGCCTTCTGTAGGCCAGCACCTACGTACTAGTATCTTGGCTAGTGCAAGAGCTAAAGGGGTTGTAGCTCCCTTCCAGAAGAAGCTGGAAAACGAGATAGGGTTGTAGCTCTCTGCAGGTTGCAACCTGCGTACTGGTAAAGGACTGCACCAGTACAATTGTAAAAAGAAGTTTCTAATTAAAGAGAAGATAGAGACGAATTGCAGCAGGTGGTTTTCACCCACATTGGGTTTCCACCTTATATCTTGTGTTCTTGTGTGCGATTGTCTTTCTGCTCTGTTTTACTGTTTCTGATTACTGGTTATTTGATTCTCAAACACAGATTAATAATCAACATCTGGAAGATAAAGTCATTTAAAAGTTTGCATTGTATACGCGGGTTTCCTTCTGCGTAGTTGCGTATATACGCGGGTATAATTAACGAAGTAGCGTATATCATTTGATTTTGAAAAAGGAATATTTGACTTGATAATACTGATTCACCCCCCCTCTCAGTATTATTTCCAACATCTGTTATAACAAAATCTAGCTCCCACAAAAATGCAAAGTCCCAATCACTAAGGAGTTAGTTTACTGCAACTGAGGAAGGCTGCCCATTGTCACCATAGTAGCTCTTCCTCTCACTTTTGGTTGACTCTTCTCCAAATCAAGTGGGGCTTCGCTAAGGTTAAAATTGCTAAGGTTATATAGTGGAGACAAAAGGTGATTTATTGAAGATTAAGCCTAAGCAAAACAAACGGTTGTAGTATGGATAGATAAGTAAATGGTGTCTGAACAAAAGATAAAGGTGAAAAAACCTAAGGCCAAGTGCATAATCAAATGTTGGACAACATTAAGCCAGGAATGGAACAAAAAAGGGGAATGCATGAAGGTTTAAGGCAATAAGGACCACTATGCATGCCACAAATCATCTAACTTGCTGAAAATCTATTGCAGAAAATTATTCTTGGAAAGCTAGGTGTACCATTCTAAAATAGTACTATGAAGGTGGTGCCATAATATGCAAGCAGCAACTAGGTTTGTTAGGTGTAAGCTTAACATGACAACAATAAAAATAAGAGGCATTATATCCTCACATTACATTATCCAAATAATACACAGTTCATTACAAGGTTTTCATAACAAATTACAAGGGTTTCCTACAACCAAAATCAACCTATAAATAAAGTGCAAACATGAAGCCTCACATAAACTAGATATTATGCCTCCAATCTTCAATAAAGCCCCAAGCATATGATGTACAGATGTAGCCCAAGAGGAGACCTCCTCAATCCCCAAAGTTTCAAGCACCCTCAAATTGAAGAGAAAGATCCTCTTTAGAGAGGGACTCTCATCTCTTACAATTTAAAAACCCCCAATTTTATATATATATGCTAACTAACTCCATGAAAAGTCAAAGAAATAATATAAAAATGTAGATAGGTCCCTCCTTAATCCACGGTTGACAATGTCAAGCTATGTAGACATTAGCTTCTCCAAGAGAACTCACCCTCATCCAAACTATGAAAGAAAGTACATCAAATGCCTTCACGAGAGGACATTCAACTAAAAAAGGGTATGATAACCAAGTCAACATGCAAAAGGTCCACATAGAATGTGCCCACTAAGATGTATGCATGCAAAAATAAATAAAATAGCTTTCAACATAGGAGAATGTGCTCAAGGGTCCACCTAGAAGAGCTCACTAAGTGCACATTCCAAGATGCATGAGAGATAAACATGATCCTCCTAGGAGAATGCCTAATAAAAACCGTCCCAAAAATAGCAAGTGTAGCTAATATATGCATGCAACCAATCCACATGTGCAAATCAAAATGCAACCAATGCCATGAATGAATGTGCAAAGTCCCAACTAGATAGAGCATTCCACAAGACAGAGAGTGGTCAACCCCAAAACTAGGAAGTGGACCATCTCCACAAGTGCACCCTCCAAGATAATGCTCCAAGAATATAAGAAGACCAAACAAGGGCATGCAAAATGATGCATGTATGGACCTTCAAATATGCCACATGCTCCTCAATAAAACTACTCCATAACCACCTCCAATAAAATAATATGTGTCCATTCAAAGAGGTGCAAGCGCTCTCCAATGGGGGTCAAGACTCAAAAGAAGCCAAGTGTAGCTAAAATATGCATGCAGCCAATCCACATGTGTGAATCTAAATGCAACCAATGCCATGAATGAATGTGCAAAGTCCCAACTAGATAGAGCATTCCACAGGAGAGAGAGTGGTCAACCCCAAAAATAGGAAGTGGACCATCTCCACAAGTGCACCCTCCAAGATAATGCTCCAAGAAAATAAGAAGACCAAACAAGGGCATGCAAAATGATGCATGTATGGACCTCCAAATATGCCACATGCTCCTCAATACAACTCCTCCATAACCACCTCCAATAAAATAATATGTGCTCATTCAAAGAGGTGCAAGCACTCTCCAATGGGGGTCAAGACTCAAAAGAAGCCAAGTGTAGCTAAAATATGCATGCAATAATAATATGAGAGCACCTACAAGAGATGCACCCTAAAAATAAGTGTCAAAGTGGTTAGCCTCCATCAAAACATGTGCTAAACCATGTGTTGTTTTCCAATACCATCAATTGATTTTCTAATACCATGTGCAAAAGAGTAAGTGCACCCTAGAGAAGTGTGCTAGCCTCTCCAACAATAATAAAATAACCATACATGCCTTGAAAACTATACACAAGAGGGGAGCACTCCATCAAAACCCTAAGTCTCCTCCAAGGCTCCAAATAAACCCCTCCAAGTGTGAACAACTACAATATAGTAGGGCACTCAAGCAATTAACTTCAATTTGGATAAAATGAATTGAATTAACCATTGAATGCTTAAATCAACCTCAACATGTGTGCAAAAAGGTTAGTGCTCTAATAAAACTATAGTCCAACCTCCCAACAGTCACCAATTGATTAAATCAACATGAACATGTGTGTCCGTGAGGGGGGGTGTGCTCCAACAAGTGTTGTGCCATGCAAATAAGATATCTCCTAGCAAAGTCCACCATAATAGCAGCACAATGATAGACTAGAACCTCAATCTAGGCTTGAACCTAGGGCACCACCAAAGGAGTAACGTGGCAATACCTCATCAAACCTTAGGACTTATGCTCTCTACAAGCTCAAACAATTGCATGTCAAACAAGACAAGTTCATTCAATATATAACTCTACAATCAACCTATATACTTTAGCAATACATTTCATTCTTCAAAATTTGCAACAATGACAACAATAGCTTGTTAGGTTAATGAAAGTGAGCAGCGAATAAACTTCACTAGGGTTCAATTCCTACCAAGTGGCATGCTCGTGCTTGTGCTCCAAATTGTGGATGTGTGCCAATGCAAGCAATCATGACTAAGGCCAAGTACAAGTCCAAGGAAACTTTGGAGAAGTATACACACCCACTCATAACTTTCATGCCAAAGGCAATCTAAACACTAAATTCATTTAGGCTTTCTTTCACATTGTTAGATCATGGTGATCCATGTTCCAAAATGAAGTTCTAAAGATATTTGCATTGATATAAAACTTTGGTCCTCACAACTTTAAGCTACAAGTCTTTAATCCTTAGAATATTGAATTGCAATATCTTTACTTGATACAAAACTTTGGTCCTCACAACTTTAAGTTACAAGTCTTTAATCCTTACAATATTGAATTTCAAGATCTTTACTCCCTACGGTACTACGTTGCAATCATCATCCACTTCACAACCCCTTATAATCCATTTAGCTTTCTTTCACATTGTTAGATTATGGTGGTACATCTTCCAAAATCAAGCCCTAAACATATTTGCATTGTTACAAAGCTTTGGTCTTCACAACTTTAATTTATGAGTCTTTAATCCTTACAATATCAAATAGCGAGATCTTTACTCCCTACAACATTAGGTCGCAATCATCATCCACTTCACAACCTTAAGGAAACCAACTTCCTTTGATTCAAAGGATTGACTTTTGGAAACTTAGCTTCAACTTTGGAAGCAAGTTGAAAGTTGTGTTCCAAGGAAGTAACAAAAAAAGTTCTAATTCCTTCTTTTATAGAGGCAATAGTCAAGAAATGAACTTAACATAAAGAGTGCCTTCAAGGGCCCTTACCTTTTGATGGACATTTTATTGAAAACTTGAATGAATTGTTCAACAAACTCTCCTAACATCTAGCAAAGTTCAAGCGAATTCAATAATCTAACCATACACCAAGGGGTAGAAGCACTTACGAGCAACATTCTTAAAAGCCAGCCCAAGCCTAGTCCATGTGAACTTCAACAACCAAAACTTTCTTCATCTATATTATTTTTTTAATGCCTTGAAATAAGTTACCAAATTCCATATCTTAAGTAGATCTTATCATCATCAAGAGCCCCATCAAACATTCGAGTAGGCAATTTTGTTTCCCGCATAAAGGTCTACTAAATAAAAGGAGTTGCTTCCTAAATATTGTGTTGAGGTTGAAGTTGTGGTTGGTCTATTATGGACTAGTTATGAGTCATAAAAATATACTCATCACATCATGTATCATTTAGCTAGAAACTCACGTTGTTGAGTAACAATGGTTTCTAGAAAGAGATGTCTCTTTCCTTGCATCTGTTCAACTAAGATTTGGGCAAGGTTGGAGTCTTAGGAGTGCTTAAAATCACTAGAGGTCTTACTAGATGCATATGGACAAAGAGTTGCTTGAATTGATGAGTTTAACAATGGGAATTAGGGATCTACAAGTTATAATAGCAAATTGCACTAAAGTACAAAAATTAACTATAAAAAATAGGTTACTCAGAAACCAATAGTCTAAAAACAAGAATTTGTGATGGCATTACAGTTTACACCTACAAACTACTCGAACCACTTGAGAGATTGAAGAAAGAATCCAAGGGGAAAACAAAACAGGATTCTCACATGCAAGAAAGCACAAGGAAGCAAGCATCAAGACTGTTAAAACTATACGCATATTGTAGACCTATTTGTATTAACTTTATATATATATATATATATATATATATAGAGAGAGAGAGAGAGAGAGTAACAAATTGTGGGAATCGTGATCAAGTTGACCAAATCTTTAATAAAAGACAATAGGGTGAGCAAGTAATAAGAATTGTCACTTGAAAAAGGTTAAAGATAAAGTACAAAAAGTGTACTAATATACAATCATAATATGTGTTCACACATGTTTATTAGACTAAGTCTTATCAAAGTCGCATGCCATATGTTGGTCACAAATTATACATTTAGGGAAACATAGTATTCTACACCATCTTCTAGTAGTCATAATGGAGTAAATTGTTTTTATCGCTTAGCAATGTCACTCGTACAACTAGGTTTCTTTTCACACGTATCTCACACGCCCAACCATTGTATGCCAATTTTAATTTCTTAACTTCCAAGGGTGAGACAACTAATCGCAAGGATCTTATATGCTTTATCATGCTCCCATCATTCAAAGACTTCAATTTGGGTTCATTACAACCTTGATGGCCAAGTTTTGTTGCTTTGTGAAACACATGTCAAGCTCTTGGTTTCTCACGTTTCCAACAATCTTTTTGCTAGAAAACAATTTGGCATCTCTCACCTATTTATTCATTGAGACTAGGTCAGATTTCTCATGAGTGTCCTAATGATGAGCCTCACTTGCTAGCTCGAAACATCGACTCCAAATCACATTGTGATGGATCCAAAAGAACCATATCAGAATTGCTCACATCACAGAATCCTAAACTCGGAAATGATATGTCATGGTTTAAATTATGAATAAGGTTGATGATTGAGTACATTTCACTCAATCTCCAAGTCAAAGTCATCATGGGGAGAAGCTTCCTTGTATCTTCCAAAGGCTCAAGTGTGACAAAAAAACGCAAAATGCATCACACTTGTATTTCCAACCCTCCCACCACATGTAAATATGTCAATAATACTCACTTCTTCGTATGAAGTCTTTTGCAATTCAACACTATAGTTATCAATCCTTCTAGTTTTAATTGTGCATAGATTATGAGGCAATGCATTTCAAGTGAAACATTCACTCGTCAAAAGGAAGATATTCCCATGAACCTAATATGCCATGGTTATTAACATATTCATCAAGGGTGAGTAAATTGTTGATGTTTATCAACACCCCATGTTACCTTTGACTTGCTATGTTGGCATCTTGGGTTCACTCTTTCTTGTCTTTCCTTGCCTTGGTAGTGCATTTGGGTTAGCATTTGTCTCAATTGTTGGATCATTATGCATCTTAGCCTCCATGTACTCCTTCCTCTAATCTTCTCAGTCCCCCTAATACCTTTTCAAGATTTGTTGTTTTGTATTACAAGCACTCCTTATCCTCACAAACCTTATTCCTTTCATTAGTTTAGTTTCACTTTGTTTTCATTTTCTTTTACGCTTTGCCACCTCAAAGCTAGTTCGAGGTGAGAGCTTACACCATAGATTGTGACTTAGTTGGGGGCATTCATTGCCAAGATTATAAATAATTGTTTGCTATAGTCGATCCTACCAAATGTACCAAAACCCTACAACACTACACTACAATCTTTTCCTTGTGAGTTTTTTATGACGTGCTTCCAAAATCACCCTTGAGATTGCAACCCATAGAGAATAATTTTTCAAGTTAGATGCTAAGTATTTGGGGTAACTATGGGACTTGCCCCCAACCTCATTCCTTTCAAAATTGGTGTCATTCAAGTAGGTCGAACCAAATGAGAAAGAAACACCTACAAATGGCTTAATACTCCCTCAACCTCAACCCATTGGCTACCTTGTGATTTCTTAAAGTTTATCCTTGTAAATTTGCATGACTTTTATATGCATCTCCAACCATAATTACCATATATAATGATTCAATACAAGTCACTATAACAATACTTGGTTGTAGCGGTCTCCTAAGCATTAGAGTAAATCATTTGATTTAACCCAATTTTTCATTCTTCTTTTACAAAAATGTATGCTCCACTGTCTCATTTCAGTTGTTGACAAGGATCGATTCTAGTTCTTTTCTTTCTCATTGTCTTTAGATTAAAAGAAAAATTATATGTATTTAAAAAGTAGAAGATATGCTGATTCCTAAAAGTTTAAACACATGTACTTAACCCTTCTTTAATAAAAAGATGATTATTGAAAGTTTCTTCAGACTATTAACATATTAAAAACATCCATCTTGGGGTTTGAATATCGGTGCTCAAGACTCATCAATGTCTTGATCTTCTAAGTATAGAGTCTTAAACACTCCATGGGATGTTTGATCACCTTGTTGTGAAATTGAGTATTCACCTCTTTCAATTTGTGCTTTGCCTAAAATTGTAGCTAGAAATTGTTTAGTCCCTTGCATTCCCCCTAACTGAAGCAAACTTTTCATTTGAAAATTTAAACATATTGTCTACATGTTATATCAATAAGCAAAATGTTTTCACACATGCTCTCTTTAATGAACTCTCGACTTCTAAGCAAGTTTAAATGAAATTCAACATCTTTGCCATAGAAGGAACAAGGTATATTCTAAGGTCGAATTGGAGTAACAATATTTTAATACTCTAGAAAATCAACTTGTTATTTCTTGCAAAATTACTCTTGTCCACATACTAATTCTGTTTTCGTTTTATAAGAATGGGCTTATGTACAATATATTTCTAGCTAATTCATGTGGTATTAAAATGCTTCTAGTTACTACTAAGGACAGACATCCTAAAATCCATATATTAGCTTAAGAGTGAGGACTAATCTCAAAGTACTAAGCATGTCTTAATTTCCAAATCTACCCAAAAAGGCAAATATGCTAAAACCAATAATGACAAAACATTCAACATGTTTATCTCCTTCATAAAATGGATCCTGATATGTAATCCATTCAACTACAATTAAGTTTTCAGACAACCCAGGATTTTGAGCTCTAACAAATTTCACTCTGTTTCAGATGATGCCATGGCACAAGCTCTACCAATAAAGTCATATAGCTCATTCTTGCTCTACCGTTACCTATCAAATGGATTTCTCCTCCATCCTAATTGTCATGGCATGCCCCACCATGATTTGCTTGATGAAAGGCTGTCAACTTTACCCATTGTCATTACTCAGCTCCCAGTTTCTTAACCATTAGTTCAGAACAACATATTTTGCAAAGTATTTGAAATTCAAGTTTCCTACTTGCCAATGTACTGAGCTATTAGCAAAAGAATTTGTCTGCTAGAACTCCGAAATTACACTTCATAATCTTTTGTAATATTTTTGTGAGACTTTTAATCCTATTATGTTTCATTTAGGGTGGCTCATCTATCTTCGGTTATTAAAGAATTTCTCAATGTTTTGTTGCTTAGATGAGATAATATTCTCGGACATCAAGCATTTGTATCAGTTCATTTAGTCCCCGCTATTGATTAATTGGAAAAGAATTGCTAGGCAGGACGTTCGTATGAGATTGGCCAGCAGTGACCACTCCCTAAATGTTTTCACGGGAAAATTTCTTTGACAGGAACATAACCATAAATCACAGTGAAAAGGACTTTTATATGATAATTATCATCAATACAACCAAAAATATAAACGAAGCTCTAAAGTAAATGAGGTGACAATCAGAAAAGTTAATAAGAAAATGAACCACCATAACACACATTTCAAGTGTACAATTACCAGAAAGAAATAAGATAGATCCATAAAGAAAATAATATGCTGCCACGAAATAACCCACCTCAGCAAGGCCTTCGGCAAGGCATTTGAGCTGCGTTGTGAGAGAAGTCACCTGCTCTTGAAGGTTAGGGATAACCTGGCGAGCCTGCTTAAGTTCTCTTCCTTGTTTCTCCAATAGTTCATGAAGTCGAGGGGAGTCCACCTTTGATGTTGGAAACGCACCTTTAAGTCTTCTCATTTCTTCTTGCTGTTTTGAACACAATTCCTTCAGCATTCTTCCCATGCTTCGCAAGTCTTCTACCTGTTCAAACTCCAAACATGAGCAAGGCATCTCTGGATGTAGATTACAAGAATTCAATTTGATCCAATTTTATTCCCAAATATTTGACCCGAAATACAACTCTATTGCTGCAATCAGTGAACACAATAAAAGCCACATTCTGAGGTTGAAGCATAATGTTCAATGCATCTACTATTGCTGCATAGCGAGCAACATAACCATGGTCAGCTTACTATAACGAGTACAAGCAAGAAATTTGCTCCATAAGACTCCTTCAGCGTATCAGTGTTTTCTGAGTTCATCTGATAGGTCCGGATGAGAACCAGTGGGTGGCCTGCACTCTGGGGGACTATCTATTTAGCTGTCTTCAAGTATACATTTTTGTGGCCAAATATTGACAGTGCGAGACTAATGAGCTTGAAGATTTCACTGCAGAGAAGAAAGCATCCCCATAGCGAGAGAGAGAGAAACCTCTACTGTGTATATTGTATGTAGATAAAATCCTATTCATTTGGAACCCCTGTCCACAAGTCAGTTAATATCATTTCCAAATAACTAGACCAAACTCACTCCATGGGAATGCATACCAGGGCCCTCAAATTATAAAGATGCCACCGCCTAACCTCCGTTGGTTTCAGAACTGCATGATGCAGTGCAAGGTACCCAATGCCATTTAATAAACAGAGTACATGCAGCAGATGCAAGCAACCAACCTTAAAGCCAAAGCCACTCCATTAAAATGCACTGCCCTGCGGTAACATGAGTTAATACCACACACTAGATAATACGGGATAATTTTATTAATATCCAACAAAGGTAGGTCAATGTGACTGGAAGCACATCTTGTGCAGAAAGGTATTTCCAAGAACAAAAGCAAACTAACTATCAAAGCCATGAAATTCCATGTCATAACTTTGTCAGGGGTTTTGATTAATTGGTGAAGTGGGGGAGGTTCATACCCGGCCAAAATTCAAATCCCTCAAAGACACATTTGCCCTCCACGGCTCTTCTTGGCCATGCAAGCAGCCCATCTCAAAAGTGTGGGCGATGGGATAAGCAGGCAAATAAAGAGTTGTAATACTGATCAGCTACATTCTATTGAAATATGATCAGCTAAATTCAACTATACCCCTAGAATAAGGAAGGGCGTCCATTAAGTGATGATAAAAAACATTTTGTTTTAAAATAAATAAATAAATAATTATATAATAAAAAGCAAAACAAACAACCTGGATGTAAAAATTTATAAAAAACAACAGCCAACCTCTGCATTCTTGTCTGCAAGCCTTTTGTGCAGCTCCTCTATTTCCATCTCATACCCTCTATTCTTCTGCAAAAGCTCTTGCTCACTCTTGAGCACCACAGACAAAGGGCGAGTACTTTTAGAGTCTGTGAGCATTTTCTTCTGGGAGGGCGGAGTCTCGGACGACTTGCCTGAAACTTTCTGTAGCAATTTTTTCTGCAAGCTCGTTATTCTGGTAGCCTTATCAGAAGCTTTCCTCAGATCCTCTGCAATGATATCTGCAGGAATGACGAGGGTATTGACATTAGAAGCCGAAGGCTTCCCCTTGTTGTGCATGAATTTCTTCACCAAGGTTGTCATGTTGTGATCCGATTTTGGTTTGGAATGGCGGTTAGAAATGCCATCAGAAGCTTTTGTGGCGACAATGGCAGATGTTTGGCAAGTGGGTTCCTTCCTGGCTGAAGATGACGACAGATTTTTGTCCCTGACGGAAGGCGAGGAAGAGGATGCATACCTGTTGCTTAGGCTGCTCACCAGGCGTTTCACAGAAGAGCCTCTTCGTTCAGAGCTGCTGCTTATCGTTGTGGAGGAGCTGTCAGAGTGATGAGAAGACACAGATGAACGGCCATCAAATGGAGTGGCTGTTACAGAAGAGGGCAACACCTTACTGTGTGCAGGTGTGCTGCTTTGATATCGAGAACTGGCCTTGGTCGCCATGGATTGATATCAGATATGTGACTGTGTACCCAATATCTAGAGAAAATCTCAGTCCTAATTATGAATCATAAACCATGTCTCGAAGGTAGTAAATAACGTGGGGTGCAGGCAATACTGCTAGCGAGAATGTTGGGATCGGATGAGAAGGGTAGGATAGGGTATGAAGACCGGAAGGAGAGGATTGTTAGAATAATTTTGGCTCTGGCACAAGAAGGACGCTGTTTTCAATACAGAGTGGTTTGAGCGGACTTTTTCGGTTTCGGGCTCTCCTCTTCCAAAATTCAAATTTGATGGATTTTCCAAAGGACACATTGCTAGTGGCATCCATGTGTACCTGTCCCCGTTTTGAACATTTCTTTAGTAGAAATCATTGAGATGTTTCTAAGCAAAGACACGTGTGTGCACCCAAGGGGATGGAATGTCATTTAATCCTATGTGGTATGAATGCTTGCGAGGCATTTCCTTAATTTGTGCATTTGTACAAATATTTACTTTTCATATTAACACTTACTTTTAAGAGGATCTTTAAATTATGATAGTATTTAGTTAGAAGTACAATTACACGTAATTATTATTAAGCATGATCAATTCTCTGCTCAATACAAAATTTTGTAAACAAAACGACAATATTTCAAATTATTATTCAAAAAAGGCTATATGTGTTTTTTTAAACAAAAACGTTTATATTGTAAACTATGGTTTAAAGTTATATGTATTTTTTTGTCAAGTTGTATGTGTGATTTTCGAGGTTTGAGGAGGCGCAACCCAGGGCATCTAAGTCATCAGAGTTACCCAGGGATCACACCCAGCCTCATTTAAGTCGTCAAAGTTACCCGAGGATCGCGGCCAGACCAACCCTTAGTCGACTAGATTTTTAGCATGTCTCCTCGCATAGGGCACAACCACTCGTAAAGTTTGATTGTGGGTCACCTTGCTAAGGAAACTCATCCTCAACCGTTTGTGCTAGTGAGACTTGACAAAAGTTATATGTATTAATTTAAACATTATTTATTATTATTATTATTATTGTTATTATTAAATGAAATTAATTGTTTGCAGGTAATTTTTTTTGTTAATTTTAATTTTTTTTAGAAACTTGAGTTTAAGTTGTTTAATCATATAATTTGAATGTTCTAGGATTTTTTAAGGTGTTGAATTCATTTATGCGTTCAAAAATGTATTTTAAATAGCACAAATTTACAATTTTGTTTCAAAAAAGTCATTTTGCCTCTAGATTAAACTATGTATTTTTTTAAATAAATAAAAAATTGAAATGCATTATGTTAAAAATCTTTAACATGGTTAATCATGTGTATAGTCTCTATTTATCATTAAAAAAAAAGGTAATTGAAATGCAATATGTTAAAGATCTTTAACATGGTTAATCATGTGTATATTCTCTATTTATCATTTAAAAAAATTGTGAAAGAAAAAAGAGCTTTTAAAAATTAAATTATTTACGTTCATATTTATGTTTTTTTTGTAATAAGAATTTTATAGTTTTAGCTTAATTATTGATGATTATTTGTTGAAACTTGAATGGTAGAGATTTAACTTTCACAAAATATTTTAAAATATTCTTAGCTATAAGATTTATCTCAAAAGTATAAAAAATGAGTTGGTTTTCTTGAGCATGTTGTAATTGCTAAATAGTGGTATTAATTTATGGTATTGTAACAAAGCCTATTTACAAGTTAAGAATCTTCATGGTTAAATTGGAATGAATCTTTATAATTAAAAATCTTTTTACATGTTTTGTATATGTTTTTAATTCATATATGAATTCTTTTTGTAATTACTAATAGTAATACTTTAAAATAAAGTTATAATTTAGTTAATTTTTATTTTTAGTTTGTTTTAACTTGACAATGTTTTATCATGAAATAAGTGATGTTTATCAACATCCGCCAACCATTTAATTTATATGACTATGTTAGTTAGTAATGCAATTATTATTTTTTGTTAAGTTTGGTAATACCTCCTTTTTAATTAATTTAACAGTAAGTTACAACTAGTTTTAAAGATAGTTAGGTGGCCTTAACTTGCCCTGTGGGAAACCAAATTTGTTGGCCACCTAACAGCATGGTATGCCATCCAAAAACAATAAGTTTTAAGTCTTTCTAACCACACAATATATGACTGTATGTCTATGTTTATCCTACCATCTACTTTCCTAATGGCATAACTATCTATACATTGAAAAGTAAAAGTTATTTGCATACTTGTAAACAGCATCAAAAACTTTAAAAAGAAACATCATAATAACTAATTTGCTTCCTTAGTTGAAGCAGATTCCACCGGTGTCGGGTCTTTTGCAGTAGACCTCGGGAGTTCTATCGGAGAAAGGATGTAAGGTAGGTGGTTTTCTATGCGCCAGAGGCGCCCATCCTGCTTCTGCATTTGGAACTAGAGTTTCTAGAACTCTTGTTTGTAGTTCGGGAAATCCTGCATTGTGGTGGTCATGCTTGTAGATATATGTTCTAGGGCCTTGCCCAGAATCCCTTTCATAGACCAGTAAAGAAATAAGGTATGTTTAAACTGGGTTACACGGCCTCGAGTATGCCCAAGATCGGGCACCAAGATCTACCAATCCTCAGCATCAATTTCCATTGAACATGCCTGGCAGTTCATATTTGCCTCCCATTCCTCAATCAATTGTCTTATTTCCTTAGTTGTGTTTTCATGGTAGGCTTTCCCAGCATCATTGATGATGCTCACAGTAGGCTTTTTGCCTCTAGGTTTGCCACCGGGTGAAATTGATTGGCCTACTTTTTGCTTGCCTTTGTTCTTCCTACCACAGCCCCACGGGGTAGGGCTTCAGGTTCGAGCCACCACACGAGCCATGGCTGTCGTTTTGCGGCCTGAGGGTATGTATGACTGAGTACTCGCAGGTGGTATACCAAACCCATAGCAGCCCGACTTTTGGGTCCTGTTACCAACCTACCCACCTGTCCAGAGACCAACAAACAACCGTAAAACCAGAACATGGGTCTTAGCAGCCTTTCTGCACAAAAATTTTTAACAGTGTTCCCCGAAATAGGCAGGGGTTCCATCACCTTACACCGAGACCAATAATTAGACACCAAACTATCAATGTAAACCCTATGGGGCTGACGACCACTATGACCTTCATTTTTAAGGGGCAGACTCGACACAGACCGACTCACAGGGAAAGGGCCCAAAGGTTTGCTCCCACTGGGCATCTAAGGTGTCTCGGTAGTAGCATAGTCCCCCCACACCGGCTTACCCAGCACCAACTCGTCCCGAATCGACTCAGAATTTTGGCAGCCATAAGCCTGAGACTTCACTAGACTACCCCAGAGCTAAACCAAGTCTAACCTGGATAGATACAGAGCCATGGGGTCTATTACCACGCCTGGATTAATCCCCTGCAGGACATCTAGATGCCAAACATAACAAAAACAGGAGCATGACCAACCAAAGTACCATAATTTGTCCAACAAATAGACACATGCATTGTCAAGACTGGACACAAACCCTCTAATCCCCACAACTTCGAACTCGACCAACCCAATTCTTTTACTGATCCGGATTTAAACAAGAACGCAATAAAATACAGAGATAACCATAAAGACAAATATGCAACGGAAATAATACTTCATTTCATTATTGTAAAATACTGAAATATGCTTACAAATAGAAATGGAAATAACCCAGCTAGGGCGATGGTAGCTTATCTCTGAGAAGAGATGTGTTGGCTACATGCCTCTGAACTGTTCTTCCAAAAACTGTGTTACAATGAGGCTCGAGGGCCTATTTATTGTTGAGAAACAATGGAAAACCATTCACATTCCAAAACCTAACCCTAGAAGATGAAATGCCAAATTGTGGGCCCCGTTTTTGGGTAAGTTGGTACATCAACTTCCCGGGGTCGCGAATTGGTCATACTATCTCCGTTTGACACGCATGATAGCCCGTTGGAAAGATCTCTCCGAGGACTACAACGGAAAAGACGATTTTTAGTCAGAAAAATCGCTAGCGGTGGATTTCCCAAAAAACGTCGTTTAGGGCCTCAAAACGGTGATTCTGACAGTGTGCGGCCTAGCAAATGGACTTTGATGACAAGGATTTTATGTGGTTGACCCATAACCATGATGTTGGTTGCTGAAGAAGTAGCAGGTGCCTACATAGCCTGGGGTGGGAGGGCACGTCTCCAAATAACCCAAGCCGAATGCTGCTATGTTGAAACTGATGAATGTGAAGCAGGTGCCTACTAAAGTGGGGTGGGAGGGCACGTCTCCAATGGAAACCCACTCCGAATGCTGCTCCAAAGTTAAAATGGACATAACTTGGTCAATATAACTCAGAATATTTATTATAACCTGTTTTTAGAAGCAGAAGGATCATTTTGCATCTTCCCATGAGTTGAAAATTCCTTATCTGGACACTCTAAGATCTCATATTTGCGCTGCAACAGTTCCGCCGTCACAAAAATTCAGATAAAATAACTGATTTTAAATCAGCGATATCTCCCACATCCGAAATCCGATTCAACCCATTTTTTTTTTGAAATTGGGTGATTTTTCGAGAGGAATCCAGATATGGTATTTGTTTTTGTAAATTTTGTACCAAATGTTTTATATCTGATCTGCAAAGTCGCCGCCCAAAAAAAAATTCCTACAAAAAAATGAGAAAAAAATTATTCCTTCTTGACCTAAGAAAGTGCTCTGTGGAGGTTGTAGCACATGCTTGAAGTTTGTTGAATATTGCTGCAAAATTTGAAACTGAATTATGCATCAAATCCTCATTCCCATGGAATCATAACCTGCTCTGATACCACTGATCCGGATCTTGGGAGGAGGCCCCCAAGATCTAAAAGATTGAAATGGATCTTGTGAGGAGAGACCCCCAAGATCTGAAAACTTGCAATGGATCTTGGGGGAAAAGACCCCAAGATTTGAAAACTTGAATTGCCAGAAGAAAAATAGGAGAATGCCCAATAAACAAAACCACAAAGAAACTTTTATTTAAAATAGTAATGAAAATAAACCAGCTAGGGCAATGGTAGCTTATCTCTGAGAAGAGATGTGGTCACTACATGCCTCTGAACTGTAAAGGCTACATTGTGGCGGACAATCTGTCCTTTTACAAAATGTGACTTGTTACTTATAGTATTTTTCAGCTACAATACCACGGGTCAATTCCATGGGTGAATGAATACCATGGGTGGATTTCACAATACCACGGCCCAATTCCATGGGTGAATGAATACCATGGGTGGATGTCACAATACCATGGGCACTTACCATGGGTGAATGAATACCTTGGGTGGATGTCACTTACAATATCATGGGTGGATGCCATTTACAATACCATGGGTAAATTCCATGGGTTGATGAATAATATGGGTGGATGAGTACCATGGGTTGATGAATAATATGGGTGGATGAGTACCATGGGTTGATGCCATTTTCCATTCGGATCATTTACCCAGAAGACTCTCTTCATGGAGAAAAAGGAAAGGTAGTGGACTACATACCATATAACCAGCACTAAGGTGGGTTGAAGGCACACCATTGTCGGTCTTTCTCTATAACAACTAACATCGTCTGCCAACTCCCTTTGAGCCAGGACTAGAGACTCGCCTTTGAACCACTGCATGCAAACCAGCAGATGCCTTGAATGACTCCCCCTACCGCCACCAGTGATGATATTATCTTCCCTCATGCATGAGGCAACCCTGCTAGCCTTGCCACACTTGTGGAAGGTGGTGGGTTTGTCCTTCGAGGTACCCAACATTAATTAGGGTGATGTGTCATGGATCCAGTACACACCCCGATCGAGGAAGTTAATAGTGTAATTATTATTTTAATAGTGAAAAATATATATATATATATCTATATATATATATATATTATATTATTATATTATTACATTTTATTTAATATATTATTTTATCTAAACTCTTTTTTTAATAAATAATCTGCTTTTTTCATATTATTTTTCAATAATAATGGTTGTTTTATTTAATTTAATTGTGTTTTTTTAATTTATGGACATAGTGCCCTTTATTAGAAATATTTTCTTATTGTTTCCTATTAATTAGGTATCTAATTGTTATTATTTTAATGATCATGATTTTTTTTTTTACCTTTACTGTTACCATACCTCTATTTCCCAATTTCCTTTTTCATAAATATTTGTTTATTTATTTATTTTCTAAGAGCTATCTTCCAGCATAAATACTTAATCATTTCAAACATGCACTCATTTTTATCTCACAAAGCTTCATTTAGATTTTCTAGAAAAGTAAAGTGTCTAGTTCAAACATTGTTAATGTTTTTATGCTCTAACATGGATTCCTTTCTAGAAAACTTGTTTCTCCTGTAAAGGTAATGCATTATATTTAGCCCTCATATAATATGGGGTAAAGTTAGCATATCAGCGCATCCTAAGGAATGGTTGGGATTGGACCAATTAGAGTTGTGCAAGAAGATAACAAGATCTATGGTTTGGAAGCACCTAACAAGATGTCATATTACAACATCATGGATGACATGGAGGAATTTTTTTCGAAGACTCAAATATTATTTAATGAACCTATCTATCATTTGAAGCATGTCAAATCCTCAATGCAACAATCAAAGTTTAATTGAGGGTCAATGACAAGTGAATTGGCCCCTAATTGAGTGGAAATTATTTGATTGAGATGGACTTAGAGGATCAAGGGTGCAGATCTTAAAGTGCATCAAGAACACCTTTATCGTATTTTAGTAACAACGAGTATGTATTTTGTCATCCCCTCTTTTGGTAGTTTTTCTTTACTAATACTTTGGTCATCGAATATGTAGAAGAAGGAATTGGTTGAGTAGGTAAAGTCTTTGGTGTCATTGAGAGAGGGTGAGATCTTGGGGTTTGGTAGTGCTTAAGATATGTTTCATGAGTACTTGGTCGTTTTTGTCACCTTAGTGAGCAAAAGCACCATTGCTATAGTGTAAGGATACAACACTAACGATAAATAAATTATTAGAGTGTTAATCCAATAACAAAGATACCACTACAACACATGTAAAACAGAAAGAAAAGAAAATAATGGAAACCATGAAAATAACACTACACAACAAGAATGGAAGCAATGATATATATTACTAATGGAAAGAATTGATGTATCACCATAGAGAATGATTGAGTGTAGGTTGACTCTCCCTTCCTCCTTAGGAGAGTTTTTTATGTTCCTTGGAAGCTCATCTCTCTCTCTCTAGCAAAGAAGTGTGATTGAGCTCTTCGTGGGAAGAAATTGAGTGCAAGCTGGTGGTTATAGATCCTTTAAGTGATCACTCAAGGCTCGTGGAGTTTCAAGGAACATAAATTTACCTTGCCTTTTCTTGTTCAAATGTTATCATATGGCCTCTTCTTACAAAATGTGTTCAAGGTCCATAAGAATTTGTTCACAATATGAATGAACCAAGTTCGAATTTTGGTTCCATGTGCGAAGAAACTTGGCACTAACTAAAAATACACAATTACTAGAAATGTAGCTCAAATATAATCTAATGCATCGTTGTGAGTGTACATTTGATAAGATTCCTCCATTTATTATGTTGGACTCATGTGAGATTTCACTATCAGAGAATTTGTGTCACTATCAAAGGAAAAGCCACGCCAATTGTGCAAAACCAAAAATGTTAAATTATGCAAATACAAAAAACTCCCTTTTTGATAGTTTTGGGTGTTTCGTCAAATGTAGTGGCAGATGGCCATGTAACAATAGTTTACTATATGGTACCATTGACTTCTTCGATGATCAATTATATAACTACATGAGCAATTTTTAAGTGATATCAATGAAGTAGAACTAAAGTTGCAAGACAAGTAAAAAATCACCAAGTCTTAGTCTAATCATAATGGTAGTGAAGGGGTTGAAAAAAAGTGGATGTGTTTTAGATTTGAGGTTGTGATAAAACTTCCAAAATAAACCCTAAACACCAAACATATATACAGACATTCAAAATGAACAACATCAAGATTATGGAAAGTGAAACCCCTAAGGTAGGGTAACATCAACAAATACTCCTTATATATAGGGAATCACTCCACAAGCCATGCTTGCTATAAGACAATACAATCCAACACGCATTTATACAATGATACTCATGTGTATTTATACTTTCTCATGAGTATTCATATAGGTCTATGACCAATACCCCTTATTATTATATTATTTTATTTTGATTAAACGGTAGGCCTATTCCATTATTATGGCCACATTACAATTCTTATCCCCTTGGGTACCTCCCTGGGTACCCTATATTATCCCCCCTGGGTACATTACATTCCACCCCCCTTGACATATTTTGTCCTTGAAACATGGGAAGAAACCATCTAGTGTGACCTGTTAAGTAATGTGGTTAATTGGTACCATGTAACACCATCCATCCATTCTAATGAAATGTGTACATGGGGTTTAATTGTGGCCTTTCTTCGATCGTGATTCTAGATTTTTCTTGGGATACATGTCTTTGTTGCACTACTGTCATATCTCCATGTTTTATTTTTAATCCTCCAAGTGCCTCGATACTATTTTCTTTTCTTGTTCCATGTTGATCAGTGGTAAGTTTGTTGACACTCGTGCCCTTACTTTGATAATTATTATTTCTTCAAGAGGTGTGGGTGACGATATATAGCAACATTAGCTATTGAATATTCTTTCTTTGACTCTTTAACATCTATTTCCTTAGCTTCATCTTTTGTCTGTGCCCTTCCTAAGTTTTTTCTTCAAGTTCTTCTCTAGGATATTTTCTAACTAAATCTTGGACTCTTCATTTGATGTGTCATTGGTATTGCAATTTGATTCCTTACAAAGACCTCTTCATGTACCCCTTGGGCCCTTCTTGCTTGGTAAGAGAAATATGTTTCAATGTTATTTTATTTTTCTTGTACCATATCTTCAAACTTATTTTTGTATATTCTTATTCATTGTACCAATTGAGTCCATCCAAGGATAACCCAACACAATATCCACATAATCCATATCTATGGCATAAAAAAATTAATGTAAACATATTTATCCATCGTAACCTTCAAATCTATGAAAAAAATAACTTTTCCTACCCTCAAACTTGCAATATTTTAGGCAAATTAGCATTGATGAAGTTATGCTTGCAACTAGGGTTTATAGAAACAATAACATTATCTTGTTGAGTACATCCATAAACCTATAATATGAAGTTACCACATGAAAGTAAATTCCTAGTGCCCTTCTCATCATTCTTCTCAACATGAGACTACCTAGCTATAAATGCATGCTCACATGCTTCATTGGTAAGTTCCTCCATTTTATCATCATCAAGTAAGTGCTCCCATGGTACAGCATCATCCTCTAGATAATAGCCAAATTTAGATCTCCACTTTGTGGGAAATTATAATTTTATCTAATTGATAAATTCCTCAACACTAGGACCATCAAATTTTCCTTAAAAATGCATCCTTTTTTAAAATGAAAAAACTAAGGCTTTGAAGAAGTAGTTTACTTTTCAATGGAACTCCTTTACGTAGTTATGGTTAAAGTTTGAAAATGTAAAATTACCATCATCTTGGTTATATTTCTCTTATTGGCTATTATGGCCCCAATTATGAAATGACATCGCTTCTCTACGTCTATTGACACATGTTTGACTACAATTGTGCACTCTATCAAAATATATATAATCTACAATATTTGTCATTGTCATTGAATAAAACCCTAAAAAAATTGCCAATTTTAAATTGTCAATAACTTCACTTCTCAAATTTCATTTTGTATGGCTATTTGAAAAAAAAAAAATGGATTCATTTTCAAGAGTAATTTAGTTGTTGTCTTGTATTCTCGAAATTATGCATAGAAAATTTCATAAATCTACTTGAATGTCATTATCTTCTTTTTTAATCAAACATTAGTAAAAAGAAGAAAAAAAATCTCCCACTTTATGCCCTAAAAGATCTCCACTTTGTGCCAAAGAGAGAGCTCAGATACCACTTGTAGTAAAACATCAAAGATATAAGAGAGACTTCACCATAAAACTTCCAAGATAAATCCCGAAACACCAAATATAACCAAGACATTCACCAAAAGCAACATATGAATATATAGAGAATAACCTCAAGGTGGGGCAACACCATCATATACTCTTTCTGAAAGGAATCACTCCATAATTCATGATTGCTACAGAACAATGCAATCTAACACACATCGAATACAATGATACTCACGTGTATCTATTTAAATAGATGTCATGGACCAATCAGGTGTTAAGCCATGGATCAATATTTATTAATATCAAGGAGAATATAAGCCTTCAGATCACTTCATGTCTAGAACATATTGTGACCGTCAAATAACAATGCAACTAATGCATACTAAAGAAACACACTATGAAACACACCTTCACATAACAGACACATTAGACCAAGTTGAACTTAACTAACACCCCCCTTAAGAACAAGTTAGGATAGGATTAATGGATTTACAAAGGTGACACAATAGGAGAAGGAAGGAGACATTAGACCCTATCTCCCCTTAATGACACCTTCTTGAACTCCTCATAGATCAAAGTTAGAAATCTTCACTTTTATAAGAGACTTTTTAAAAATGTCTACAACTTGATCATCTATAGGGAAAAAGTACACTTCAAAAACTCGATCATGAATGATTTTTAAATGAAGTGAATTTGTAGTTCAATATGTTTACTATATTGATGTTGAGTTGGATCTTTGGCGAGCTTGATGGCACTTTGATTGCCACACCAGAGGATGGTTGGATGTTGCAGCTAGAATCCAAACTCTAAAAGGATTTGTCCAAGCCAAGAGACTTATTGACTTGTATTAAATACTGCTTGGTACTCTACTTTTGTCAAAGAAATAGCAATAACTTGTTGCTTTTTATAAGCCCAAGTTACATGTATAGAACTAATATTGAAAACATAACTTGTAGTAGAGTTTCGATCATTAGGGCCACCAACCCAATACGAATCAATAAAACCAACCAACAAAGAAGTTCCCTTGTGAATTGTATGTTGAATTTCCACGATCTTGGGTCTAGGACAGAATCTTAGAATCTTTGACGCTACCAAACCAAGAATCTCAACAAAGCTACTTGGCATAGTGGAACAATATAAAGCATTAAATCACACATGCACAAGTATAGACAATTTTTTACAAATTTCAAAGTATTATACAAATATGTTCAACAACCCAATTTCACTATATTAATCAACATATAATACAACTATCTAGAGCTCCCATACAAGGGATAATGGTCCTTAATTATCCACAAGTACAAGAATGCGAGATACACTAACAATCTTGATGTATCCTTTATGTCATATCTCATCTTGCTAGTCCTTCACTCTCGTTCTGCTCTCTAGTTCCCCTTAGTCTATTAAGAGACAACACATAGAGTCTCCGGGAGGGCTGACACCTATCACTGCTGCAAGTCACTTATGCGAGAATGAACACGAGCTGATCCAATCTGCTCTTCTAGGATGGCCAACACCTAAGCTCCAATCTACTAATCTAGTAGCTTCTTTCGTCCATCAAAGTGCTACAAATTAGGCTCATCAACTTCACTCAACCTTCAGTTGTCAATATCTCTTTATGACTACTTATCAAGGGATACTTTGGGTTTCCAACACGCTGCCCTCCACCAGTCCAATGTCACCCAATCTAGTCACTATGAATCTTCTTCTAGGAAAGGCTTTCAACCATCAAGACAAGCCTCCCAATTGGCTCCCACGGGCTTCTCATAAATCTAATCAAAAAACAAGGATCCAACACAAGTCACTAATAGAGAAAACACATACCTATTGACTGTTGTTCATGAACAAAGTTCTGGTCACTAGTTAGGGCTTCTCTTGTAGCCTACAACATCCCACCAAACATACCAAAACTCACCTTAATTAATGTGACCTTCTTCCCTTCACAAGACTAGTGACCTCGCTACTTGAGAAGGCTCCTAAAAGTCCTTGTTTAGGGTTTTGACCCTCAAATCAACAACTACAGGCCTGTGGCCTAATCATCACAAAAAGGTCATCACTTAGGCCTACTTCAGAGAGGAATTATCACGCCTTACTAGCCCATAACAGGTCTCTCCTATTGTGGCCTTCCAGCAGACTTCTCTACACTTTTAAATAGTCACCAAGAATCCCAATCAAACTCCCTTCCCTTTGCTGAAGATGCTTTTTTTCTTCAGCCACCACAAAAGTCTTATTCTTCTCCTCTACGAGTTGCCTTTGCTACTCTTCGTTGTCCTTGTGTTGCTCACTTGGATGTGCTCAATTGAAATATCCTCACCTCCTTTTTATACACTAAAGGTGGGCTTCGTTTGGACATCAATATGGGCTTGAAAAACTGTCAACAAGCCTTCCTCCACTAGATCGACTTGTGCAAAACTCAACAATGACCTTAAAAAATTATTATTTTATGATCTAGAGTTCTGATTTGAGTGATTCTCGATGCGTTGGTTTTGTCTCGACATCCTCTATCACCTCAATTTTTCTCATGCTCAAATGCTTCATGGTTTTGGCTCAACTTCTTTGGGTACAAAATCCCAACCTTGGGTTCTAAGCCCACAAATGACTTTTGTGGTGCTTCACACTCCAAACCTCGAACCCTAGGGTTTGGAGTACCTCCCAAGCTACTCAAAAAGAAACACTCCCTCTTAGCAAGGGAGTTACTTCCAAGACTAGGAAGTAACTCCTCATCATCATCACTGCTCGCAACACTCACCCAACTCTTGGTGCTCACCACTACAACAATCCCTGTAGCGTGAACTACGCCTCTCTCAGAAGTGTCACTGTCACTGAAAGAATCTTGTTTCTTCTTCTTCTCTTGGAATGTCTTACACTCTCTCCATTATTCCTTCTTGGCAGCTTAGGAGTACCCTTGCTCCTCGCTAACCACACGCTCTTCTTGGGCTACAAAGTCTCCCTCTGAACCTGCAAACTTCCTCTAGAACTCAACTCTCCCTGAGTCTCTGGAACCTGGAACTTTTTCTCTAGAACTTGTACCTTCCCCTCTGAAGCCTGCACCTACACCTGCTTCTTTTGAACTTGCACTTGGTCCTCTTGCTTCTTCTTCCCATGATCCACGAGCTTGCCCATAAGCATGTATAGACCATGCTCTCTAACTCCAAGCACAATACCTACATAGCTAGAGCCTCTGGGTCTGAGTCTTGCCTTCCCATCCTAGAATAAGACCTCAAAACCCTTCTTCTCGATCATCGAGATAGATATCATGCTATATCTGAGTCCTAGAATAAATAGTACATCCTGGACCCGCATCACTCATCTTTTCTCCATCCTGAATTTCTCGATCCTCGGATCTCCTTCTGACTATTTTCGCCCAACACCATGTGCAACTTCGAGTCCCATTCAACTAGAGTCTCGAAAACCTCCTATGAACTTGACATATGTTTCGTCGCACCATTGTCCATGTACCATCCATCCTCATCAATAGTACCTTGTGAGAAATGAGAGATCATAACAAAGTCCTCCTCCTCTAACTTCCTCGTGAGAGAATTTGTCTTAGCAAAGGTGGTAACATCGACGACCTGCTTCCCTTTCTTCTTCTCGTCATCTCCCATCTTCTTCTTCATCGGACATCTCAACGAAAAATGACCCATCTTGCCATAATTGAAACACTTGACTTTACTCAAGTCCTTCTTTTGCTTACCCTTCATTCGTGTTGCAAGTGCTATGTCATCATCGAAATTCTTCTTCTTTGGATGAAGATCCTTATTTCGCAAATCTTCCTGAATGAAGTCATCCCACGGCCTATTCCAATCTGGCAACTTCTCTCTGGCAACGATCCCCTTGATGAAGGGCTTCCATTCCTCAGTGAACCTTTTCAAAGCAATCCTCATCATATCAAAATCTGAAATAGTCACACTAACGGAAACAAGCTCATCTTTGACCTGAGACAATATTTTCAGATACATAGTCACTCCTTCACCCTGTATCATCATGGTGGACTTCAACTTATCCTCCATTACCATTACCTGGTTCTCGTTCTTATTCTGGAACAAATTATGAAGAGCCATCCACATCTCATGTGTAGTGTTCTTTAGGGACAAATGAGGTATTAGGGGATCCTTCACACCATCAAGGATGATCAATCTCGCCCTCGTATCAAAATCCTTGTACACTTCCAACTCCTTTGGGTTAGGTGGCTTCTTGATGGATTTCTTGGCGAACTCCCAGATCTTGTTGACCTACAAGACCAGCTTGAT
This sequence comes from Pinus tabuliformis, assembly GCA_031772625.1. Taxonomy (NCBI): domain Eukaryota; kingdom Viridiplantae; phylum Streptophyta; class Pinopsida; order Pinales; family Pinaceae; genus Pinus; species Pinus tabuliformis. Next base: position 909,576,609 of record CM062820.1, on the reverse strand, counting down.
AATTTCCTTCCATGGACTATAGTTGGACAACCCCTCCAACCTGTCCTCATACCGAAGACCAGCCTGCAACTTCAACATTGTAGTGAGCCCTTCACCTAAAATGTGACCAACTTCCTCTTAAGTTGTACTTTTTTGTGCGCACTCTGATTCACTGTCTTCCAAAGTAGCCCATACACGCTCTAATAACATGTTGAATTTCCACGATCTTGGGTGTAGGATAGAATATTAGAATCTTTGACGCTACCAAACCAAGAATCTCAACAAAGATACTTTGCACAACAAAACAATATAAAGCAGTAAATCACACATGCACAAGTATAAACAACTTTTTACAAATTTCAAAATATTGTTCAAATATGTACAACATCCCAATTTCGTTATATTAACCAACATATAATACAATTGTTTAGAGCTCCCATACAAGGGATAATGGCCCTTAATTATCCACATGTATAATAATATAATATACACTAACAATCTTGTTGCAGCCTCTATGGTGTATCTCGTCTTGTTGGTCCTTCTCTCCCATTCTGCTCTCTAGCGCCCCTTAGTCCATTAAGAGATAACATGTAGAGTCTCCAAGAAGCATGCCACCTATCACTACTGCAAGTCACTTTTGCTACAATGAACATGGGTTGATCCAATCTGCTCTTCTAGGATGGTCAACAACTGAGCTCCAATCTCCCAATCTAGTAGCTTCTTTCGTCCATCAAATTTCTACACATTAGGCTCATCAACTTCACCCAACCTTTAGTTTCCAAGCTCTCTTTATGACTGCTTGTCAAGGGCTACTTAGGGTTCCAACGCGCTGCCCTCCACCAATCCAATGGAATCCAATCTAATCACTGTGAAATCTACTCTTAGGAGAGGCTTTCAACCATCAAGACAAGCCTCCCAATTGGCTCCCACAGGTTGCTCATAAATCTGATCCAAAATTGATCCAAAAACAAGGATCCAACACAAGTCACTAATGGAGAAACCAAATACCTCTTGATAGTTGTTCATGGAAAAAGTTCTGGTCATTGGTTAGGGCTTCTCCTATAGCCTACATTAGCCCACCAAACATACCAAAACTCACCTTAATTAATGCAGCCTTCTTCCCTTCACAAGACTAGTGACCTCGTTGCTTGAGAAGGCTCCTACAACTCCATGTTTAGGTTTGTTTGACCCTCAAATCAACCACTACAGGTCTATGGCCTAATCATCATAGAAAGTTCATCACTTTGGTCTACTTCAAAGAGGAATTGTCACGCCTTACTAGCCCAAAATAGGTCTCTCATAATGTGGCCTTCCATCTTACTTCTTTGCATCTTCAAACAGTCACCAATAATCCCAATCGAACTCCCTTCCCTTCGTTGAAGATGCTTTTGTTTTGTGACCACCACAGAAGTGTTATTATTCTCCTCTACGAGTTGCCTTCTTTACCTCTTTGTTGTCCTTGTGATGCTCACTTGGATGTGCTTAATTGAACTCTCCTCACCTCCTTTTTATACACTAAAGGAGGGATTTATTTGGACGTCAATATGGGCTTGACAAATTATCAACAAACCTTCCTCCACTAGGTCGACTTGTGTAAAACTCAAAAGTGACCTTAAAAATTATTATCTCATGATCTAGAGCTCCTATTTGAGTGATTCTCGATGCGTTGGTTTTGTCTCAACATCCTCTATCACCTCAAATTTTCTCATGCTCAAATTTCCTCATGGTTTTGGCCCAACTTCTTTGGGTACAAAACCCCAACCTTGGGTTCTAAGCCCACAAATGACTTTTGTGGTGCTTCACCCTCCAAACCCCAAACCCTAGGGCTTGGAGTACCTCCCAAGCTACTAAAAAATCAACATTATAGTGTATCTCAAACTGAACTATACCCCAAATATATTAAATATCATTATTGTTGCTTTCCAATGACTTTCGTGAGGTGTTTGCGTATACAGGGCAATAAGACCAACAAAAAAGGAAATAATAGGATGGGTATGAGTCAAATATAAGAGGCTACCAACTAATTGATGGTACAAAGTGGCATCAACTTTGGGTGTAGTGCAGGTGGCAATAAGTTTGACTCCGAACTAAAAGGGAGAAGGGGTTGGTTTACAATATTCCATGTGAAAATGGTGATGAAGGTCATATGCATATGTAGAATGGGAAAGAAGAAATCCTTAATTGATTTGTAATACTTGGAGGCCAAGGAAGTAATGAAAATATCCTAAATCTATCATTCCAAACCTCTTCTTAAGGTTTGAATTCACATGGGTTAAAAATTTAGGGTCACTACAAGTGAAGATAAGGTCATCAACATAAAGAACACAGATTATGAGATGGATTCCTTCTTTATTGGTGTAGACAGTGGGGTGAGAATGACATCTAAAGAAGTTGGTGCCAAGAAGAAAGCTATCCATTTTTTCATACCAAGATCTAGGAGCTTGTTTAATATAATATAGAGATTTCTTAAGGAAACAAAGAAGGTTGGAGTCACTATGAACATAGCTAGGAGGTTGTTCCATGTGTATTTCTTCTCATGGATCCCCATGCAAGAAGGTGGATTTAACATCCATATGATGGACCTCCCATCCATGTGAGGCAGCAAGGGCTGGAACAAGGTGGATGGATTCATTTTGGTGCTAGGAGCAAAGGTTTCATTGTAGTCACTTACTTCATATTGAGAGAATCCTTTAACAACTAATCGACCCTTATGTATTTTAACACTTATATTTGGTGGATACTTAGTTTTGTATACCCATTTACATCTGACAAATTTTATTCGTTTTGGAAGAGGTACAAGTTTCCAAGTATCACTTGCCATCAAGGAACGATATTCTTCATTCATTATTGTTTCCTAATATGGATGGCTTGAAGCTTCTGCAAATGTTTTCAGATCACAAGTCTCAAAACTTGATCCAAAAGAGAGTAGGCTCACTGGAACTGTGAATAAGTACATTGTTGATATGTAGGATCACCAAGGATGTCACCGATTGCTTCATGTGTTGAACAAACCCATTTGGTATGTTGTGGTGCTACTGCAAATTCATGTTCAATGGACTCATCTGGAGGGAGGTGAGAAGGAAAAGGTGGATTTTAATCCTTGGTGTCATCATTTGAAGAAGAAACTAGAATAGGAAGAGAAGGTGGCAGGAATTCCAAAGACGGTTCGCAGGCTGAAGAGGGCACACATGTCAAATTAGGCTCATAGGCTAAGATATTTTGATCAATTTTAACATCTCTTCTAATGATTATTCCATTGGAGTGAGGTTGAAGAAGTCTATAGTCTTTTAGATCTTCATAATATCCGACAAAAATACACTTCTCACATTTAGGCTATAACACTTATTTTTTCATAAAAAATGTGAGCCCATGCTAGACTACCAAGGATACAAAAGTGGCTTACATCTAGATTAATGTTAGTCCATGCTTCTTCTAATGTTATATTTCTTAAATCCTTTGTGGGAGTGCAATTTACTATGTAATTTGCGCATTAGAGTACTTCCATCCAATTATGAAGACTTAATCCCTTAGATTGGATCATACAATTAGTTATTTCCTTAAATGTATGATTTTTTCTTTTAGCGACACCATGTTGTTGTGGTATATATAGAACAATATGTTGCATTTGAATATCCTATGTAAGCAGCAAGTTGTGAATTTATTGTTGACATATTCACCTCCATTCTATGTTCTTAACCTTTCTAGTTGATGTCCAAATTGTTTTTCTACAAGCGCCTTATAGGTCAAGAACAAGTCAAAAACTTTGCCCTTAAGTTTTAAGAAATAAACCCAAGTATGTTTGGAGAAGTCATCAATGAAAAATAAGAAGTTCTTGAACATAAAGAAAGAAGGCGAAGTAAGTGGACCACATAAATCAATATGAACAAGTTAGAAAGGGGTTGAGGCATGCCAAGAGGCACCTTTTTCAAAACTATCCAGATGATGTTTCTCGAGAACACAACCGACACAAACACCATCTCCAAGAAATGACAGGGATACTAATCACCATATTTTGATTACATAGTTGTTGTCGTAAGTGATAGTTTAGATGGAAAAATTGTTAATGCCAAAGTTTGCTCAAGTTATCACTACGAGCAATAAAAATTGAGGGAAAAGATAATGACCCAAAGTTTTCAAACTTGTACAACTGAGTCATATCATTAACTATTCCAGTGGCAAGGACATGCTTAGGATATTTTAAATCCTTAACTATAACTTGGTGAGGTGAAAACTCTACTATTTTACCTTCACCTGAATGAGTGATTTGATATATTCATAGAATATTACAGAAAAGACTTGGAACACATAATACATCATTGAAATGACCATTATCTACTTGAACTATTCCAGACCCTACAACATTAAGAGATATATCACCACCAATGAATATTTGTTTGGCGTTATATACTCATTAACAACATAAAAAAAATGGCTTTATCCTTAGTCATATGATAAGATGCTCCACAATCAATGAGCCATTCATCATAAGAAGAAGTAGAAATTGCATTTAAGGAAAAACTAGAAGCATAAAGTGCATGCCCATGAGAAGTGTTAGAAGAAGAATCAATAGGATGTTGCGCATCTTCATTGCTACTTCCAAGGTCTCCATCTTTTTAAAACATTTGAACTCTAGATGACTATCTTTTTTACAATAATTGCAATGTTTGTTAGTCTTCTTACTCATTGATTTTGGTCCTTTGTCACCATTAGGAGCAGAGTTTGTCTAAGATGGTTTGGAACCCTTATTTTGCTTATTATTATGAGGATGTTGCTTCTTTGGATGCTTAGTTTTATCTTTTTGTTTGGCCACTAAGGCTTTGTTAGATGTACGTGCAATGCTAATCACTCCAATATACAAGAGTTTGTCTTGTTCTCTAATCATAGGGTCACAACAAGATTCAAGAGAAGGTTTTTTATAGGTAACCCCCAAAGCTTCTCTAGTGGCATAAAATGTAGATACAAAAGTAGAATATGTAGAACCAAACTTTGAAAGAATAACATATATGCAACATTCCTTGTCTAGACCAAACAAACAGTCTTTAAGTAAATATCTAAATGTTTTAAACTTAGATAAGTAATATTTAATGCACTATAAATTATTAGGACTTAAATTCATGATCTAATTTTCAAGATGTTGAGATCTAATAATGTTAGGTTCACTAAATATATTTTTCAACTTTTCCCATGCTTCATTCGGAGCATTGATTCCCTAAATATGAAATCACAAAGAAGGAGAAATAGTCATTCAAATTAATCCACGTGCTTCATCATTCCCATTGTCACATTTAGCTTTCTTATAAGCATTAGTGGGGGGCTTTTCTTGTCCTAGGGTAATCTAGTACACTCCTTTACTTCTTATTACATTGCTCGTGTGGGATTTCCATGAGAAGTAGTTGGTAAGAAAAAGTTCACTTGGAGTGGCCATATTAAATTATCCAGATAATATGATTTCAAAAGTTGAGACTAATTGTTTGGATATAAAATTAATAAAAAAATATGTTGTTTAAAAAAAATGCACTGAAAGTGGACTTAGGATGTGAAAGTTATGCCATTTAAAAAAAGACATTAACAATAGCAAGAAGCCACGTGGTAGGTAGAAGTTGGGCCATGTGGTGATGGATGTTGGTAAAAAAAACAAAAAATATTTTCCCTCACTAGCTTTGCCTATAAGCTCAACTTTACAGATAAATTACTTTATGAATGACCCACTTATATGAAACAAGTGAAAATTAGTTTTATAATGAAGTTACTTTATAAATGAAAGTTGCATGGAAAAATAACTTTAAAAAAAGATTAAAATTATTTTATAGTGATTCACTTTTATATGACAAGTGAAATACACTTTATGATAAAGATATGAAATAACCTAATTTTGTGTGAACTTTTTCAAAAAAAAACTTAAGAAAAAAAAAAGATGTGAACTCAAGATCTCTTACTAAACAAAGTAACTTTGAACCAAGTGAGCTAGTGCAAAAAACATAATACTAGTGATGAAGAAGGGTGTTGTTGTTGTTGGAGCTTTGACTTGAACTATGTGCTTTCAAAAAAAGGGTCTCTTCCAAAATCAAACAATAATTGGAAAAAAAAATTCAAAACTCAACAACAATGGGGATAGATTTTGGTTGGCTTACCCAGAAAATACAATTTTTATTGTTGTTTCTTATATTCTAAGATTTCACAAAGCACATGCCAAAGAAAATATGCAATCAAGAAACCACTTTTTATTCTATTTCTAATTTTTCGAGGTTGCACAAAGCATAGGTAAAGAGCATACATAGATAAAAAAGAGAGTATCAAATCGAGAATCTAAACTAACTATTGAAATATGAACTCTATAAAAAAAGAATTAAAAAAGGGTGTATTTGGACTATATACCTCCAGAGCTCACGAAAAATGTTGTATCTTAGGCAAACGACACCTTTTTAGATGAAACAAAATGATTTCTTAGCTAAAAATAACGTTCTAGATGCAATGGAATAACATATCTAGGCCAAAATGGTACGAAAATAACAGATCTCAGAAATGCGGCAACACAGGATTTAAGATCTTGATCACCAATGGAAGCAGTTCTTCAAACATGCTTTGATATCATGTTCGGATAAACGGGGCATGCCATATAGGATGAAAAACTTCAGTAACCACTCACACAACCATATCAAAGTTCATAACCCAAATATTTTTATGTGGTTAAAACAATCTAAGAGGGAAATAGTCCACAACCTTAACCAACGTGTCCACTTAAAACAAGTTTATTAATGCAAAAGGAAATATTTTACATTGGAGAGTTCTCACAATCAATCATCATCCATGACCCTCCATGCCCTTTAAATAGAGATGATGGACCAATAAGGTGTTGAGCCACTAATCAATATCTATTAATGTTGAGGAGAATATGAGTCGTGAGATCACTTTATGTCTAAAACATTTCATGATCCTCATATTACAATACAACTAATGCATACAAAAGAAACACGCTTTTACCTAATAGACACATTAGACCTAGTTGTAATTAACTAACTCCTAAGTTTATAAATATCCTAACAATCCATCCATGGATATGTAATAGCCCCGAGTTAAAAGTTCATGTAATAAAGGTTAATAAAGGTAAAATAAGACCAAGGTCATGGGACATGTATTCCATGCTAAATGCTGGCCAAAACTCTATACTGGGCATCACTCTTTGTTTATTATGTCTAAGGAAATTGAAAAAGGCATTGGCAAAGGCAAATAATCATTAATTGACATTTATTTATGAAAATAAAGGAAAATGGGAGAAAAAAATGGGTGAAGTGTCACAAATTTGCATGAGAAGGAAAATTAAGGAAAATGAGGAAAATAAAGGCCTCAATGATAAAAAGGCTTTTGAGGATCAGTTCACAGCTTTTGTCAATTCATTTTTGGAGCTCTCTTCTATTATCTCATACTCTTGCACACATAGAGCATTCTTGGAGCACTCTAGCATTGGAGAAAGGAAGGGAAAGGAAGTAAAGGACAAGCAAGGAAGGTTGGATCAAACAGCTTCAATAGGAGAATTTTGCAGGTAAGAGGTTGCATGTGTGATTTCTTAGCTAAGGTGTGAATGCAAGACATACACATTTGTTTATTTGGTTCATTTGTTGTCATTGGCATGAGTTTTGTCTGGTTTTGATAGTGGTTTCATCCTTGGCTTGCCATTTCCTAGATATCCATAGTGTGATGTGATTCTTTTGTAGTTGAGCATTGTATTGTCATAAGGTTTTGGAACCAGATGAGGTGGTCTCAAGAAAATTCCCAGGGGTTGGGGGTGGAGGTGGTTTAATCTCCCAGAAGCCCTCGACAGGTGTGTGGAGACAGGAAAATTCCTCAAGGTAACAGTGAAGAAATTTTGAGGCATCCAAGCTTGTTTGGGCTTCATGATCTCTTGACCGGTTTTGGTGAGATCACAATAGCCTGAGGTAGAGGTGGTTTAATCTCCAGAAAGCCCTAGTTGTTTATGTCTTAAGATCCCACATTCATGCTTGGAATATGGAACGAGGGTGATTGGTTGAAAGAAATATTTGTTTCAGCCCAATCTATGGTCAGGTGGTACGTGGAAGTCCTTGACTTGGTTGGATTTTGCATAAGTTAATAAGAGTTATTTTCCATTGTGATTTATGAGTATTTTTACTTGTTATTATGTGGCTTTAATGGATGTTCTTATTCTCGTTATAAGCATGGCTCTATAAAATGTTCTAGTTATGGCTCTTGTTATGTTTTAATTAGTTGATGAATGGTTGATGAATGCATGGGCTAACAACTGTGATTGCAACTATTAAGAGAGGGCATTAGACCTTCTTGATGATTATCAAATGGACCACAAACTCTTAAGGTCAGATATGCATTCATGACTTGTAACTCACATGTTCAACATATGTTTGACGAAATGACTATCATGGTTAGGCCTGGTTAGGTCAAGTTATTGTTCAAGTTTTGTATGAATAACATTGTCATTATGTAATTTATCATTTTGAGAAGTTACAGGCAGTTTTAGGCAGTGGTCTGGAGGTTAGCTTGGAAAGGTGGCTCAGATATCGAGATTTCACCCTCTGATCTGAAGATTTTGGGCTACAACCGCATGGACACAATATTATGCATGTGCTTGGAGGGTCATAACCACACCCTTCTAGGCTTGTGCATGTGGTCGAGGTGTTAGGTCAGAGAAAAATAAGTTCAGCTCAGGGTTTGGTTACCTAGGGTGGTTCTTTTGCCCTTGAGTGTCTTGTAAGCCTTGAGGGATGTTTGTGAGTTGTCATTTTTCTGCCCCACTTCTATAACTGAAGCTTGGGGGTCGGATCATGTCATAGTAACTATTCGTCTCATGTTTACCCTGGAAAGCTAGTGAAATTAGGTAAATGTGGGAGGAGGTGGTTACAGGATATCCCAAAACAATATCCACATTATATATATATATATATAGTATTCCAATCTTTCATAAATTTCAACATTTTCACCTTTACTTGTGTGCTTTGAATAACATTTGCATAAACTTGCAATATTTTAGCCAAATTCATATTGATGAAATTATGTTCACATGATCCGTAAGCTGCCATGGATATTCCACTAGACAGTTCATCACAACAGATCTGACTAAATTATAATTAAAAGTCCAAAATCTACACTATTACAATTTTATTCCACTTTAGATTTATAGATCTACAAATATGTTAATAGTGTATACATGAAAATTAAAATTATGTAGAAAATAGAGAACAATGAAATAAAATCTCACACACACATTTGACACAAGATATGACCCGAAAAACCCTTTCCAGAGAAAAACCCAACTAGAAGGTGAGGCTGATCTGCTCTCTTTCTCTAAATAGAAAATGTTTGCGAGTACAAAGAAGTATGGCCTTTGACCTATGGGCTAAAACAATGCACAAATCCTATTTATGTGCTCTATATCATATCCCTCTTGGTTATTTTTTCTCAACTATGGAACAAATGCACTTGAAAGAATGGAACCCATTTTCCTCCTAGTGGCCTCGTTATCACACAACCCGATAGCCTATTAGTGGTCAAGTTTGACTACCTTAACTCTTTACCACAGTTGAAATATAGTCTCTTATGGAGTCTTCTTCATCATAATCAAGTGGTTATCCCCTTTTTCATGAATAATGAGGGCTGACTTGGCTTCCTCTCGAATTATGGTGGTGAAAACAGGAAGGTCAACTTCCGAGTGGCATAAATTTCACATACGGACTCCAATTGATACGTTTTTGGCATCGTTGGAAAGTTCTCTCTACGTAGAATAGGTAAAAGAAGGTGAAATGCTAAAACAACTACTTTTTACCCCCCACAAATGCCATTTGATTCCTCAAAACACTCTAAGAAGGTTTTAGACCCCAATTTGCCAAACTAGATCCCGCTAGTAAAAATGGTCCTGTGAACTAATTCCTCCACTTTTTCCTTTCAGAAAGAATCAAGATGGATGAGAAATAATATAATGATCCAAGCCGAATCATTACAACTAGGGTCAATATAAATAATTACCTTATCTTGTTGAATACCTCCATGAACTTGCAATATGAAGTTGCCACATGAAAATAAATCCCTAATGATCTTATATGTATTCACAACATGGGGAGATTAGTGGCTGGGGAAACCCTAGTCGATGTTGAACCCTTTTTCGAGCTACTAATCCCGGTGCTATGTTCGTGCTGCAAAATCCAGTTCGTTGGGAGTATGTGATTAGATGCCTTTGTTTCCATCACCTTGCTGATGCGACTCTCGTTGGCTTGCCTACTTGGGTCGTTGGTGCGTATTTTGGTGGAGTTTTGATCTATGACGGTCATTGTCACCTTGTTTATGCCTTGGCATTTCTAAGTCTGCTAGTTGTTCATGTTGTCTGTTCGACACCACTACCGCCTTCTGTGTTACCTGTGAGTTGATCCTTAGGGATATCAACGAGTGTGTTTTTTGTTGTTGTTTTCTAGGTTGTTGTTCAATGTTTATTTTCAGAAGTTGAGGTTATGTCGTCGTCGCCTCGCTTTGAATTCCTTATTTGAGCTTGATGTGTGGGCTCCAGAGTTATCTTGTTGAATGTAAGCAAGATTTTTTTAGGCCCCATACGATGTTTTTAACCTTAAATGGTTTTTTCTGATATATGCTTATTATTCTAGGCGATGTTTTCCTCCCTCTTAGAACAAGCATTTTGGATGACATATGCTCAAATTTTTTTGGCCTTTAGCAAGCTAAAATGTAAAGATGCTTGTTGGGATATTTTACGAATACACTCTTGTAGAGTATATGCAAAATGTAACTTCATCATTTTATTATGAATGAAATTACAAGTATTTTTCTATGGAAAAATAAAAATATTTATTCATAACATAAGAGCACCTATCTAAAAATACTTTTTCATATTCTTCATTTATAAGTGCCATCATCTTGTCATAGTTAAGTGCATTCCACCAAATGGTTGTATCACCTCTTAAATTATTGGTTATACCTATTCTTCAAAATAGTAGATGTCTAGACTTGATCCATTTTATGTATTTTCGAATATTATGACCATAATTTTTTCCTATAAAACACCTCTTACTTGAAATCCCAAGAATAGAACAAGGGTTTCAAAGAGAATCACTCACTTTTCAAAGGAGCTACTTTATGTAGTTAAGCTTTGAGGTTGAAAATGTAAAATGATCATAACTTGTGTTGTTGATCTAGATCGCATAATTATATCAATGCATTTACAGTGGAAAAAGTGGAGGAATAAGCTCACAAGACCATTTTTTACCGATGGGGCATACTTTAGCAAATTGGGGTTTGAAACCTTCCAGAAGCACTTTGAGGCATCAAACAATGTTTTCAAGGGGTAAAAATTTGTCATTTTGGTGCAACACTTTTTTTTCCTATTTTCCACACATAAACGTTTCCAATGACACAAGAATCACCTCAATCATAATCCGTATGCAAAAGTTATGCCACTAAGAAGTTGACCTTCTTGTTTTTGCCACCATAATTCAAGAGGAAGCCACATCAACCCCAATTATTCATGGAAAAGGGGCTAGCCACGTGATCATGATTAAGAAGACTCTAGAAGAATCCATATTGTAACATTAGTTAAGAGTTGAAGGAGTCAAACCTAGTGAGGGCCTAGTTATCCGGGTTAAGAGTTGAGGGCCTAGTGATCCGGGTTTGGATGGCGGTAAAGCCTGAGAGACAAGGAGATGGAAAATTCCTCAAGGATAGTGATGGATTTCGGATGGCATTCCAAGTTCTGTTCAGTTGTGATCGAAGCATCGGTTTGGTGTGATCATGGTTTGATGAGGGTGGAGGCGGTTTAACCTCTGGATTCCCTTGGTTGTTCTATGAGATCCCAAATTCATGCTTGGAATATGGCACGGGGGTGACTGGATAAAAGAGAGATTTGGTTCAGTTATGTCTATGGTTGGGTGGTACGTGGAAGTCCTAAACCTGGTCAAATTTGCCTATGATTAATAAAAGCTAAGTTCTCTTAATTTTGCATTGATTTATATGTGGATTTAATGGTTGTCATATCTTTGATATTTATATGGTTTTATGCTTGTTATAAGCATGGTTGAATGATTGGTTCATGTCATGGTTATTTCATATATTTACTTGTAACTGTTAAATGGATGGATGCAAGACCTAATTGATGATGTAGTAGTTCAATGGAGAAGGAGGTGACCCTTATGGTTATATTTCATAAGTTGTTTTAGTCCTTTATGCTCTGTCTTGTATCCTAGCCCTTTAGATTGCATTGACGGCAAGTGTTTGACAGAATGTTAGTCCCAGTTGGGGATTCTCAAGCCTAGTCCTGAGGATGATTTTGATTGATTAGCAATGTTATCATGTTTTTAATGAATTCTAGAAGTTACAACAAGTTCTAGGCAGAGGCCAAGATTCTGGGCTAGAAAAGTGGCTTAAATCTTGGGTCGTTGGCACATAACTAGAAAGTTTGATCCACAATCGTTGGCTAGCAGGCCCGTGAGAGAGAATTTGGGTTTCTGGCCGCTCCCTTGTCATATCATGAGAGTGACTATGGCCAAAGAGTTGCGGAATAGCAGTGGAACCCAGGGACAGGCTATCTAAGTGGATGACTTGTCTCCTGAGGGTTCTGTTGATGATGTTGGATGACTGTATGTGATGTTCTGTCGATTCCACTTTCTTAAGGTGACATAGGAGGTCTAATCTAATTGTAGTAGCATCTCTCCTCATGTTTACCCGGGTTGGCATAGTTACTTTGGGTATACCTGGGAAGGGGTGTTATAGATTGGTACCAGAGCATGGTTGCACTCTTTTTGGGTCATATCCGGTGCTAAAAATATGGGTGAATGTGTTGGTCATGCATGCATGTCAGTTGTGTGTGTGGCTCTTACATTTGCGTTCCATGTGCTTGTTTCACTACATCATATTGATCATGGTAGTAGTAAGGTTATCATGAAAAAATTGATGTCGATTTTATTGAATGGACCATCATGAGTATATGACTGGTTATACAATTATATGCAGCTTGATTACATCCTTGTACGTTGGGTTGCACTCTTAGTTCTTTGATTGCATGCATTAATCTTGTAGGTTGGTTACAAGAATCGATAGCTTATGCTCGATTATATGCGGTTATGCATATGTGTAGTTGATTAGGCATTGTTTATGCAGGTGGATAGTTTCATGAGGTAATGTGTATACTGGAGTAGTGGTTGTTGTCATGCATGAGGTCATAACATGCATTGTTGATATGGCTTTGCATTAATGACTGGACCCTAGTTAGTATGATGGTTATGCATTGATGCACTTATTGATATATGTTTATATGTTATTATGGTTATGTTGTACATGCATCACACTGATTTGATGATCTTGCAGACAAGGTATCCTCCCTGAATTATGCTAAGGTATGTTGATTTATGGTGATTTGGTTTAGCTGACATAGTATGCCTTGTAGGAAATAGATCAAATGGCTAGCAAGGTGGTAGACTACATAGAATCTCCCTATGCATCAAATGGGCAGCATGGTGTGGGGTACTCTTTTGACTTGGCAGACACATTGAGAAGTTTTAAGGAAGAAATAAGGAGTTGTAAAGCAAACAATGACAAAATCATGCAGGCACAAGAGAAACACGCAGAGGTGAATGCGATATTACTTCAAAGTTTGTCATATTTGCAGTGACGGGGACCTCTTTGGATCAACCATGGACATGAGAACAAAACTAATGGGGCATATGGCAGCATGTCTCATAGTAGACATAGGTCAGATAGATTTGACACTATTTGAGATGGCAGGATGTTGGACACTCCGGATGGGAGGGGTGACAGACACATGTATTACTCTAGTTCTGGTTTTGATAGACATCATGCTCGTCATCATTATCATCCGTACAAGAGGAATTATAGGGAATACTTACCAGATGAGTTCAAGAAGGCAAAGCCACCTACCTTTGATGGAGAGATGAAGAAATCGCAATATGTGGAGGCTTGGTTGCTTGGCATGGGGAAATTCTTTAGATTTCATGACTACTCAGAAAACATGAAAGCAAGGATAACCCTTTTTAGTCTTAAAGGTAAAGAGGATATTTGGTGGGAAGACGTGAATAATGTCAAGTACATACATGAGGATGAATTTACTTGGCATGCGTTTGAAAGGCTCTTCAAGAAGAAATACTTGTCTGAGAGGTACTATGATGACATAGCTAAGGAGTTTTATGAGTTACGGATGGGTTCTATGACAGATGAGGAGTATACTAGCAGATTTTGGAGTTGTTAAGATATGTGCCTTACCTCAGAGAGGAGAAGGCTAAGGTTCAGAGGTTCATTAGTGAATTTCCAGTTGCATACAGAGACTGGATTAAGTTCGATGAGCCTAGATCGTTGGATGAGGCCATCCGAAAGTTGAAGCATTGTTATGAGCAATCGAAGCACAAATTTGAGCCTAAACATGACTTGAAGAGAAATGAAAAAGTTAAAGGAAAATGGCCACCAAAGTGAGGAAGACCTCAAGATGCAAGTGAGAAAGATAATGTAGTTCCTTACAAGGGATTCAATACAACAGAGAAGGGATATGGAGAGCATCAGGCTAGAGGAGGTGGTAGGGAACCATTGCAGTGTTGGATATGTGGTAACATCATTGTAAGAGGGTTTGTCTGTAATATCAGAGTGGTGGTAGACCCCAAATCTATAGTGCTTAGGAGGCTCATACAATTGGTGATGTTAGTCATAACATTCCTCAGATTTATGCAGTTGTGGACAACAGGCAGGCAGATCATCAAACATCGATCATTGAGATGGACAATAAGCTTTGTGATCAAGTTGTCTCTATTTTGATTGATCCTGGATCTAACTATAGTTATATTAATCCTGACTTGGTGGATAAGTGTGGTTTGAGAAAAGAAGTGCATGTAGAATATTGGTTGGTACCTTTGGCTACAGGTACAAATGAGCAAGTTCACCATTGGGTAAGAGCTTGTGCATTTGAGTTAAATGGTATGCCTACAACAAAGTATTTGAATGTATTTCCATTGGGATCATATAATATGATTTTGGGTATGGATTGGTTATACCTTCGGTTTAACTAATGCTCCAACTACATTCATGTGTTTGATGAATAGTGTGTTGAGTCCTTATTTGGACAAGTTTGTTATTGTATTCATTGATGACATACTGGTATATTCTAAGAATTAGGAAGAAAATGTTGAACATTTAGCAGCAGTGTTGAGATTGTTAAGAGAGAATCCGTTGTATGCTAAGCTTAGCAAGTGCAACTTCTTTTAGACTAAGGTACACTACTTGGGACATGTTGTCTCCAAGGAAGGCATAGCAGTAGATCCAGAAAAGATAAGGGCCATCATGGAATGGGCAACTCCTAAGAATGTAGATGAGGTGAGATCATTCATGGGATTGGCAAGTTACTATAAGAGGTTCATCAAGAACTTCTCATGCATTGCATATCCTATCACATCATTGTAGTAGAAAGGTAAGAAGTTTGAATGGATAGTGGAATGTGAAGATAGTTTTGAGCAACTTAAGCAGTTGTTGACACATGCACTAGTGCTAAAGATTGTGGATCTAGATATGGAGATTGTAGTGTGTGTATATGCTTGCAAGAGGGGACTTGGTGGTGTTATCATGCAAGAAGGAAAGGTAGTGTGCTATGAATAACGAAAACTGAATGAGCATGAGCAGAACTATCCAACGCATGATCTTGAGCTAGCAGCGATTATACATGCATTGAAGATGTGGAGATATTATCTTCTGGGCAGGAGATTTACATTGATGAGTGATCATAGTGGGTTGAGATATTTATTTGACCAGTTGAATCTAAATTCCAGGCAAGCTAGATGGCTGACTACCCCTAGTGAGTTTAACTTCGAGATTAGATACATTAAAGAGAAGGAGTACCAGGTTGTAAATGATCTTAGCAGGAAGGTACAGGTAAATCATATAGCAACTATAAGCTCCTATGGGATAGAGTTACAGGATAGTATCTCACAGGCAGGACAACGAGATGAAAAATACATGGAGACTATGCACATGTTACAACATAGTACAAGCACATGTACAGGTTTACATGCAGGTGCAGGGGATTAGGATGCAGACTATCATCTAACGACAGATGGCTTAGTGAGGTTTTGAGACATGATATATGTGTCGAATTACAGCGAGCTCAAGAAGCTTATATTGAGGGAGTTTCATGTGAAAGCATATTCAGGTCATCCAGGATACCAAAAGACATTGACGACGGTGAAGAAGTTTTACTATTGGTCGAATTTGAAGAAGGAAGTGGCTGAGTTCGTGGCTAGATGTTTAGACTGTCAGCAGGTAAAGGCAAAATTCAAGCATCCCAGTGGTTTACTACAGTCGATAGTGATTCCAGAATGGAAATGGGAGGTCATTTCCATGGATTTCATCATAGGTCTTCCAAGGACAGTGAGGCAACATGATTCTATTATGGTCGTGGTTGACAGGTTGAGAAAGGTAGCTCACTTCATTCCAGTGAAGACTACATATTCAGCTAGTGAGGTAGCACAGGTGTTCATCAGAGAGATAGTGAGACTACATGGTGTTCCAAAGAAGATTGTGTCAAACATGGATGCAAAGTTCACTTCCAAGTTTTGGAAGGAGCTATTTGCAGGCTTGGGTACAGAGTTGGCCTTCAGTACAACTTATCATCCACAGACAAATGGTCAGACAGAGAGGGTCAACAAGATCTTGGAAGATATGTTGAGGATGTACGTGATGCACCAACAGAGGAAATGGGAGGAGTATCTTCCATTGGTGGAGTTTGCATACAATAATGGTTATTAGGAGTCATTGAGGATGAGTCCTTTTGAGGCATTGTATGGACAAAGTTGTAATACTCCCATCAACTAGAGTGATCCAGTGAACAGGGTACTTATTGGACTGGACATGTTGACGGACATGGAGCAGGAAATGTAGGTTATAAAGAAGAATCTAAAGGCAACACAGGATAGACAGAAGAGTTATGCAAATCAACACAGGGTGTTCAAAGAGTTTCAGGTTGGGGAGCATGTGTATTTGCGCATCAAGCCCAAGAAAATCTCTTTGAGGATTGGTTCATGTGCCAAGTTGGCACCACGGTATTGTGGGCCTTTTGAGATCCTTGAGAGGATTGGACTAGTGGCATATCGACTTGCACTGCCTCCAATAGTGAAAGTCCATGATGATTTCCATATTTCATTACTTAAGAAGTATATAAAGGATGTTGATCGTGTTATTGATTGATCTATATTGTAGATGGAGCAAGAAGGAGATTTTTAGTCGGAGCCTCAGTGCATATTGCAGTGGAAACATCTCATGCTCAGGAACAAAACCATAGAGCAAGTTAAAGTGCAGTGGGAGCACTTTGGACCTGATGAGCTACATGGGAGATGGCGGATCAGATGCAGGCCCTATATCCTTCATTATTTTTCAGTTGAGGCAAAGCAGTTTTGGTTTGATGTTGGTTTATGTTTGGCATATGTTATGCTGATGTTTTGATATTTGTATATGTATATGTAAGTGGATGTAATTACCGCCATGAGCTAAGTTATAAAGCTCCAATAAGCGATATGGTTATTATCTTGTCATGTTGTCATGATGTTTTGCTTTTGAGGAGGTTCTTCCTTGTAAATACTGCAACGAGCTAAGTTATAAAGCTCCATAGGAAGTATGTTTGCTTTTCAAAGGTTTTGTTGAGGTCTTGGTGTGGTTTAACACTGAGGAGGGTGTTCCCTAAGGGGAGGGTTTTGTAACAGCCCTGGTGAAAAGTTCATGTAATAAAAGTTAATAAAGGCAAAATAAGACCACAGGTAAGGGACACGGATCCAAGCTGAATGTTGGGAAAATATATCCTAGTGGGCATCACTGGATGTGTTTTGGCTAAGGAAAATTGGCAATGGCATTAAAAGGCAAAAGAGGCATTTTTGGCGCATTTATTTATGAAAATAAAGGAAATTAGAAGAAAAGGAAGGTAAAAGGTCACATGTTGCATGTGAGGAGGAAATTGAAGGAAAATAATGGAAAATGAAGCAATTAGAGGCCTCATGCATAAAAAGGCTTATGAAGATTAGTTCATGGCTTTTGTCAGTTCAACCTTTTATCAGTTCAAGTTTGGAGCTCTCTCATTATTCTCTCTCTCTCTCTCTCACTTTTGGTCACTTAGAGTTTTCTTGGAATACTCTAGTTTGGAGCAAGGAAAGGAAAGGAAAAGCAATCAAGTATGAAGGAAATGAAAGCAAGATCAAGCAACTTCAGCAAGAATACTTGCAGGTAACCTTTTACATGTGTGATTTCCTAGTTGGCTTGGACATGCGTGGCTTTTCATGTTGGTGTATGGTTCTCTTCTTTTCGGTGGCATGGTTTTGCCAAGTTATGACAGTGGATTTTAGCATAGCCTAGCATTTTTCTGGATGCCATGGTATGTTGGGATGTTTATTTCAGTTTTAGAACTTTGGAATTGTCTGATGGATTTTGAAATCCGGGGCGGAGGTGGTCTCAAGGTTCATTCCCAAAGGCCTAGGAATCCCTTGACCAGTTTTGGTGGGATACATAGTAAAGCCTGATGGAGTGGTCTCGGTTTAGGGCCCAATGATCTGAATTTGGATTGTGGTAAAGCCTAAGAGACAAGGAGATGGAAAATTCCTCAAGGATAGTGATGGATTCCATATGGCATTGCAAGTTCTATTTGGTTGTGATTGGAGCACCGATTTTGGTGTGATCACGGTTTGATGAGGGTGGAGGTGGTTTAACCTCTGTATTCCCTTGGTTGTTCTTGGATTGGTTGTTCCACGAGATCCCACATTCATGCTTGGAACATGACACATGGGTGACTGGCTGAAAGAGAGATTTGGTTTACCCATGTCTATGGTCAGGTGGTATGTGGAAGTCCCGAACCTGGTCGGATTTTCCTATGATTAATAAAAGCTAATTTCTATTACTTTTGCACTGATTTATATGTGGATTTAATGGTTGTCATATCTCTGATATTTATATGGTTTTATGTTGGTTATAAGCATGCTTGAATGACTGGTTCATGTCATGGTTATTTCATATATTTACTTGTAACTGTCAAATGGATGGATGCAAGACCTAATTGATGATGTAGTAGTTCAATGGAGAAGGAGGTGACACTTATGGTTATATTTCATAAGTTGTTTCAGTCATTTATGCTCTATCTTGTATCCTAGACTTGTAGGTTGCAGTGATGCCAAGTGTTTGACATAATGTCAGTTCCGGATGGGGATGCTTAGGCTTAGTCTTGAGGGTAATTTTGATTGATCAACATTGTTATCATGTTTTTAATGAATTCTGGAAGTTACAACAAGTTCTGGGTAGAGGCCAGGATTCTGGGCTAGAAAAGTGGCTTAAATCTCGGGGTCGCTAGCACATAACTAGAAATTTTGGTCCACAGTCACTCCTGTGAGAGAGAATTTGGGTTTTTGGTCACTCCCTTTCCCATAGCATGAGAGCGACTATGGCATAAGAGCTGTAGAATAGTAGTGGGACCTAGGGACAAGCTGTCTGAGTGGCTGACTTATCTCCTGAGGGTTCTGTTGATGATGTTGGATGACTGTATGTGATGTTCCATCGATTCCACTTCCTTAAGGTGACATAGGAGGTCGAATATGATTGTAGTAGCATCTCTCCTCATGTTTACCCCGGTTGGCATGGTTACTTTGGGTAGACCTGGGAGGGGGTGTTACAGGTTCCATTCTTTTCAAGTGTATCTTGTTCCATAGATGAGCAGAGTAGCTGAGAGGGATAGGGAGAGAGCACATAAAGAGGATTTTTGCATTGTAGTAGCCCACGGGCCACATGCCTTACTTCTTTGAACTCATAGCCATTTTATATTCATAGAAAGAGAGCAAAGTGACCTCACCTTCTAACTAGGTTTTCTCTCTCGAAAGGGTTTCCAGGATATATCTTGTGTCAATTGTGGTTTGTGAGTTTTTATTTCGCTATTTTCTATTTTCTACATAATTATAATTTGCATGCATACACAATAAATAATCATTTACAAATCCAAAAATCTAAAGAGAAATAAACCCTCATAGTGTAGATTTTGTATTTTTAAGTATAATTTTATGAGATCTGTTGTGATGAAGAATCTCTGGTGGAATATCCACGACAACTTACAAATATGTTGTACTCCTTAGATTTGTTATTACATCACTAATTATGAAATACCACAAATTTTCTAGATCTTTCTGGCACTGGTTTGACTAAAATATGTGCTCTCTATGAAAATATATCCAATTTGTGAAATCCATGCCCATCATTGGAAAAAAAAACCTTGAAAATTTGTCGATAACTTCACTTCCCTGACTTCATTTTGGATGATTTTTTTTTTTTGAAACTGGGTTTTTTTCTCGAGAGGATTTCAGTCCCTATATAGATTCTCTAATTCTACACAAAAATTTTAACAAATAGAATTGAATGTTGCCATCTTTTTTTCCCTCAAAAATAAACAAAAAGGAAAAAAAATCCCACTTCCTGCCAAAGTAAGAGATATGATATCACTTGAAGTAAAAATTCAAAAATATAACAAAGACTCCACAATAAAACTTCCAAGATAACCATAAAACACCAAAGGTATCCAAGACATTCCCCAAAATCAACACAAGAGTACATAGAGAATAAACCTAAAGGAATGGTAACACCATCAAATACTCCTCATGGAAAGAATCACTCCACATGCTTGGTACAAGACAATATAATTATCCTACAATATAAGTTGAGTATCCTACAACCATTAGCTATACCATGTCAATGTGAGAAGAACTTTCAATGGATTTTATTACAACCACATGCTTGCTACAAGACAATACAATTATCCTACAATATAAGTTGAGTATCCTACAACCATTAGCTATACCACGTCAATGTGAGAAGAACTTTCAATGGATTTTATTACAAGTCTACCAAAATCTGAAGGAAAGAATGTCATCATGGTAGTATTGTATTGACTAACAAAGTATTCTCATTTTCACTCTCTTTCTTATCCTTTTAAATCAAGTACAATAGCATCCACATTCACAAAAATAATTCAAACTACACAGAATCCTTAAAATTATTATAAGTGACAAAGATCTACTTTCACTATAAATTTTTGGACTAAATTATTTTCTTGTTTGTATGCTCAATTGGATCATAGCTCATCTTACTGTCCTCAATTCGATGGGAAAACTGAGGTTATAAATAAATGTTTAGAAGGATATCTTTGTTGCTTTACATATGATAAATACACATAATGGGTCAAGTGGTTGTCGTTGGTATAATGGTGGTACAACACATCCTTCCATGTCCCCATTTATGGCACATTATGGATATCATTGTTGTGGGGAAAAATGCCTATGCAGGACGATCCTATCCACCTAAGGTGTGACAGTACCTTAGCAACAAACGAACACAGCTACTTCGGTTTCTTCCTTTATGAAATATGAAAGAGAGGAGATTGGTAGACTTACTGTTATCTTTCGGTTGTCCCTCGATCTAGATCCTCTCCTCTTTGTGTGTCCACAGCTACTTGCCTCTTCGCTTTTGCTCCCACGAGATCACAAGAGAACAACTACCTGTGACAAGAGAACAGCTATATGCAACAAGAGAAGGACACAATACAAAGGCTAATATACATATTCATAAATGATTCAGGATTAGAAGTAAATCAAATACACTAATGCAAATCATACAAAATACACCAGCATATAGGAAAGAACCAAGAAGCTTTATTGATTGATAAACAAGGTTCAGGAAGAGATACAACCCATAAGGTTCCAACCCAGCATCTCCTTCCCAGCAGAATGGAATTCCTTCTTCAGCCCCTTTCAAAGCATAAGCACCCAATGATCTAACCACAATCCAACAACAATTCTTTGCAATTACAATATTCCAGCCTCCCATGACCTCCTGAGAGAGATCTATATATAGGAGTTTTGGAGAAAGGATGAGTCAGCTTGAGGCTGGCATGGAGCTGACTAGTGTCCTCTCCCACTTTAGTTCTTGAGTCCACTTGGAGGTTCTTGCTTCCACTTGGAGATTTGGAACCTCTTACTCATCACCAGTCGAATTCCCTGATCCAAGTGTCATTTTGGAAGCTTCTTGGGCATTGACACCTTGAGAAATGAGTCTGCCACTTGTCCAATTACGCTCAGCGCAGGTAGCCTTCTTTGCAGTTGACATTCAGCGCAGGTAGACAGTGGAGCAGTTGACATTCAGCGCAGATGCTCAGTGGAGCAGTTGACATGATCCAGAAATGGCCTGTTTTTGAGTGTTTTCAGGTGGAGAACTTTTGTGAATTGCTGTGGTTTGCTGGCCTTGTTCCTCTAGGGGTAGGAACAACATGTTTAGGGACTTTGGGATCCCTTAATTATTGACATTTCATGCTCAGTGATGTAAGGCACAAAAATGTCTATAACAGTTGCCCCCTAAAGTATGAGGCCGTTTATCGGGTGAAATGCTTTATCCAGGGGAGTCCGAAGTTCATCCATTTGCTGGGAGGAGACCTGTAATAAGATACAATACAATACATTATGATTCATACTGCTTTCATGATCTAGCTGAGGCGGGCATTCCCATGCTCAGCTTTATAAATACATTTTGGTACATAGAACAGACGATCGTCTGATGGTAGACTGATAATTCTGGCGAAACTATCATCCTTTGAGTAGGATGATCATCTGCTGCAATGATGTACATGTCAAATGTCTTTATATTTCCTGAATATATATCGCAGCCCGGATGGATGAAACTAGATCCGGGGTCTTCAATCTCGTTCGATCTTCACTCTAAGTACAAGTCGATCCATGTGAGAATTGCGCTGAAGTCGAACATGGAAAGACATCGCTTGATTACCGGTCAATGATGTAAACCGTTAACAAGCGCGAGAGGAATCACCGATAATGATAATGACCCTCAAGGTACTGCAGTACAATTCACGTGGTGTGAATAAAGGACTTGGCGTCGAACACCACGCAAAATCTTCTGGTCGAAGGTCGTTGATGTATACCTGTCGCCGGAAGTGAGAAACTTGCCATTGAGGCATGCAAGCTTCAAAGTACTGAAGGGGTTGTTCCTAGATCAACTTCTTGGATAATGAGCTGATGTCGACAAGAAGCGATCCGTCAAAGGAGGGCCTTAATGAATCCCACATCAGTGACATGGAACGGAGCTAATGATTTTAATGGAGGTGAAAACAATCTGTGACATATGATTCAGGGTGGCGGTCATGAAATGGATGAAGGATAATGTATGGCAGTGGATGGGACCTGGTTGACTCTTTCTGAACGACTTCTCTTGAACATATGGCGACACTGATGTGATGGATTGGTAGCATTACCCCAAGTATGGATGGTGTGGCAAAGACCATGGTGATGTGACCGGTGAATGAAACAACCCAACCCGATGTGGTACGGAGGAAAAGTGTCATGTTCAAGAGCGACCTGCTACCATCAAAGACTTCTTGATTTTTTCCCAATTTTTCCCCAGTCATTGCTGACCAGTACCTCTTTATTTTTTTCAAGCTTGAGGAGGATAACATATGCTTGTTCTATAACCTGCCCTTCGGGCAAGCCCATCGCTATGTTTTAACGAGCCTAGCGATAGGGAAACTCGTTCTCGTCTAAAGACAAGTTTGTCGCTATTTAGTGATTTTAACGAGTCTAACAACAAGGAAAACTCGGCCCTTTTCATTTTTACAGAGTCTGAAAAGGTACATAAAGTTAACTCCAAAATTCCTTTTTCGTCATCTAATCCCTTAAGTCCGAAAAAGTATAAAACAATACAGAAGGGATGAGTTTTCGATAGTTTTAACGAGCCGAACAAAACAAGCGCTCGATCTTTTTGTGCAATAATCCCTCAGGTCCAAAAAGATTAAAATCTAGAGGAGGGATAGCTCTTCCGGTCGTTTAACGAGCTGGAAGGCCAAAACTCGGCAATCTTTTCATATTTTACGAGTCAGTTGAAAAGAGCTTAAAGAAGACTCGTCTTCTGAGGAACGAGTGATGAACAGGGTTAGCAGCTGATTCCAGGTACAGGTTGGAATTTTCCAATCACGGCAGTGTCACAAGGATGGCTAGGTGAAATCACTCTTCGCAGCTGTTCCTCAAAATGGGTAAACAATCATATGGAGGTAAACGATCGGCCAAATGAAAAGTGGAGGTGACGGTACACAAACACGACCAAGGCTTTTATGGTTGATCAGGTTACATACTTCAATGGTTATTTACCGGGATGGGTTTATTTTTTAACGAGCTTGAATGCGCCGCTAAAACTGCTCAATCTTATGTTTATTTTTTAACGAGCATGAACTATGTGCTAAAACTGCTCGGATCTCGCTTTTCTATTTTTTAACGAGCATAAATTCCGCGGTAAAACTGCTCGATATACCAGTCATATGATAAGAATGTCTCATGTAAGATTCCATTTTTTATGGAGCTTGCGCCTTACCAAAGCTTTGCTCTTCATCCTTTCTTTATGCAGGTTCGGAAACGGCTAACCCAAAAAACAGATAAATAACCGCTCTTAGCTTGCACTCCAAAAGGTTTGCATGCCCCCAGGTATAAAATACAATTTCAAGGTTGCCCCTCCTCCTTCTCACCTCTGCTTTTCTTTGGGTGTTCACAGCTACTTGTCGTCTTGCTAGTTTAGTTTTAACGATACTTGTCTTCTCGTTAGTTTTAATGGGTCTATACGATACTTGTCTTCTCGTCAGCCCAACTTTCAATAGATTTTTCGCAAGATCGCAAGAGAACAGCTACTTGCGATAAGAGAGCAGCTACTTACGACAAGAGAAGAACACTACTCAAAGACAAAACATTTGTGTTACTGAGGGAGGCTTACCTCTTTCTGGTTACCCAAAGATTGTCTCGTTAGACAAAACACTTCCTTGGCCTACCTTTTTCAGGTTACCTAAAGATTGTCTCGTTAAACAAAACACTTCCTCGGCAATGCCTACCGAAATAGACAAAGGTGGGCGAAAAGCAGATTATTTCACTCACATAACTTTGACAAAAGAATCTTTTTCCAGAACAACCCTCTTTCCTCCACGGACGGGGTACGGACTAGTCATATTCTTCCGCGGAAATCCTATCTTATACCCGAAGTTCTCTGCCGAAGCAGACCAGGACGCATGCTCCCTGGGTTCCAGTCATATCCTCCCGGATTACTCGCGCTCATCAGGAGGACGGACCGTGGGTTGAGACACTTCTTTCGTGAATAGACCATTTAGGGATGGTATATGACTATTTGCGATGTGTGATCCGGGAAACGAAAGTTGGTCCACGAGCTTGACCATTCTTCCTCCATGCGGAAAACACATTACTCTAAAGAGTGAGGAGACTACTGCTCCCATGCAATATATATAGTCTCGTCCAAGGAGTAGGTTATAATCCAAGGGTCCTTGAACGACCATCACGTTCATTTGAATGGTCTTCCCTTTCAATGTTATTGGCACATTGGGGAGGATCCCTAAAGGGCGACTGGTTCCCTTATCAAAACCTGATAGATTTCTCATTTCAGGCAAAAGCGCAGGCGAACCAAGCGCTTTCCAAGCAATAGAGGAAAGGATACTCACAGATGCCCCTTCATCAATAACTGTACCAGCAATTACCATTCTATATATTTGTACAATGATTCTGAATGGTATGCTAGCTGGCAAGCGGGGTCTGCCTAGTTGGTTCCAGTCAAAGGACACAACCAGGTTGCTTGGTGGTGGGACCGAGTAAACGGCCGGATAGTGCTCTGATGAACTTCCTTCCTGCGATAAAGGAATGGCGGCATTGCCCCCTTGATCATCAGAGTCAGTGCTGATGAAGAGAATTTGGACGGTGTCGTCTTTACTCTCCTCTGTGATGGTGTCATTCGAAGATAGAGCCTCTGAAGGTAAAACCGGGTCAACTGCCGTTTCAACCTTTAGACTTTCGTCAGGTATGGATTCAGACGGTTCATCTTCAATGACAGGTGCTTCGGCTGACCACCTGGGCGGGTCAACCGGATTCTCAACTAGCGAGGGACTTGGCAAGAGTTTTTGATATCTAGGAGGAAGATTCGCTCGTAATATCGGGCGATCTTCCAGAACTCTTTTCGCCTCATCTAAGAAGGGACAACGGTGGATGGCGTGATCGCCTTCACACAGTCTGCAGGGAAATCTAGCTTTCCCGCTCTGTCCTGAGGCTTCACTCCCACTAGTTGACGATGAACAATCGACATGGCTATCAGAGGTCGATGCTACCGGATTGTGCAGACGGGGGGACCAATCTCTTAGTATCCGGGGGATACATGGACAATCTCTATGGAAATGGTCTCCCTTGCATATGACGCATGGCGATTTAGGCCTTACGAGTGCTGTGTGTGGATTTTTTTTAGATGACGTTTGTTTGCCCCCAGTCGCCTTAGGCTCCTTCTACTTCTTTTCTTTCTTCTTCTTCTCCTTCTTCTCCTTAGGAACTCGGTTTTTTGACTGACCAGTTCCATCAAGCGAAGAGGAAGGAGGAGAGGAAGATGAAGTGGAAGGCTGGTGGGCAACTCTTGTCTGATCTAACTGTTGACTCGACTGTTCAGGAATGGTGGTATTCTGGACGACATTGGTTGAAAAGAGCCATACTGGTAGGCCAATTGTCAGTCCTGGAAGCGACAATGTGGCCATGTGGGGCGCACCAAAATCTCCCCAAGAGGAGAAAGGACTAGGATTTCCATTAAGGGGAACTCCTTGTTTGGTGTGCTCCATCTCTTCAACCTAAAGATCAACGCGGGAATAAGGGTGATTGTTCCGTTTAAAATAAATTGTTAACGACGCTTTAGACACAACTTGCTTTTTCAGTTTTAAAGAGTCGAGAAAAAGCTAAAGATGACTCTAGTCTCCTTCGATGTTTTAACGAGCCCGAAGTGACAAATGCTCGGATGGACTTTTTCTGTTATAGAGTCTGAAAAAGGCCAAAAGAAACTGCTCTGGAGATCTAGGCAGAGGGTGTGCCAAACTTTTCGCAAAACCACAGAATACTTTTTACGGTACGGGTGGTCGATTTCGTGAATGCTGTGTTCACTGCATTGCGATCAGTAGGGCGGACGACACGGTTTCCTAAGGATAAAGGACATATGCCTATAGGGGTCTCCCAATATATACGCGATGGTACGTGGGAGCACAAGTCCGTATTAGTGCTATCGTCCCTTAGGAGGAATCACCCACCTTCTTAGAGATCGACAGTCACTACGTTTAACGACGTCGGAACACGTCTCTACCTAGACCTCTATGTTGTGCGTTATGTTGCAAAGCGTTGTTAGGTTCATTCAATATATTTTAAGTTGATCTTTTTAAAGTTTGTCTTTCAGGATCACCACGAGATGTATTGGTACAAATTCCTAAATGCAGTCTAAGATGATAAGCAAGCTTTATAATCTTTCAACTTTGAAAATCCTAGCTACTAAGGGAAAAGAGAGCGACTATCTTTTCTCAAAGAGCAATCAGCACACTCTAATGCACTCTTCCTAAATCACACATGCAAACTTATCAAAATGCAAATGCACAATGCAGGTGTTTGTTTTCACTTTCTTAGTATAAATGCCTACAAAGAAAGCTTTTTGTACAACTTTGAATTTGCTTTTAAATGACTGTAAAATAAACAAGTTTACTTTTTCCAAAATCAGCAAGGGTAGAAGAGATTACAAGCACTTTGCGATTTTTCGAAAGAAATACTCGTTTCGACACTTAAAAGTGACAAATTCAAACCAATAAGCAAAAACAAATGATAATCAAACTGCAAACAGCCAATGAACTCTCTCCTAAGATCACAATCAACCAATCAATCAGATCTGAATCAAGGCTACAGGATGATTATTTCGCTCATGCAACGGAAAACTGTAAATGACGCCACAAACACATAAAAACACTTACAGTCTTTTTGTACAAAAATGAGGCGGAATTCAAGCAAAGAAAAGGGGTATCAGAGGTGGTACCTATGCTGGTTAAAGGCTGCAAAAACAGAGATCAAAACAGAGCAAAAGACAGCAAGGAACCCCAGCTGCACAAGGCCACACTGGTTCAGTGCAGGTAGCCTTCACGGGACCTGCATTGAAATGCAGACTGCCTTCACAGTGTCTGCGTTGAAAGGAGAAACTCTCGTTTCTCTTGGTTTCCGGGTCATAAAATGCTCAAAAATCAACTGTTTCAGGCCAAATCAGAAACACAAGCAAGGTATAAACAAAGGGATGCTTTGAGAGGGTACTAAAGACTATCACAAAGGATCATCAAGTCATTTGTGAGTCCATTGTTGAGATCATAGACAAAAACCCAGTGAAGGATCAAAGCAGCAACATTCTACTTTGCAAAGCAGTTCGATTGTTGTTGTTGAGTCTATGAGGTAAACAATGATGCAAACACAAACAAAATGACTAAAACAAAGTTCTTCCCCAGCGGAGTCGCCAATTTGTTGTGGGGAAAAATGCCTATGCAGGACGATCCTATCCACCTAAGGTGTGACAGTACCTTAGCAACAAACGAACACAGCTACTTCGGTTTCTTCCTTTATGAAATATGAAAGAGAGGAGATTGGTAGACTTACCATTATCTTTCGGTTGTCCCTCGATCTAGATCCTCTCCTCTTTGTGTGTCCATAGCTACTTGCCTCTTCGCTTTTGCTCCCACGAGATCACAAGAGAACAGCTACCTGTGACAAGAGAACAGCTACATGCAACAAGAGAAGGACACAATACAAAGGCTAATATACATATTCATAAATGATTCAGGATTAGAAGTAAATCAAATACACTAATGCAAATCATACAAAATACACCAGCATATAGGAAAGAACCAAGAAGCTTTATTGATTGATAAACAAGGTTCAGGAAGAGATACAACCCATAAGGTTCCAACCCAGCATCTCCTTCCCAGCAGAATGGAATTCCTTCTTCAGCCCCTTTCAAAGCATAAGCACCCAATGATCTAACCACAATCCAACAGCAATTCTTTGCAATTACAATATTCCAGCCTCCCATGACCTCCTGAGAGAGATCTATATATAGGAGTTTTGGAGAAAGGATGAATCAGCTTGAGGCTGGCATGGAGCTGACTAGTGTCCTCTCCCACTTTAGTTCTTGAGTCCACTTGGAGGTTCTTGCTTCCACTTGGAGATTTGGAACCTCTTACTCATCACCAGTCGAATTCCCTGATCCAAGTGTCATTTTGGAAGCTTCCTGGGCATTGACACCTTGAGAAATGAGTCTGCCACTTGTCCAGTTACGCTCAGCGCAGGTAGCCTTCTTTGCAGTTGACATTCAGCGCAGGTAGACAGTGGAGCAGTTGACATTTAGCGCAGATGCTCAGTGGAGCAGTTGACATGATCCAGAAATGGCCTGTTTTTGAGTGTTTTCAGGTGGAGAACTTTTGTGAATTGCTGTGGTTTGCTGGCCTTGTTCCTCTAGGGGTAGGAACAACATGTTTAGGGACTTTGGGATCCCTTAATTATTGACATTTCATGCTCAGTGATGTAAGGCACAAAAATGTCTATAACAATCATCCTCCATCCATCGCATCACCCTTGAAAGTGATTGTAAATATTCAAGTAGTGGAGGACCACACAGGGCACCAACAAGAGGTTCTCAAACAATTGAAGGCCAACTTGGTTATAACATATAATAGGATGAAACAACAAGTAGATCAACATCACAATGAAAGGGAATTTTAAATGAGGGATCAATTACAACCATATAAACAGATGTCCCTCAAGCAATAAAAGAAGGACAATTGTGCACCATAAAAAATCCAAAATAAACTCTAAACACCAAAGATATCCAAACATTTATCATGAAAAACACCAAGAATATGTAGAGAAAAACCTTTGAGGAAGGGTAACACCATCAAATACTCCTTATGGAAGGAATCAGTCTACAATACATCCTTACTATAATCCAATACAATTCAACGCACATCTAATACAAAGATACTCATGTATTTAAACTTTCGCATCAATTTCCCAAGGACCTATGCCAAATGCCCCTTATTATTATATTATGTCATTGTTATTACATAGTGGGCCCATTCCATGATTATGGCCACATTATATTAATTATCTTCTTGGGCACCTCTCTAGGTATGTTATAGATGTGAAGTAAGAGACGCGTCCAAAAAAGGGAGTCAAGTTCATTTAGTTTTGGAGGATGGCAGGAAAATGCACCAAGTGGTTAGCCTAGTTTCTCAGGCTTTAATAGGATGGTTTTGGGGACAAAAAATGCATGTTAAAACCCTAAATAAGTCAACTTATCATAGTTTGCCTTGCCTTATCCTTTGTATCAAAATGATACAGCTCGAGGCCAAACATCCAGGTTCTTGTCTTTGTCTCACTTCACAAGGAAGTTCGACACTCACGCTGCCAAACCAAGGAGGGAGCCCACGAAGGGATGAATATAAGTGCTCAACGCGTTGAATTTTAATGAGAGTATTGGTGCATATAAACACCAATGAGGCACGTCACCTTACAAATGTGGGATAAATGCTCATTCTAATGTCCATCGCCACTATACATCCCTTCGACGTTGAATCAAACTATGGATGAAATTGATATATATTGGACTTGCGCATGATGGAGGTGAGATGTGAGGTATGAGATATGTGAAAATCAAAATTTATTTGGGGTTTATAGGTGGGGTCGAAGTCACTAATGTGGATTCCATCAAGTGACTTGGAATTCGGCCAAGTGATATTGCAAAACTGTTACGCCAAAGGCTTATGCTAAAAAAAAAAACGCTGGAAGGGAGAAAATTTCATGTGACAATGGATGAACAAGAGACACGTGGCGACTGTCAATAAATCATGGCCTTATCATATCCTCTATTACTAATGGTTTAATGCCTCATGAAGAATTTATTCACGCTATATTCTCAAAAGGAGCATGATCCAAATGCTGGAAGGTGAAATCAATATAAAAGCAACAATGCATAATGAAAAATTAAACAACATAGTGATGCATGACCCTACATTTACGTTGATATTCAATTCAAGTGTTGAAGTTCATTTAATTGATTCCTCACCATTATATAAATGAAAAGTGATGGGCGCATATTAGTATATATATCATATTTGCAACAATGTATGCATGGTGAATATCAAAGAATACCACGATAGTCAAAGCTCGACTCCTCCCAAGTGGGCCACCGCATCATTGTTTGCATGTTTGAAGTGAATAAGAAAATCATACGATGAAATCAATGTAAAATTTATAATTCTATCATTTTGTCACTAGATATCATAATGTTGATATTGGATCTAATTATAGCTCGAAGGAACCCCAAGTTTTATGATGAAAACAATGAAGACAAAGCAGTCAATAAGGACACAGGTGAGAACAGGAATTGTACTGATGTTGATGTTGATAATGATTATTCTCAACAAGATCTATGTTTATTATGCAATTGTCATTTTGTTTCCGCTGATGCCACCTTCAACCATTGTGTCTCCAACCATGCATTTAATTTCCCCAATATTTAAAAAAATTCTTGCTCTTGACTTCTATAGTTCCTTCAAACTCGTTAATTATTTGGGTTCCCACATGGTGCTTGGGAATTCTTACATTTATAGGCACCACGAGAATTTAATGCATTTTGTGGACGATTCAATCACATGACCTTCTAACAGTGGAGCAGGGGAGACTTGTATCGGTAGCAGAGGAAATGAACATGTTTCCATTAGAGAATTGGGGAATCCCAGTTATATGAAGTTAGAGAAGGTGCCAATGAATGTAAAAGGCTGCAATTTCTCCAATAACTTGAAGACTAATGTCAATATTATTATTTCTACTTCCTTCAACGAACTTGATGATTGTACTAGAAGCAAGGTGAGCCAACAAAATTGGCAACACGTTGCATTCCTTGTATGTCTCAATTGCAGGATTGTTGATGTTTTAGTGATCAAATTTTGACATGACTATATAAGAAAGAAGGTCACTATCTTATGCAAATATTCCACGTTCATGGAGTACAGGTCAACAAGAAGAACAGGGTTATAATTCTTATAGGTGCCCCAACTAATTGATGACTCGTAGTGATGGTGCTCTAGATCAACAAAATGTGACGGGTCAATGCAATGACATTTTAAATAGTGGGAGGGTGTGGCAAAGTTGTTTAACGAAACCACCCAGCACATAAATCTACAATCACGGTTGATTGCGACACCCCTACCTCAATTTTTTGAAATAACTACAAGGGGGTGTTGTAAGGTAGTATATGGTTTTATAAAACCACTCATGGTTTTTGCTGACATATGCATGATGAAGCCTGAGACCTGCGCACCATCAATCCCCACAGATTCCTACACACATCCTTCTCATCTCCAACGTGGTACGTGGTGACAACCTGGGGTCCAAATTTGATTTTTTTAATCTCCAAAAGGACATTGTTTAATACATATATTTTCTCTGGAGAATGTAGTTTTGAATCCCGAACGCATTTCATAAACATTGTAAAGGGGTGGGACTTTATGAGTGAAAGATAAAAGATCAAGGAGAGGACAAATAAAGGGTTCAGAGCTGGAGAATCCTAAAGAGACATGTAACGGAAAGTCTCTCCGAAATTGAATAATAGAAGCCAATTTTGATTCCAGTTCTTGGGTATATTGTAAAATTGTTTTTCCTTTCACGTTTTATCATTCATCAATGCTTTCTTCTATTGGTATGAGTGTAATGTATCCGTGGATCTTTTTAAGTTTTGATTATGAATTTACTTTGAAATGGTACTCATCTTTTTTATTTAAAAAATCTTAATCAACGCTCCACTATATCAATCATTCACCCATCTCTCTTGTTCTTTGGATCATATCCTCTATAGGGTTAAAAATTGAGATTCTTAAGTGCCTTGGTGATCAAGCCTTGTTTTCTTGATTTTGCTTCTAGTCATCTCTTAAACTCTAAGTCCTGTAACCCTCCTTTGTCTTGGCCAATCTGGTTTTTAAAGATAGGTTTTTGAACTAGACTAATAATTACAACTTTCATGGTCTTCTTCTTTGACCATTCATTTAAAAGTTTTTATCATTTTCAGTAGATGTCTTGGGCACTGCTTCCTTTGCATCCAGGAACTGTCTACAACGTGACAACATGAACTTTAAAAAAATTAAATAATTATCAACTAGTTGGGTTCATCCAAAAAAACTAAAATATGAATAGGGCATAATGAGTGTGGAGTATCTATGAGAGGAGATATACAATATAAGGTAGGTCAATTTCCCTGATTTTGGTTATAAAAAAGGGGTTAATTTATTGGAGTATAGGAGGATAAGTATTCTAGTTGACAAGGAAATAACATGGAGCCTTACTGAACAAGGCCTTATAGTTAGGTAAAGGAAATGATAACACAAAATATTTTCATAAATATTTATATCATCTAACAAATGTCAATATGATCTCACAAATGTTAAGTAGGATGGGCCTATGTCCTATAGTTTTGAAGATGATGCTCATTTGGGAGTTGAACATTTGTAGAACATCCATAAAGAGGAAATTAGGTGACTATTGTTGTAGTGGTTAAAATGAATTATTTCCTCCCGAGCTTTGTTAAATCAAATAATGTTGGGAGATATTTCAAAGGATGAAATTCAATTGGTAATGCATAGTTTTTGAAAGGATAAGATCCCTAGGTTAGATGGTTGACACATAGATTTCTTAAGGGTTTTGTGAGTTAATTAAATAGGATTTAATGAATCAATGGTTCTGTAGCTTATGGAAGGGTGTCACAACTTTCAATTCCACTTTCATTGAATTAATCCCAAAGTTTAGCAACCTTAATTCCTTTAATATGCATAAGCCTATTCCATTATTTATTTATGTATACAAAATTATTTCTTAGGTTATTACAGTAGAGTAAACAATTATCAAAATCCATCTCAAACTAGAAATTTTGATCTTTATTTTGGTAGACATGTATAGCTTGGGGGGGGGGGGGGGCGCGCACACAATAAAAACTAAGAAGCTTATTACTACATTGATCAGGTTGGAATTGTGTAAGCATATGATAGGGAATCTACATGTATTTGAGAATGATGCTAATTCACCAAGGGTTAAATCTTCACTTTATTAACTGGGAAGTGAATTTTTGACCTCTGCATTTTTTGCAATTTTAATTGATGGGTGTTGAAGCCCAAATTTGTCTCTTTTTGACAACGTTCTTACATTCCACCCTCCTTCTTTTTTACTCTAATAACTCTAATTGCGCATCAATTTACAAGGTTCATGGAAATAGTAGGTACTTAAAGATATTTTATTTCACAAGTTTCATTGTTCTTTATTATTTAACTCAATATTTGCATAAGCTACTGAATTGCACCAATTCTACAGCTAATGATTGATTTTGCATCATAGTTGAAGGTTCGATGGGTTCCAGAACTCCAGCCGAGGAACAAGACATATGGGAAGGTGGCTAATAGATGGCATAACGATATTTACCTATCTTCATGACCTGGATCGATGATAAGAACACTGTATAAGCCCAATCAATGTGAAATTCAACCAACGAAGAAGGAGCCGAAGGCGAACTAGGTGAGCGAGAAAATTAATGGAAGCATATATTTAGCCTCATGATTTTCTTCTCCGATAGCAAATCATGAGGAAATCATGTCATATTATCTTCTTATGTTATTTTTAGTCTCTGTCGAGTAGGATAGGCTCGTAAATCTCTAAAACAATTATTGATAGAGGTTATAAATCTACCTCTCGGCATGATAAAAGGCATGCATGTATATTGTTTTGAAAACTCTGTTTATAGTTATAAAAACTATGTTTTGTTTGATACCCTTGTTGTGCATTATCTCAATGCGTATATAATCCTTTGAAGAAGTCATGTTGTTACCTACATCTCGCAAGAGGGCCCCCTGGAGTTGTAAGGTTTTATCGTTTTTAATTAACATTTCAATTTTGCATTTTATATAGTGTTTAATTAGTTCATCTAATTGTCCAATTTTGATTTTGTACGAGCATTTAGGACCGAGTTTAAAGCAGGATTTGTTTAATCATTTTGCTGTAGGATGAATGAGTGAAGTCGAGATCTTTTATGCACATGAAAAGTAGTATGACAGAGTGTGGATTGATTTAGGATTTGTATTATAGTTTGAGTTACATATGAGTTAAATTACATTTGAGTGAAGAATATTTCAATTTCCAATTAGTGTGATTATAGAGTTAATTTATCTTTTTTCTGTCAGAGATTTAGATTTAATTTTATTTCAAGCAAGTGTGATATTTATTTCAAGCAAGTGTGATGTTTCTTTCAAGTAAAGTGTGATATTTCTTTTAAGCAAGTGCAATAATTTTGATTTCATTTTTGTTAAGAGTGATATATTTACTTTCATGTAAGAGTGATAGTTGTTAGAGAAAACATGTGCATCTCGATATCTCAATTTAATCTAGGATTTGCTTGAATAATAAGGACTCCTAGCACAAACAATGCACATACATTTCATCAATATACTAGCCTTGGTCAATAATTTATGTAGTAATTTAACATCAATTAAATTACCAAACATTTTGGTGTCGTTGCCGGGGAAGTGTATATAGGAGTCTTTTTCTTTTCATAAAAAAATGATAAAAAATAGTTATGCATAAGGAAAGAGATTCTAGAGGTAGATTCATAAGTAGAGGTATCATTTCAATTCCAACATCACCACTCACCCCAACACAATCTCGTAGTGCCACACCATCCACTAAAACTCGTATTCCATCATTGATAAGCAGACATAGACTTCCTAAGCTACATAGATTTGAAATCCAACCTAAAGATTCACCAACTTTCTCTACTGATGTCATAGTAGAAGAAGAAGATCCTACATCCCCAACAGAAGTAGTAATCTTTCTATCTTCAATTGGAGAAAAACTTCTAGGACAAGAACAAGATTAGTGAAGAAGAAGAAGAAACCTATTTTAACATTCCATTGATAGAAGAACTAGAGGAGGAACTAGAAAATCCAATTTTGGAACCTTATATTAGCTATGAGGAATCTACAATGGTAGGAGAAGGGAAAGGAGAAGTACATAATGTGAATGGTGAACATAGGATTGGAGGTGGAAGAGGAGATCCCAAACCTTTTAGATTTCCCATCTTTGATGAAGATACCACAACCACATTGAAAAATATCTCACCCTCTATTCTCCATAATTTCCATGGATTAAGAAATGAGGATCTTGAAACATTTCTGTTTCCGGGAAAACTAGTGTCTTTTGGATCTGCTAGCCCTCTAGGATTGGCAGCTATCCTAGAAACAAACAATCAAAGCAATTTGTGATTTCCTCTATGTATGATAGATAAGAGAGAAGCAAAGGAACCAACCTGGATCTTCCGCTTGACTCCTTGCTTGATTTCTCTCTCCCTTGATAGAGCTTGCAACTCCTCTCCTACTTGTCCCGCTTAGAGAATATCTGTAGAAACAAAGTAACAAAACACCATCAAAGCATCTTGATCTATTATATCATAAACAATGTAGAATTAGAAATACATTGAGCATACAATGGCATTCACAAATAACAACATTCACAAATACACGATTGTATGGAGGAAAACTCAAAGAAATTTATTAAAATAGAAGGGAGAATTACAACCCAGTCATCTGATCCAGCATCATCCTCCTAGCATCAAAGTCCTCTTCACCTCATGAAAAGCAAGATCACCCAACAAAACAATGCTCTTCCTCAAAGACAAACTATCAACACTTCCTTACAAATTACAAAATTCCAGCCTCCAGATCTCTCAGATGAGGGATCCATTTATAGATGTGTGCAAGGGTGTGAGTCATCTCTGGGTTTTTGATTAGTGTCATTCCACTTGTTGTTCTTGGTTCCACTTGGAGATTTCTTGGATCTCTTACTCATCCCTGGGTGAATTCAGAGAGGCAAGTGTCATAAGAGAAGTTTCTAGAAGATTCCATGAGCATCCACTTAGCAAACTATCTTGGACATTTGTCCATCCTCGCTCATCACACCCTACAGAAGGCTTCATCAGTATGCATCGCACTTGGCTAGTGTAGCAGTCAGTATGCATCGCACCCTGACAGTGGAGCAGTTAGTAGTTCTGAGTGGTTTTTCAGGTGGAACTTTTGGGGAATGATGTAATCAGTTGACCATGATCCTTTAGGGTATGAAACAACACTTTTAGGGGTTAAAGAGCCCTTAGTTTATCGACATATAAGATTGGGGTTGCAGTGCCCAAATATGTCTATAACAATTTCTCCTTGAGTTTGAAGTCTTGTGTAGATCTTATGACTACTTTATTGATACTGAAAAGTTGAAATTGTTTCCAGCCACTCTTAAAGATGCAACATTAAAATGGTTTATGGGCTTAGGAGCACATACTATAAGAATGTGGGAAGAAATGAAAAACATGTTCTTAGAAAAATACAAGGATTGTTGCATTACCCATAACCTTAAAGATGAAGTCTTTAAAATGATGCAAAAAGAAGATGAAAATATTGAAGATTTCATTGAAAGATTTGCTTATAATGTAAAAAGGGCTAAAATGCATACTCTAGATGAAGAAACCTTGAAAGCTCTCTTGTTGAAACCTATAAGAGATGAGTGGATAGATCTTCTCAATTTGATGGGTAAAGGAGATATTTCTCAGTTATCATTTGGAGATATTTGTGAGTTATGAATACACATTTCAACGGGAAAGGAAAGAACTAGGAAAAATCCAAGAGAACATGTTATGTATAAGATTAATAAATTTGTAGTTGGGGTAGGGTTGAAATAGGCAATTTGCTTGACAATTTCAAAACAAATATTTGGGGAGTTTTAGTGAACAAATAGATACCCTTAAAATACAAAAAAAAGAAGAAGCAAAAGGATGAAAATGTTGCATTACTATCTTTTTTTCCAAAATGTAGAAAGAAGCATGCCTTGAGAGAATGTCCCCTTGGCTTAAAAAGTGTAGAAACATGTGTTATATGTGCAAAAAATCATGATACAAAGGAATGTTCTTCAATACCAGGTCTTAAAGCTGTCTATCAAGAGGAAGTAATGCCAAATTAAGTAGAACCTCTTGTTTTATTACTAAGAGACCAAGGCAAAATACACAATCAAATATGACTCAGGGTTTCAACACTTAAACATATGCACAACCACCACAAAGTAATTGGACTGCACCCATGCCTTGGCAACCTTGGCCTCAACCCTGGGCACAAGGATGGAAAAATCCTTATGGCAAGTATCCTCAATATCCTCAATTTCAACAACCTTACCCTGTTTTTCCACTACAATGTTTTCCTCAGCTTGTTCAACGCTCTCAACCTCAAAATCCAAACCTACAACTTTCATTGCCATTTCTACAAAAGCCAAATCAACTACTTGCTTAGCCAATTCCAAACCCAAATAATAAGAAATCACAACCTATTTACAACATAGAAGGACATATTTTCGAAACTTACATGATAACTCCATTAGATCTAAACAATGTCCAACTTAGATCTGGTAAAGTATTGGAAAATAAGTCACCATCTGTTGTTATTTAGGAATCTGAGAAGGATGACCTCTATGAGAAAGAGACATCTCTTTATCAAGAGGAAAATCCTAAATTAAAAACCACCCCTGTACATTCTGATGATACTCCAATAAACTCAACTCCCATTATAGAACAAACTTCAATTTCTGTTCAAAATCTACCTTTTCTTTAAAGATTGAAAATTGACAAAGGGGTAGAAAAATAGATTGTGTTACCTGATTACGATATGATATATGAACTGAAGAATGTTTGTATAAAAATTACTTTGTTACAAGCTATCAAAGAAATACCAATATTTGCAACGACAACAAGGGAGTTAAGTATTAAAAAACCAGGAAGAAAAAGAAAATAAGTTAAAAGAATCTAGTTAGTTGGGAAAATTGTAGATATCGTGATGGGAAAAACACCAGTTCATAAATATCTAGATCCATGAAGTCCCATTGTGAAAACACACATTATTCTATTGAGATTCCAAATACATTAATTGATTTAGGAGCAGCGATAAATGTCACGAGTAAACAAACTATGAATCAATTGAAACTTCATAATCTTCAATATACATCTACACTATTACAATTAGCAGAGAGATTTGTTATCAAGCCTAATGGTGTGTTAGAAGATGTATTTGTATCCTTAGATTCTTGGGAATATCTTGTTGACTTCATGATCTTGACACGCAAGAATAATCTAGGAGGACACCCATTGATTCTAGGTAGACCATGGTTAGCTACAACTAATGCTTTTATAAGTTCATCTCTGATGGAATTTCGACAAAGAAATTCACATTATATCCTCCCGCAAAAACACCAATAGAAGTAGAAAGTGAAGTATGGATAGATGATGATAATGAAAACTTTGATATACGACCAATTTTTTCTACTTCACAAATAGATTAAGAAGATCATATTTTAAATTTAATGGAAAATAATGAATCTTCCTTATATTGTGAACGAAATCAAATATTTCAAAAACAATGTAATATTGAATATCTATCATCTCGTCAAATGGCTTTAAATTTTATGGAGAAATTTGGCAATTATTTAATATAATATTTTCCAGTGAAAACTTTGAATATTAATTATAATATGGAAGTCTGCTCGTCAAAACCACAAAACAAAGAAAAATGCCTGTGTGATATTAATTATTTGAATTAACAAAATTAATTCAAAAACAATAAAATCTATAAACTATATGCATCACATTGATTTATCATACGCTAGCCAAAGTCAAAAATCCAAAAGTCAAAGCCTATGGCCCACCCCACACTTAAATATTAAATCACCCTACCCTTTCATGCATCGAGATATGTGCAAAGTGAAAGCAATGGTTATTGATTAATTCTGGACCCCCTAGCCCCTTCGACAGTTAACCAAGGGGGGGTCAAAAAAGTTGGATTCAAATTTACTTCCTTTT
Source organism: Pinus tabuliformis (assembly GCA_031772625.1). NCBI lineage: Eukaryota > Viridiplantae > Streptophyta > Pinopsida > Pinales > Pinaceae > Pinus > Pinus tabuliformis. Next base: position 909,536,781 of record CM062820.1, on the reverse strand, counting down.
ACAACTGTCAGATCTTGCTTTACTCTACACCCCTCCCCCCCCAAAAAACACCATTTACTACCTACCCCCCTCCAGAAAAACCATTTTTCCTATACATTTAAATTATGGCGGAAATACATTTAAATTGTGGTGGGAAAGTATATAAAGGAAATTTCATATGTTATGAAATATGTTTACGAATGAAGGAGGATGAGTCAAATGTGACTGAGGTGAAAGGAAATTTACATGTCATAAATTTATGAAATAAATTTACAGGTGCAAGTAAATGAAGTTACAGGTGAAAGCATATAAAGAAATGTTTCATACATTTATGAAATATTTTTATGGATGGGAGGCTGAGCGAAAATGATACTCATGTAAATGAGTTTTACGGATAGGAGGATAAGTAAAAAAAGACTTACAGATGTAAAATGAATTAACATGTAAAGGGGAATAAAGTTGTTCACCATGCTCAAGTGTGAACCAATTTTCAGTAAATACAGAATGAGTTTTACGGATAGGAGGATAAGTAAAAAAAGACTTACAGATGTAAAATGAATTAACATGTACAAGGGGAATAAAGTTGTTCACCATGCTCAAGTGTGAACCAATTTTCAGTAATACAGAAAGCTTTTTCAAGATTCATGTGTCAGACTTATTGGTGAAGTTATCTTCTCTTGTTAATGTGTCATTCTTTGTCAATTCATATGTTTCTCTTATTCATTTTGTTCAAAGAAAAATAAGAATTATTATTATTATTATTTTGTATTATCATCATCATCATCATCATCATTATTATTATTTTTTAGTTTTATTTTTATTTTATTTATTTATTTTTATTTAATTTAATTTATTTAATTCTTATTATTTATTCTTCTTCTTCTTCAGTGCATTCAATTTTGGCTTTTGAACAAAGTTAATGTTTTCAACTGAAATTAAACACTAGAATTCTATATTGCTCTATGTTTAATGGATCCTTAAACTTTCCATCTTTTCCATCTCATAAAACTCTTAAGATCTAATAAGTCTGCCTACCTTGCCCTATTAAACTTACCTGTCACTGTTGTAATTGATCAATTTGAAACTTAATTGACTCCATTGCCTAATGGCTTTCCCTTGTTGTTCCAACTAAACCATCTCAAAAAGCAAACTATGAAATTCCCATCTAGCCTAAAATTCTAAAATCAACAATGTTAAATAAGAAAGAGAGATCCCTCTCTGAAGCTGACACGGCTAGATCCCAGCTTCCAAAGTGGTTTTGTGGTTACCTTTACAGTTTATTTCACAGCCTTAACAAATTATGGAGTGCTAACATCCTGACGACTCCACTAGGGACAAAACATTTTATCTTCCTCAGGAAAGATTATCAAATTTAAGATCTGATTGCTGGTGATGGATAGCAGTCAGACATATGAAGTCTGAAACATTTACCAGGCGACTCCATGTTCAAGAATCCAGAGCTCAAATCTTTCATGGAGACTCCATTGACCGAAGAATCCGAAGCTTAAATTGCACAACCGGTGGCCGCATTAGTCACGATGTTAGGTTATGTAAAAATTTCTCTTTATGTTGAAGCTTAAAACAATTCTGGGACGAGTTTGCGGATTATCAAATTGATGAAGTTTTTTTAACGTTTGTGTTTTATTATTTGAAATCATGCAAATTTTCGTCCAAAATTAAAGTTTGTTTTCTCGAGTTATTTGTTGAAAGACTTGAGAAGGATATTGAACTCTTGGATACTTAGATTCAGTCCTACAATTTCCAAGATCTAAAACAGTTCTTTGAAAATCTTCCTTCACCAAAACGAGAGGAGATTGTACTACCCTTTGATTTTTAGATTAATAAAGGTTCTGTTTTTGAACATGAGACTGACACTGTATAGTTGAAATTGTGGTTTAACATTGAGGATACAACTGGAAAACTCAGCCATGTTAAATTGGTCATTGAATACTTGGAGGATCAACTAATAGATCATGTCTTTATTGATCCCATAATAGACTACATGAAGGGTTTTTTCAACTTGATTTTTTAGCCATGTTTTCACTATGAGAACCAGATCCATCGTTAGTTGCCATTTTTACTACATTTGCCAGCTTTGATTTTGTTGATGCGCAGTCAAGCAGTCCACTTATTTTAGCAGCTACTTGACTGGCTTCATTGGCATTTTTGTGTCCAGCTTCTCAGTTTTTAGAATAGGATTGCCTATACATAAATAAGCTTACTAGGCAAGCATCTTTTTCAGCATTTAGTTTACATTTTGCAGTATTCAGTATCATTTTTGGATTGCAACAGAGTTTTCAATTTTAAGTATACAGTTCAGATTTCAGTTTGAAGAATGGATTTGATTCAGTTTGAGGATTAGAACAGATTATCAATTGATTTTCAGTTGCATAGGTTTCATGGTAGAGCATGTTGTAGACTTGGTATCAGCCCAATGGATTAAGATACTAATCTACGGTGCCCTTTGGCACCTCACCATCCCCATTGGAGCCACTATTAGGGTCCTATAATATAGGTAATCTGTTTGTGCAGTTATCTATTTTGGGAATCTACTGGTAAATTTTAGCTTATGAATCACTAGGTGTCATAGCCTAAATGTTGTTTGTCCAAGGAGCCATTTAGTTTTTGAAGTGTGGTGGCCAAGACAAAGTATGGATGTTTGGGAGATTTTGTGCATATAATATCTGGTTCAGATCATGTTGTAGGTATTTTCATGGTAAAGTTCTCAGAAGCAGATTTCCAACGGTATATCCGGTGCTTCAAACCGACTTCCAGATCAAAAAATAGGGCAAGTTGAAGTCTGCTCCTCAGAATCACAAAACAAAGAAAAATGTCTGTGTGAAATTATTTATTTGAATTATCAAAATTAATTCAAAAATGATAAAATCTATAAACTATATGGATCACATTTATTTATCATAAGCCAGCCAAAGTGAAAAATCAAAAGTCAAATCCTATGGCACACCCCACACTTAAATATTAAATAACCCTACCGTTTCATGCATCGAGATATGTGCAAAGTCAAAAGCCATTTTTCCTATACATTTAAATTATGGCAGAAATACATTTAAATTGTGGCGGGAAAGTATATAAAGATAAATTTCATATGTTATGGAATATGTTTAGGAAGGAAGGAGGATGAGTCAAATGTGACTAAGGCCAAAGGAAATTTACAAGTCATAAATTTATGAAATAAATTTATAGGTGCAGTAAATGGAGTTACAAGTGAAATAAAATTTTGGCTGGAAAGTATATAAAGAATTTTTTCAGACATTTATGAAATATTTATATGGATGGGAGGCTCAGAGAAAATGATAATCATGTAAATGAGTTTTATGAATAAAAGGATAAGTAAAACAAGACTTACAAATGTAATTTTTTTTACAGGTACAAGGAGAATAAAGTTTACAAGTACATGTGAATTTGAATTTACAGTTGCAGGTGAAAGCAAAAGGAAGGCCAGTAGAAACAACACAAGGTTTTGGAAATCCATCCAAATATTCTATAGGGGTAAAATAAAAAAATAAAAAAAACTTTATTAGCCATGGAAAAACAACACATGGGTTTCAAAATCCATGGATTTACAAAACAACACATGAGTTTCAAAATCCATGGGAAGATAAAACAAGCCAAGGATTTAGAAAACAAGTCATGGATTTTGGAAACAACACATGGATTTGAAAACAAGATGATTTTATAAATCATTCAAATAAATACTTTGAAATTTAAATTATGAATTTCATTAAAATATTTGGAAATATTATTCAATATCAATATATATATATATATATATATATATATTTCCAAATATTTTGTGCAAAATAAAGTATTCAAAGGATGATGAAAAGTAAAAACGACAGAAATAGAACTCAAAGGTAGAGAAATATTTAAGAGGGTAGTTAGCTGATTTTTTGAAGACAGTTTCAACCCTTTTTCAGACTTCAAGGGCATGAAGATCACTCTAAATCACCTAGCAGTAGAAGATCAGCAGATTGAGGACCATTTTGCAGATTTCCAACATTCAAAAAACAAATTCCATAGTTTAATGAATAGTTCAATATTTCCAACAGATAATTGGAGATATTATGTTATTTTTAGTTTATTATTTAGATTTTTCTAGAAATTGTTAGAGAATATTTTGTAATCAGTTCATTTTTTGGAATCTGAAGATAGTTTAGCAAAAATTCTACAAATATATTGTAATAGGACTTAGAGTGGGTTGGGACTTGTGTTAAGAATAAACTTCTGATGTAAAGTTGTTCACCATGCTCAAGTGGACCAATTTTCAGTAATACAGAAAGCATTTTCAGGATTCCTGTGTCAGACTTATTGGTGTAGTTATCTTCTTTTGTTAATGTGTTCTTCTTTGTCAATTCATATGTTTCTCTTATTCATTTTGTTCAAACAAAAATAAGAATAAGGATTTGTTTTAGTACACTCAATTTTGGAAATCCATCCAAATATTCTATAGGGGTAAAATAAAAAAATAAAAAAAACTTTATTAGCCATGGAAAAACAACACATGGGTTTCAAAATCCATGGATTTACAAAACAACACATGAGTTTCAAAATCCATGGGAAGATAAAACAAGCCAAGGATTTAGAAAACAAGTCATGGATTTTGGAAACAACACATGGATTTGAAAACAAGATGATTTTATAAATCATTCAAATAAATACTTTGAAATTTAAATTATGAATTTCATTAAAATATTTGGAAATATTATTCAATATCAATATATATATATATATATATATATATATATATATATATATTTCCAAATATTTTGTGCAAAATAAAGTATTCAAAGGATGATGAAAAGTAAAAACGACAGAAATAGAACTCAAAGGTAGAGAAATATTTAAGAGGGTAGTTAGCTGATTTTTTGAAGACAGTTTCAACCCTTTTTCAGACTTCAAGGGCATGAAGATCACTCTAAATCACCTAGCAGTAGAAGATCAGCAGATTGAGGACCATTTTGCAGATTTCCAACATTCAAAAAACAAATTCCATAGTTTAATGAATAGTTCAATATTTCCAACAGATAATTGGAGATATTATGTTATTTTTAGTTTATTATTTAGATTTTTCTAGAAATTGTTAGAGAATATTTTGTAATCAGTTCATTTTTTGGAATCTGAAGATAGTTTAGCAAAAATTCTACAAATATATTGTAATAGGACTTAGAGTGGGTTGGGACTTGTGTTAAGAATAAACTTCTGATGTAAAGTTGTTCACCATGCTCAAGTGGACCAATTTTCAGTAATACAGAAAGCATTTTCAGGATTCCTGTGTCAGACTTATTGGTGTAGTTATCTTCTTTTGTTAATGTGTTCTTCTTTGTCAATTCATATGTTTCTCTTATTCATTTTGTTCAAACAAAAATAAGAATAAGGATTTGTTTTAGTACACTCAATTTTGGCTTCTGAAAAAAGTTAATGTTCTCAACTGAAATTAAACTCTAGAATTCTTAATCACTCTATGTTTAATGGATCCTTAAACTTTCCATATTTTCCATCTCACAAAACTCTTAAGATCTAATAAATCTACCTACCTTGCCTTGTTAAACTTATCTGTCACTGCTGTAATTGATCAACTTGAAACTTAACTGACTCCATTTCCCAATGAATTTCCCTTACTGTTCCAACCAAACCATCTCAAAAACCAAACTCTGAACTTCACATATAGCCTAAAATTCTAAAATCAATAAAGTTAAATCGGAAAGAGAGATCCCTCTCTGAAGCTGGTAGTGCTAGATCCCAACTTCCAAAGTGGTTCTATGGTTACCTTTGCAATTTATTTCACAGCCTTGAGAAATTACGGAGTGCTAACATCCTGGCGACTCCACTAGGGAAAGATTATAAAATTTCAGATCTGATTGATGGTGGTGGACAACAGTCGGACACATGAAGGCTGAATTATTCACCCGATAACACCATTTTCAAGAATCTGGAGCTCAAAGCTTTCATGGCGACATCATTGACCGAAGAATCCAGAGCTTAAATTGCACAGCCGATGGCCGCATTAGTCATGATGTCAGGATATGTAAAAGTTTCTCTTTATGTTGAAGCTTTAAAACAATTCTAGGACGAGTTTGCGGATTATCAAATTGATGAATTTTTTTTCAACGTCCGTGTTTTATTATTTGAAATCATGCAAATTTTCGTCTGAAATTAAAGTTTGTTTTCTCGAGTTATTTGCTAAAAGACTTGAGAAGGATATTGAACTCTTAGATACTCAGATTTAGTCCTACAACTTCCAAAATCTGAAACAGTTCTTTGAAAATCTTCCTTCACCAAAAGGAGAGGAGATCGTACTTCCCTTTGATTTTCAGATTATTAAATGTTTTGTTTTTGAACACGAGACTGACACTATACAATTGAAATCATGGTTTAAAATTGAGGATACAACTGGAAAACTCAACCATGTTAAATTGGTCATTGAATACCTGGAGGATCAACTAATAGATCATGTCTTTATTGATCCCATAACAGACTACATGAAGGGTTTTTTCAGCTTGAGTTTTCAGCCATGTTTTCACTATGAGAACCAGATCCATCGTCAGTTGCCATTGTTACTACATTTTCCAGCTTTGATTTTTTTGACGCACAGTCAAGCAATCCACTTATTTCAGCAGCTATTTGACTGACTTCATTGGCATTTTTGTGTCATTTGATTCAACAACTTCTCAACTGTTATAATAGGATTGTCTATACATAAATAAGCTTACTGGGCAAGCATCTTTTTCAACATTTAGTTTACAGTTTGCAGTATTCAGTATCATTTTCAGTTTGCAACAAAGTTTTAGGTTTTTTGTATATAGTTCGGATTTCAGTTTGAAGAATGGATTTGATTTAGTTTAAGAAGTAGAATAGATTATCAAATTATTTTCATTTGCAGAGGTTTCATGGTAGAGCATGTTGCAGAATTGGGATCAGCCCAATGGATCAGGTTACTAGTCTACAGTTTTCTTTGGTACCTCACTTGGAGGATGCCATCCCCATTGGAGCCACTGTTAGGGTCCTATGATATAGGTAATATATTTGTGCAATTATCTATTTTGGGAACATGCTGTTAAAGTTTCGCCTATGAATTAGTGGGTGTCATAGCCTAAAGTTTTCTTGTCCAAGAGCCATTTAGTTTTTGAAGTCTGGTGGCCAAGACAAAATATGGATGTTTGGGAGATTTTTTGCATATAAATTCTGGTTCAGATCATGTTGCAGATGTTTTCATGGTAAAGTGCTCAGAAGCATCTTTCCAACGGTATATCCGGTGCTTCAAACTGACTTTCGGATCAAAAGATAGGGCAAGTTGAAGTTTGCTCCTCAAAACCACAAAACAAAGAAAAATGCGTGTGTGAAATTATTTATTTGAATTATCAAAATTATTTCAAAAATAATAAAATATATAAGCTATATGCATCACATTTATTTATCATATGCCATCCAAAATAAAAAATCCACAAGTCAAAGCCTATGGCCCACCCCACACTTAAATATTAAATTACCCTACCCTTTCATGCATCGAGATATGTGCAAAGTCAAATCAATGGTTATTGATTAATTCCGGGCCCCCAACCCCTCCGACATTTAACCAAGGGGGGAGGGTCTGGAAATTTGTTTTATGGATGGGAGGCTGAGTGAAAATGATACTCATGTAAATGAGTTTTACGGATAGGAGGATAAGTAAAACAAGACTTACATATGTAAAAATAATTTACAGGTACAAGGGGAATAAAGTTTACAGGTACATGTGAATTTGAATTTACAGTTGGAGGTGAAATCAAAAGGAAGGCTAGTAGAAAAGACACATGATTTTGGTAATCCATGAGAAGTAAAAACTACACATGGTTTCGGAAATCCATCCAAATATTCTATAGGGGTAAAAGGAAATATAAAAATACTTTATTAGCCATGGAAAAACAACACATGGGTTTCAAATTCCACGGGAAGAGAAAACAAGCCATGGATTTTGGAAACAACACATGGATTTGAAAACATGATGGTTTTATAAATCATTCAAATAAATACTTTGAAATTTGAATTATGAATTTCATTAAAATATTTGGAAATATTATTCAAAATATATTATTTTTTCTTTTTCCAAATATTTTGTGACAAAATAAAGTATTCCAAAGATGATGAAAAGCAAAAATGACAGAAATAGAACTCAAAGGCAGAGAAATCAGATTTAAGAGGGCAGTTAGTTGATTTTGTGAAGATAATTTCAACCTTTTTTCAGATTTCAAGGGCATGAAGACCAGTCTAAGACACCTAGCAGTAGAAGATTAGCAGATTGAGGACCATTTTGCAGATTTCTAGATCCCAGCTTCCAAAGTGGTTTTGTGGTTACCTTTGCAATTTCGAGATCCCAGCTTCCAAAGTGGTTTTGTGGTTACCTTTGCAATTTCTTTCACAGCCTCAAGAAATTATGGAGTGCTAACATCCTAGTGACTCCACTGGGGATATAATATTTTATCTTCCTCAGGAAAGATTATCATATTTTAGATCTGATTGCTGGTGGTGGACAATAGTCGGACATATGAAGGCTGAAACATTCACCTGACGACTCCATGTTCAAGAATCTAGAGCTCAAAGATTTCATGGCTACTCCATTGACTGAAGAATCTAGAGCTTAAATTGCACAACCAATGGCCGCATTAGTCATGATGTCAGGATATGTAAAAGTTTCTCTTTATGTTGAAGCTTTAAAAGAATTCTGGGATGAGTTTGTGGATTATCAAATTGATGAAGTTTTTTCAAAGTCCATGTTTTATTGTTTGAAATCATGCAAATTTTCGTCTGAAATTAAAGTTTTGTTTCTTGAGTTATTTGCTGAAAGACTTGAGAAGGACATTGAACTCTTAGATACTCAAATTTAATCCTACAACTTCCAAGATCCAAAACATTTCTTTGTAAATCTTCCTTCACCAAAACAAGAGGAGATTGTACTGCCCTTTGATTTTTAGATTAATAAATGTTCTGTTTTTGAACACGAGACTGACACTGTACAATTGAAATCGTGGTTTAACATTGAGGATACAATTGGAAAACTCAGCCATATAAAATTATTCATTGAATACTTGGAGGATCAACTAATAGATCATGTCTTGAATATTGATCCCGTAGCAGACTACATGAAAGGTTTTTTCAGCTTGAGTTTTCAGCCATGTTTTCACTATGAGAAGCAAATCCATCGTCAGTTGCCATTGGTACTACATTTGCGAGCTTTGATTTTGTTGATGCGCAGTCAAGCAATCCGCTTATTTAATGGGCTATTTGACTAGCTTCATTGACATTTTTGTCTCATTTGATTCATCAACTTCTCAACTGTTAGAATATGATTGTCTATACATAAATAAGAAGGATGAGTCAAAAATGACTAAGGTGAAAGGAAATTTACATGTCATAAATTTATAGGTGAAAGTGAATGAAGTTACTGGTGAAACACAATTTTCGCTGGAAAGTATATAAAGAAATGTTTCATACATTTATGAAATATATTTATGGATGGGAGGCTCAGCGATAATGATACTCAAGTAAATGAGTTTTATGGATAGGAGGATAAGTAAAACAAGAATTACAAATGTAAAAAAATTTTATAGGTACAAGGGGAATACAATTTACCGGTACATGTGAATTTGAAATTATAGTTGCATGTGAAAGAAAAAGGAAGACCAGTAGAAACAACACATAGTTTTGGTAATCCATGAGAAGTAAAAACAACACATGGTTTTGGAAATCCATCCAAATATTCTACGGGGTAAAAGGAAAAATAAAAATACTTTATTAGCCATGGAAAAACAACATATAGGTTTCAAAATCCATGGATACAAAAAACAACACATGTGTTTAAAAATCCATGGGAAGAGAAATCAAGCCATGGATTTTGGAGACATCACATGGATTTGAAAACATGATGGTTTTATAAATAATTCAAATAAATACTTTGAAATTTGAATTATGAATTTCATTAAAATATTTGGAAACATTATTCAAAATATATTATTTTTTCTTTTTCCAAATATTTTGTGACAAAATAAAGTATTCAAAAGATGATGAAAAACAAAAATGACTAAAATAGAATTCAAAGGTAGAGCAATTAGATTTAAGAGGGCAGTTAGCTAATTTAGTGAAGACAATTTCAACCTTTTCTCAGATTTCAAGGGCATGAAGATTAGTCTAAGACACCAAGCAATAGAAGATCAGCAAATTTAGGACCATTTTGCAGATTTCCAGCATTCAGAAAACCAATTCCAGAGTTTAATGAATAGTTCAATATTTCCAGTAGATAATTTGGAGATATTATGTTATTTTTAGTTTATTATTTAGATTTTTCCAGAAATTGTTAGAGAATATTTTGTAATCAGTTCCTTTTTGGAATCTGAAGATAGTTTAGCAAAAATTCTATAAATATGTTGTAATAGGACTTAGAGTGGGTTGGGACTTGTATGAAGAAATATACTTCTGATGTAAAGTTGTTCATCATGCTCAAGTAGACCAATTTTCAGTAATACATAAATCTTTTTCAGGATTCCTGTGTCAAACTTATTGGTGAAGTTATATTCTCTTGTTAATGTGTTCTTCTTTGTCAATTCATATGTTTCTCTTATTCATTTTGTTCAAATAAAAATAAGAATCTGAATTTGTTTCAGTACACTCAATTTTGGCTTTTGAACAAAGCTAATGTTTTCAACTAAAAATAAAACCTAGAATTCTTAATTGCTCTATGTTTAATGGATCCTTAAACTTTCGATCTTTTCCATCTCACAAAACTCTTAAGATCTAATAAGTTTTCCTACCTTGCCATGTTAAACTTATCTTTCATTGCTGTAATTGATCAACTTGAAACTTAATTGACTCCATTGACCAATGGCTTTCCCTTGCTGTTCAAACCAAACCATCTCAAAAACCAAACTCTGAACTTCACATCTAGCCTAAAATTCTAAAATCAACAAAGTTAAATTGGAAAGGGAGACCCCTCTTTGAAGCTGGCAGGGCTAGATCCTAGCTTCCAAAGTGGTTATGTGGTTACCTTTACATTTTATTTCACAACCTTAAGAAATTACGGAATGTTAACATCCTGGTGAGTCCACTGGGAATGTAACATTTTATCTTCCTCAAGAAATATTATCCAATTTCAGATCTGATTGCTGGTGGTGGACAACAATCGGACATATGAAGGCTAAATCATCCACCCGACGACTCCATGTTCAAGAATCCAGAGCTCAAAACTTTCATGGCGACTCCATTGACTAAAGAATCCAGAGCTTAAATTGCATAGTCTGTGGCTGCATTAGTCACGATGTTAGGATATGTAAAAGTTTCTATTTATGTTGAAGCTTTAAGATAATTCTGGGACGAGTTTGTGGATTATCAAATTGATGAAGTTTTTTCAATGTCTGCGTTTTATTGTTTGAAATCATGTAAATTTTCGCTTGAAATTGAAGTTTGTTTTCTCGAGTTATTTTCTGAAAGACTTGAGAAGGATATTGAACTCTTAGATACTCAAATCTAGTCCTATAGCTTCCAAAATCTGAAACAGTTCTTTGAAAATATTCCTTCACCAAAATGAGAGGAGATTGTACTACCCTTTAATTTCCAGATTAATAAATGTTCTGTTTTTTAACACGAGATTGACACTGTACAGTTGAAATCGTGGTTTAACATTAAAGATACAACTGGAAAATTCAACCATGTTAAATTGGTCATTGAATACCTAGAGGATCAACTAATAAATCCTGTATTTATTGATCTCGTAGCAGTGTACATGAAGAGTTTTTCAGCTTGAGTTTTTAGCCATGTTTTCACTATGAGAACCATATCCATTGTCAGTTGCCATTGTTACTACATTTGTCAACTTTGATTTTGTTGATGCACAATCAAGCAATCCACTTATTTCAACAGATACTTCACTGGATTCATTGGCATTTTGTGTCATTTGATTCAAAAACTTCTCATCTATTAGAATGGGATTGTCTATACATAAATAAGCTTACTGGGAAAGCATCTTTTTCAACATTTAGTTTACAGTTTGCAGTATTCAATATCATTTTTGGTTTGCAAAAAAGTTTTTAGTTTTCAGTATACAGTTCAGATTTCAGTTTGAAGAATGGATTTGATTCAATTTGAGGATTATAACAGATTATCAATTGATTTTCAATTGCATAGGTTTCATTGTAGAGCATGTTGTAGACATGGGATCAATCCAATGGATCAAGCTACTAGTCTACGGTGTTCTTTGGGAGGATGCCATCCCCATTGGAGCCACCGTTAGGGTCCTATAATATAGGTAATTTGTTTGTGTAGTTATCTATTTTGGGAATCTGTTGGTAAAGTTTAGCCTATGAATCACTAGGTGTCATAGCCTAAAGGTTTCTTGTCCAAGGAGCCATTTAGTTTTTGAAGTTTAGTGGCCAAGACAAAGTATGGATGTTTGGGAGTTTTTTGCATATAAAGTCTGGTTCAGATCATGTTGCAGGTGTTTTCATGGTAAATTTCTCAGAAGAAACTTTCCAACGGTATATCTGGTGCTTCAAACCAACTTCCGGATCAAAAGATAGGGCAAGTTGAAGTCTGCTCCTCATAACCACAAAACATAGAAAAATCCCTGTGTGAAATTATTTATTTGAATTATCAAAATTAATTCAAAAATAATAAAATCTATAAACTATATGCATCACATTTATTTATCATACACCAACCAAAATAAAAAATCCAAAAGTCAAAGCCTATGGCCCACCCCACTTAAATATTAAATCACCCTACCCTTTCATGAATTGAGATATGTGCAAAGTCAAATCAATGGTTATTGATTAATTCCGAACCCCCCAACCCCTCCGACATTTAACCAGAGGGGTCTGCTTCACTCCGCACCCCCCTCCTAAAAGCCATTTACTACCTACCACCCTTCGGAAAAACCATTTTTCCTCTATATTTAAATTTTGACGGAAACACATTTAAATTGTGGCAGGAAAGTATACAAAAGGAAATTTCATATATTATGAAATATGTTTACGAATGAAGGAGGATGAGTCAAATGTGACTAAGGTGAAAGGAAATTTACAGGTCATAAATTTATGAAATAAATTTATAGGTGCAAGTAAATTAAGTTACAGGTGAAATAAAATTTTGGCTCGAAACTATATAAAGAAGTGTTTCATACATTTATGAAATATTTTTATGGATGGGAGGTTGAGCGAAAATGATACTCATGCAAATGAGTTTTACGAATAAAAGGATAAGTAAAACAAGACTTACAGATGTAAAATAATTTACCAGTACAAGGGGAATAAAGCAAAAGGAAGGCCAGTAGAAACAACACATGGTTTTGGAAATCCATCCAAATATTCTACAGGGGTAAAAGGAAAAATAAAAATACTTTATTAGCCATGGAAAAACAACACATGTGTTTCAAAATCCATGGATTTACAAAACAACACATGGTTTTCAAAATCCATGGGAAGAGAAAACAAGCCATGGATTTTGGAAACTCGACATGGATTTGAAAACATGATGGTTTTATAATTCATTCAAATAAATACTTCGAAATTTGAATTATGAATTTCATTAAAATATTTGGAAATATTATTCTAGATATATATATATATATATATATGTATATTTTTTTTTCCCAAATATTTTATGACAAAATAAAGTATTCAAAAGATGATGGAAAGCAAAAAAGATAGAAATATAACTCAAAGGCAGAGCAATCATATTTAAGAGGGTAGTTCGTTGATTTTGTGAAGACAATTTCAACCCTTTGTCAGAGTTAAAGGGCACGAAGATCAGTCTAAGACACTTAACAACAGAAGATTAGCATATTGAGGACCATTTTGCAGATTTCCAGCATTCAGAAAACCAATTCAGCAGATAATTTGGAGATATTATGTAATTTTTAGTTTATTATTTAGATTTTTCCAGAAATTGTTAGAGAATATTTTGTAATCAATTCCTTTTTTGGAATCTGAAGATAGTTTAGCAGAAATTATATAAATATGTTGTAATAGGACTTAGAGTGGGCTAGGAATTATGATGTAAAGTTGTTCACCATGCTCAAGTGCACCAATTTTCAGTAATGCGGAAATCTTTTTCAAGATTCTTATGTCAGACTTATTGGTGAAGTTATCTTCTCTTGTTAATGTGTTCTTCTTTGTCAATTCATATGTTTCTCTTATTCATTTTGTTCAAAGAAAAATAAGAATCTGAATTTGTTTCAGTACACTCAATTTTGGCTTTTGAACAAAGTTAGTGTTTTCAACTGAAATTAAACACTAGAATTCTTAATTTCTCTATGTTTAATGGATCCTTAAACTTTCCATCTTTTCCATCTCACAAAACTCTTAAGATCTAATAAGTCTACCTACCTTTCCCTGTTAAACTTATCTGTCACTGTTGTAATTGATCAACTTGAAACTGAATTGACTCTATTGACCAATGTTTTTCCCTTGTTCCAACCAAACCATCTCAAAAACCAAACCCTGAACTTCACATCTAGCTTAAAATTCTAAAATCAACAAAGTTAAATCGGAAAGAGAGATTCCTCTCTTACGCTGGCAGGGCTAGATCCCAACTTCCAAAGTGGTTCTGTGGTTACCTTTGCAATTTCTTTCACAACTTTTAGAAATTACGGAGTGCTAACAACTTGTATGCATCATATATATATATATATATATATATATATATATATATATATATATATATATATATATATATATATATATATATATATATATATATATATATATATATATATATATATATATATATATATATATATATCTTGATGAAAATTCCAGACCAATTCGACAACCTTAGAGGAGGATGAATCCAAACATAAGGGAAATTGTTAAAGAAGAACTACAAAAATTGTTAAATGTGAATTTCATTTATCCAATATTAGACAGCCAATGGGTCTCACCATTGGTAATTGTTCTGAAAAAGAATGGAAAATGGAGAGTATGCATTTATTATAGGGAATTGAATAAATCTACTTTAAAAGATCATTTTCCACTTCCTTTTATAGATCAAGTCCTTGATACATTGGCAGGGAAAAAGTATTTTTCATTCTTGGATGGTTTTAGTGGATATAACCAAATCCAAGTAGCTCCAGAAGATCAAGATAAAACAACCTTTACATGTCCATGGGGAACTTATGCTTATCGAGTACTTCCTTTTGGGTTATGTAATGCACCTGCAACATTCCAAAGGGAAGTTTTAGGCATTTTTTATGATCTAATTCATGATTGTGTGGCAGTTTAGATGGATGGTTACTATCTATGGAAACTCTTTTGAAGAAGCTATTTAAAATTTGGAAAAAGTTATCATTAGGTGTAAAGAAGCAAATCTCTCATTAAGCCATGAAAAATGTTTTATGATGTTCACTGAGGGAATTGTTTTAGGCCACCATATTTTAGGAAATGGAATCAAAGTGGATGCATCTAAGGTAGAAGTCATTTCTAAATTATCAGTTCCTACTTGTCAAAGGGATGTTAGAAGTTTTCTTGGTTTTACTGGCTATTATAGAAGATTTATAGAAAACTTTACGAAGATAGCCTCTCCACTTTTCAAATTGCTTACAAAAGATTGTGAATTCATTTGGAATTTTGATTGCCAAAAAGCCTTTGAAACATTGAAAGAAAAGATTTACGAAGCACCCATTTTCAAAGGACCAAAATGGAGACTACCTTTTCACATTTTGGTTGATGCCTTGGATAAAACTTTAGGAGCTGTATTAGGACAAAAAGATTTATCTCCTTATGCCATTTACTATACAAGCAAAAATATGACCCTTGCAGAGTTGAATTACATTGTAACAGAAAATGAGTTTTTAGCTGTTGTACATGCCATCAATAAATTCATACATTATATCACTAGTTATGAAACCTTCATTCACACAGATCATTCTGCAATTAGATATTTAATGAATAAATCAATTACTAATGGTAGAATTACAAGATGGTTATTGTTATTACAAGAATTCAATATTACTATTTTGGATATACCTGGAAAAGAAAACAGAGTTGTTGATTTTCTATCTAGAATCCAAAATGATAATAAATATGCTCATGTAAAAGATAATTTTCCTGATGAATATCTTTTTGTAGTATCTATTAAATCTCCTTGGTTTGTAGATATTGCTAACTATTTGGCCACAGGGAAGTTACCTTCATATTTGTCTCTTCGAGAAAAAAAGAAGGTTATTCAAACTAGTGCATTTTATTCATGGATACATGAAGAATTGTACAAAACAGGACCTGACTTAATCATTCGAATATGTGTTAGAGAGGATGAAGTACTAAAGATATTAAAAGTTTGTCATGATGAACCATGTGAAGGACATTTCGCTGATAAAAGAACTTCCTATAAATTCCTTCTCTTAGGATACTATTGGCCTTCTCTTTTTAAGGATGCCAAAGAATATGTTAAGAGATGTGACAATTGTCAAAGAATGGGAAAGCATGTTTCTTCAGATGAAATTCCTTTACAACAACAGGTACTTATTGAACCTTTTGAGAAACGAGCTTTGGATTTTTTTGGTCCAATAAATCCACCATCAAGACCAAAAAGGTACGTTCTTGTTTGTACATATTATGTCACAAAATGGGTAGAAGCTAAAGCACTTCCTTTTTCTACTGAAAATGTCGTAGCTTCATTTCTTTTTTAGGGTATTTTCACTCGTTTTGGTGTCCTAAGGGAAATTGTGACATATTGAGGTACTCAATTTACATCCAAGTTGGTACATAAGATAATAGAGGAATGAAAAATCAAACATCAGAAGTCTACTCCATATCATCCACAAGAAAATGGACAAGTTGAATCTACTAATAAAGTAATTGAAGAAATTATTACCAAGATTGTGCATCTACATAAAATGGATTGGGCATAAAAGCTTCCAAAATATTTATGGACATATTATACCACATGGAGAAACAAAACATGACACACTCCTTATGAACTTGTTTATGGAAAGAAAGTCTTGTTCCATATTGAGTTCCAAATAAAGACTTTTATCAAATTGGGTCTTGATCTATAGAAAGATCAAAGACAAAGAATGAAGAAATTGAATGAATTCAATGAGATATGGCAAGACGCTATTCATAAAACCAATATAGTCCAACTGTTGTACCTGTTTCCCGTAGGTAGTCCTTGGCTACAAAACTACTCCAAGAAACCAACTCAACTAACCTTTAGGTTCAAGCTGGTCCTTGAACTAGAGGGGGCTCCCTCAGTGGTTATGAGGCTTTGTTTAACGTTGTTCACCTGTCACTAAATAACAACCTTTGAAGCAAAATGGCCATATTTATGGTTTTAATTGGGGGTGGTTGGTGATCAATGACAATCCCTATCCATGATTAAAGGCCTCTCTCACAAGGTCCCTTCAGAACGTGTCAGCTTCCAGCCTGACAGAATGACTTAGATTTTCAAGGATTATGATAGAAGAATGTAAGGAGATTCCTAATAATTAAGCAATCAGACAGACTTCTTAACAACTAGGGAAATTTATACGCATGTAGAAAATTTCTACAGCCCAACAAAACACATTGCAGAGTATTCAAGAAAGCCAAACTGAAACCAATTCTAAGAGGAACTATTTCGGACAAATAGTCTAATAAGCTAATAAATTTTAATGAATATTAATTTGTAGGGGATTTTAGAGAGATTAAGACTTAATATACACTTACCCACTCCTTCATATAAATGATTTGAACATGTGTAGAAATAAGCTATGAAACACAAGAAAGACATACTAGAAAACACAAAATTATGTAAAACTAGAGCCGGAAGGCTTTCACTAGAAATACTATGATAGAAGCTATTACAAAGTGAAGAGCCTTGGCATCAAAATCCCACACATATTACTTCAATTGATGAAGTCTTTATACAATTTCCTTACAAAATATCTTGATAAAAATAGCAAGAGCTATTACAAATATCTGAAAACTGTATTACAAAAATAGAACTGAAATATAGGACATTTAAAACTAATGAATATGCTTGGCACTATATTTGTGGATATTTGGTGACAAATAAGAGCAATTCGAATTTAATAGCAACTCTTATTTGATGAGGTGGCCTCCAAGTCACTAACTGTCTTTGAGCTTTTTCCTCCTGAAATTCTGAAAAATAGGGTCCTGTAATACCTTTATTTCTCCCAAACCATAACAAAATTTAGAAAAATGAGAGAGTTTTTTGTAAATGATGATGTTGGAAAAAAAACCTCTCTCAATTCTTGAAAAATAATTTCCATCTTCTCGGAAACCTCATTTGAAAATACTGACTAAAAACAAGAAAATTCAGGAAAACATGCCTGCAAAGATTCATATGAATCTCCCAAACCATAACCTCTGTTACAAAAATGAGAGAGGTTTTTGTAGACTAGAATCTGAGGAAAAAAAATTGTGCAGAACCTACTATGCTCACAAAATACTTAGTGCATGAACGAGAGAGTTTCCCGGTCCTTCCTAGAACTGCACAATGTTTCCGGACAATGCATGGCAGTTTTCCCGAAAAAGTAAGAAGCTAAGAGGAAAATCATCCCTAGGAAGTAGGGATCTATTATTAGCTTCCTGAAGATGACACATTGCTATTTTTAGAATTTTCTGCCAAGTGTCATTATTGTCCTTGATCTCAAGCATACGCGTCATGAAATCCATTTTTCTCAAATCTATGTAATGGATGCCTCTAAAGCTCACTTTTACATTCGATCATCAAAATCTAGCTTCCCTAGGAGATCAAGGAGCCTTCAGAGCATTGTCGTTGCTTTTCAGGGTGAGTTTTGCTTTTATCACCTTTTGTTTCTTTTTTCTGTCACTTTTGTTTATTTATCTTGTGAGAGTGTTGTTTCACTCGTTTTGTCGAACGACCACTGGTATTTTGATTTATCTTTTGTAGAAGTGTTGTTTCAAGTTATAGATTTCATTTCTCAAGAGTTGCATGAGTTTTCTCATTTTTGCACCAACAATCATCGTTATGGTGACTCCCTTCACATGCTTTGTGTTCCTTTAGTTTGATCCATTGTTGCACTTGTTTTACATGCATACATCTACACTTAGTCAAATCTTCACTCATCCTTACATTATCCTTTAGATCTGCTTGTTTGTACACTCCCCATGGACAGATGGAGGCTCCCCGTGCATGGATCTCACACTTCATTGCATGCACTACGCAATCTGGGAGCTCAAGGCCTCTGCATTAGCTTATGGAATTGCACAGTCTGTCCTGGGATGGCTCCAAAGTGCACTGCGCAGTTCCAGGAGCCAGTCTCCCAGGTTGGCCACTGAGACTGTGCAATGCACAATCTCCCCCAGGCTCTGTCCTAGACTGAACTGCGTATTGCACAGTTCAAGTCATCAAGATTCCACATTGACTGTTGGGACTCTGTATTGCATAGTTCCCAATGTCAATTAGATACCCCTTGTCAGTCAAAACTGCACATTGCCTCCCATCAGATGCCCTGGTTGCTGCTTGATCACGTTGTAAAGTTATACTTGTAAGAGCTAATGTTTGCTTGCCATGAGTGTCCTTTTTGTCCCACAGGTACCACACACGTGAAGCGCTTCTCTCTAGCAATCATTGTACCATGGCACCAAAGAGAGTTGTTTCAAGAGTGACCACTGAAAGCAATACTGGGGAAGCAGTTGAGCAAGCACCAATTTACTTACTAATATATGCAGATTCCCAACTGTTTATAGAAAATGAGTCAACACTAACATGGCAACAAGACGAACAATAGTGACAAAAGGTAGCAATCCAATACAGAATCGGGGAAAGAGGAAATTGCTAACATAATAGAGGGAGAAAAAAAGTTGCAGAGCAAAAGTGGATTCAATATTCATGTAGGAAGATTTGACAACCGAAGCAAAAGGAATCATAGGACACAGACATCAGAGCAGAGGAAGAGAGAAAATCAGAGCTTACAGGTAGCAGAAATGAGATCGCAACAAGCAGAACAAGAACTGAAGGAAGAACATGAGCTGAGAAGGAGAGAACAGGAAAAGAAGCAGAAACGAGAAGAAGAACAAAGGAAAGGTGCAATGACAGAGAAAACATCGCCAATACAGGTTGATGAGCTGGAAAATCCAACAACTGAGGAAGAGAGTGAACAGATGTAGGTTCCGTCACCAAAGATAAGCATAAGAACCATTTCTGGTTAGATATCCACATGTACATGGAGTAACTAAGGTGAGAGGCCACCAGGGATGACTTGGAGTTGAGCGCACCAAACATGAAGAAGTACACTGGTGGTCCTGTAATGGTCTACACCATGCTGCACATGCTTTAGGATGAGATGAACACAAGTTCCAAGACCATATGTCCAAATGCCATGGAGGCAAGAGTATGCTTTTGGTAAGACAACATCAAGAATTCTGGGGACATCATAGCAAAGTACCAAGCTTCTCATCAGTACATGACCAAGAAGAATCAAGTGAATGTTGCCGAGTTATTCTTTTCCCAAACCTCAGAGTCATAGTGTTTTGTCTTGTTAGGCTTTCTCTAGCCTATTTTGTCTCACATGGGTACATGTGGAAAATGTATATTATTTGTAATTGTGTTGTAAGTGAAATTCCAAATGTCATTAGTGGAATGTGAACAATCACTATGTAATGTAAAGAGTTATTTGTAAAGAAGTTGAAGAGTCATGAGGGTAGTCGAAGAGTCACAAAGGGGAATGTCAAGGGTCACCCCACCCTTTGTTATAAATAGAACCTCATAACTCATAGACCAGGCTTTTGGGAGCCAAGCTTTTGGCTAGGCATTGCTTAGAGAAGGCTTGGAGAGTATTGTGATGAGCCTTGGCTTCTCCACAATGTAGAGAGAGTACATCTCTTTGGAGGAGTAGGTGATGTTGACTGTAATGTTCCACTATTGGGGCTAGTGGCTGTCAATGGTGTATGTATGGATGGAACTTTCACTTAATAATATAACTGAGCCAACACATTTTCATGCATATGTTGTTATTGTAGTTCGACTATTCTGGTTACTTTAGCAATGTATGTTATTTAACTTACACATTTGTGTATGAACTATTTTGTATGCAATTGTATGAATCTTGTTGAAGATGTGTTGTTGTATTAACCCATCACTTTGGATTGTGGACTATTCCGCTTCCAGCCTGTGATGTCATTCCGCTTGTGTGTTCCTTTCAGGCTACGTACTATTACAGGATTCTAAGGGACACACTTCCTTTTCCCCTCTATGTGTTATAACCCCCATGCATCTCACTTGACTCACTACAAGGTCACACACTTGCTTCCGACAAAGTTATCATACTTACCTCTGCGCGCTACCACGGTCAAGGCACTACTTTACTACCCACTGTTGGGACTCCTACTCCAAATGGTTTGAGGTCTAGTTGGGACTTCTTAATAGGGAGATCCCTTGATGTTTTGGCGGGTCCAGCACCATCAACAAGCCCTTACCTAGTTATTCAGATATCTTGGAGTGTGAAGATGCATCCAGGAATCCAAACCTCCAAGAGTGCAACATGGAAACACTTAAGAAACGGGACAGATCCATATTTCCTAGATTTAAATAGTGGGTGCACCCTACTACAATATGGTAGCACGTGTGGCACAAGATAACAAGGATAGGTTGCATTCATGTGGCTCAAATGATGTGGAATCCATAAGGTGATGACATGTGGCACTTGTTTTTTTACTTTTGAGTGGCGAAGTTGACATTTGGCATCTGAAACACGGAATATGACTAGAAGGACATATGGAAAGGTGTGACATGTGGCACATGACAAGGAAGGGTATGTTGTAAAAATATAGGTGGTGAATTTTGATTGGTCCAGATGGTATCAATGTGACAAACTTTGAGGTCTTAAGATTCGTGCTAGGGTGGTGGTTTGGAAAAGTATTCTTGTGTATTTTAAGTTTCACATACTACACCAAATAGAAGTCCAAAGGAACAACCTCTGTGGGGCTCTTATCGGGCTATCCGAGAATCTAGAAGTGTAATGAGTTATCTGAGAAACCATGATCTAATGATGAAGTAAGCATGAATGGTAAAAGTTCTGGCTAGTTGTGGTTTCGGAATATGGAGAGTATTCATACATCCAGGCCACCGAGCGTGCAACAAGTTAGTTACTAATAATGAACCTAGACCTAGATTCAAGCAAGGACAAACGAGTTGGTTACAGTTCCATCTGAGACATGGTTCCCTAATGAAAAAGGTGATCCACCCATTCAACCCTCTCAGGGTAAACATAGTGAAGTGCTTTTCAATTCCTCTGAACCCTAGATAAGTTAGAAAGGGAATTTATGCCTGTAGTCTCATCCCTTGGTCATAACATATGGTTATATGGAAGGTATGAAAGAAAAAAAACTTGAGTGCTCTCACACCATTAATGAATACAAACACATTTAGAGAGCTTGACATAATGTTGAACACGAATTATGTCTCATAATGGGTGTAAGAAATGTGGAGAAAACATCAAACAAAGAGTGTAATTATCAATGTTCTATATGTAAAATACACGATATTTGAGGATGAGAGTGTAGTTAGGAGTGCAACATGAGGTATATGGGAGAACTGTTAAGACCCAATCAAAGACAAAATAGAAAGCACTGTGAGAGTACTAATGGTGTGAACAAGGTATGACTAGCTGAAATGGTCAAAGGATCCACGATACCATGGGTAAATAATATGGATCAACACCCATGGTAAATGAGGTCGTAAACTATAAATAAAAATTTAAACATTGAGGCAGTGAGGGGTTTGTATATATGAAAAGGTAATAAGATGAAGTTGCTGAACCTATACATGTCTAAAGAAGGAAAATACAGAGAGAATAATAGAACCATATAGTATAGTAAGAAAATTGTTTTCGAGGAAACCTAAGAAGATCATATAGCAGAGATAAAGAGCTTGAATATGGTGATTGAGCATGTTATTCAAAGGCAGAGACTAGAGCAAATATGAGTGTAGATCTGAGTTGTAATTGAGTTACGACTAACCTGAGAGTAGAAGGGACCATGATACAAGAACAAGAAGAGCAAGATCAAAGTCAGTAAAGAGGAGAATAGAACATGGTAGATTGTAGATCTGAATTATAGTTGAATATATAGTTGAGATGGGAGTCAAAGAGAGTGTGAGCAGTGCAAGATCAAGTTGAAGCAGAGATTGATTTGCACGAGTAAGTTTGAGTTGGAAATCCTGTGGATTTAAGTTTGAAAATGAATGAAATAGGGGTTTACTAAGAAAATCATGTTGGTACCTGAAAATCATGAGATAAGAGTCTCCTTTAGGTTGGTGCATGTAAAGTTCAAGGGGTTAGTGCCCACAAACTAGGGGATAGGCATCTCCTTCAGATTGGTGCCTATAAAGAAAGGGGGTTCATGCTTCATGCAATTTGGTGCTAGCAAATTAGGGGATGGGTGTTTCCTTCTCGTTGGTGCTAGTAAAGTTGATATAACAATAGGTTGGAGCCTACAACAATATTCTGACACAATTTTTGTGGTTTTCTCCCTTTATGGGTTTCCACTCACATCTGGTGTTCCTATATGTTGCTTATTTATGATTAATTATTGAATGTGTTAAGTTTCCACTGTTATATGTTGTTATAATAACTTTAGCCCAATTATTTTCTTCAATTAGCGATAAAGTTTAAAATCAATTTCAATCTTCCAATAAAAAACAATTGTAGATAGAACAATAAATGCAATGAACAATAGAAGACAAAAAGAGACATAAGATTTGGTCAAAGAACAGAAAAAAACCCCACAAGGGGGAAACCCTTTCAAATTCTTCTTATTATTAGATTGTCGTAAAATGTTCAATGGGAATATTGCAATGATCCAATTCATCAACCAAGAGTCAAAGGTCAACAACTTTGACTTTCTAATAAACCAATGTTCAAAATCCAAGAGATGAGCCCAAAAGTCAAATCTAGTAAAACTGTCAAATATGGTCAAAGTCAACAATAGTTAAAAGTAGTTAAATATGCCCTAACTAGTATAAATTAGCTGGTCAAATGTCAAACTATTTGGCCTCCTTTGTTGGTCAAAGTCAAGTCAAAGAAACCTCAAAACTGTTCAGTCAAAGGAGAGAGAAACTACAATCAAAGTCTATGATCAATAAAAGTCAAACTACCCAGAATGCCTCAATATCTATGCCAAAGAATGTGACCTCCAAGAAAAGATCCAAAACTAAAGTCAAACCAAGTCAAAGTATGCCCAAACACCAAAAATTCAATGTTGGTTAAAGACAATTTTTGGCCCTTTTGAAACTCTATCTCTCCTACTCGCAAGTATGGATGAAGACCTACAATTCTAGACTTGTACAAACCTCTAAAGAGAAGAAGAAGACATGTGTGATGTGATGGCCAAATGAGGTGCCATTGAGTTGTATTTATATGCTTATTAGGAGACCTAATTTGTCCTTTAGGCCAACCTGAACTTTTGTGCACATGTGGGTTTTTAGTGTTTTCACATTAAAAATATATTTTTCCTTGACCAAATTAAATTCTTCCAAGGGAAAAGAGGGTATTCTCTGGATGAGGAAGGTTGTCTAAAGGAGGGAATTTTCCCCTGTGTTGCCAAATTAACACTCCCTCTCAGCTAGAGATAAATTCAAATGTCCCATCTCAAATGTCTCGTCATCATCAAGTCAAATGTTGTCTCTGCTCATGTCTTCTCATCTATTGAACACTCTCAAATCCAAAAGAAGAAGAATTTGACATCATAGGGTAGCTCAAGATACCACCCTCTATCCAAGGAAAATAAGAAGGATACCACTTACCAAAAGGGTAAGGATCACACTCTATCCTATTGACTTGTGACAATATAAAGGATACTACTTACCATGAGGTAAGGATCACATACTATCCTATTGTCTGTTGATCTTCCCAACTTGACCCTCAAGAGTCAGTGGTAGAACATCTACATCCCATAACTTGAGAAGGATACTACTTACCATAAATTGTAAGGATCACACCTAACTTAAGTAGCCAACACCCATTGGTTAGATGGGTGGGGACACAATCCCAACAAGCCCAACGTGTGGGTAGGATTCCAATTGGGGTACACTCTATCAATACCAAAGAGAGAAAATAGGCAAGATATGACTTACCATAGAAGGTAAGGATCACAAACTATCCTATTGCTCGATAATAGGTAGGATATGACTTACCATGGAAGGTAAGGATCACAGACTATCCTATTGTCTTGAGTTCCCTCAACCCCAGGTACTCTCTAACTCAATTCCTCTCCTTGTGAGCTCAAATAGGGGGGAAGAGTATAGCTTAGTGTACTCGATCAACTGAGACCTTACCTTGGAGGGTCACATCCATCAGTCCAAGATTCTCTCTAAAGACCAAGAGATTCACTTTCAACAAATCTTTGGTGTGTTTATCTGCTATATGTTCATCAATCAAAATGTGATGAAGTCTTACTACTCCTCTCTGCACCATATCTCGAAAATAGTGATACTCGATCTCAATATGCTTAGACTTGTTGTGGAAAACGATATTATCTTCTAATCAGATTCCACTCTTGTTGTCTCAATATATTATTCTCATATCTAGGACCTATTCAAACAACTATCCAAAGAGATTCATCAACCAAAATGCCTAGCATCTAGCCATGCTAGCAACGATATACTCTTCCTCTGCCGTACTCAAAGCTAAAAACTCCTGCTTCCTGCTCATCCAAGATATCATGGCAGAACCCATACTAAAGCAACACCCTGATGTGCTCTTCCTATCAATAATGTTTCTAGCCCAACCACGATCAGTGTATCCATGAACTCTCACATATCTGACAGTATATCTTAGACCAAGATTGATCATCCCATGGAAATACCTCAGTGCATGCTTTGCAACAACCCATTGTGCATGAAGAGGTTTAGTCATAAATTGACTCAAAGTGTCAATTGCAAAACATATGTCTGGATGTGTGTTCATGAGGAACATAAATGCCCTAATCAACCATCGATACTTAGAGGGAATCACCAAGTGAGGTCCAACAACATCCCTGCATAAATTCTTGAAGTTCATCTCCATCGGTGTGGTCTGGGACTTGCATTCTACCATTCCAAATAATTCCAAAAACTTTACGACATATTTTCCTTGAGAAAGGAAAATATCACCAGGTCTTTTCCATGCCTCTAATCCCAGGAAATAATTCATCAAGCAAATATCCTTCATCTCAAACTCAAAGGCTAGCTCTCTCTTGCACTCCAGCATCCGAGGATCACTAATTGTCAAGAAAAAATCATCAACAAATAAAGGCAAAATCAAAGGCATACCATGGACCACTTTGAAGTAGAGGTTCAGGGAAACAGTGCTTCTCGTGAGCCCAAGCTTCACCAGGTAACTATCAATGTAAGCATATCAAGCTCTAGGGGTTGCTTCAAGCCATATAGATATTTATTCAACCTGCAAACACGAGTCTTCTTTCCTTCACTTCAAATCCATGAGGCTTCTCAACATATACTTCTTCCTATAGTATGCCATGAAGAAATACAGTCTTCACATCCATTTGGTGAAGGGTCCATCCTTGACTAGCAGCAAGGGAAAAACTAGAATGGATAGTGGTGTATTAGGAAACTGGTGCAAATATGCCATCATAGTCTTCTCCCTCTTTCTAGGAGAAACCTCTAGCAACGAACCTCACTTAATACTTCTCAGTGTTTCTCTAAGCTCCATGCGTGATCTTGTATATCTATTTTGAAGTCACAAAAAAATTTCCTTTAGGCCTTGGTACAACATCCCATACATCATTATTCATAATAGACTCATACTCTTCAACCATGGCATCCTTCCAAACTTTCTCTTTCACTGCTTCTTCAAAAGTGGGAGGTTCAACCTGAATGATGGAGCTCATAGCTACAACGTATCCTTGGTATCAACATGGCTTCTTGCTTTCTCTAAAGGTTTATTTGGCAAGAACATGTCTCTCAACATCCTGTAATGTATCATGAAGCCAAAGTGGTCTCTTCCTGGTAGGGGGATCACTTGGAGGAGAATCCAAGGGGTCCATAGGCTCCATGGGATCATCAACAATATCCTTCTCAGATTCTAGCACATAATGACCTTCTAGTAGGTCCATGTCATCATATTTCTTCTTAGGAGGAGGCGAAGGAAGGTCCCTTGCTTTTCCAAGGGAAACATCTTCATAAAAGGTTACATCCATGCTAAGATTGATTTTCCTTTGACTAGATATATACATTCTAAATGCTTTAGAATTTTCATTGTTTCCAACAAATGTACCTTTCTTTCCAGTGGCTTTGAACTCGTACCTTTTTTCCTTCAGCACATTAAAGTACACGGGGAAGCCAAATATCCTTAGATGACCAATATCAGGCTTCACACTTATAAACACTTCTTCGAGAGTTTTGTTATCCAGAGCTTGATGAGGAACCTTGTTTTGAACATAGACCATTGTATTTGTGGCTTCTCCCCAAAGAAACTTCAACAACTTTTGATTATGTAACATGGCTCGGGCAACTTCCATGAGATATTTTTTCTTTCTTTCAAACACACCATTCTCCTTATGATTATATGGTACAATAGTCTATTTCTTGATTCCAACCTCCTTGCAAAAATTAATGAACTCATTTGATGTATATTCTCCACCTTTGTTGAACCTAAAATTTTTAATTCTCTTCCCTGTTTGGTTCTCTATCAATGTCTTGAAGTCCTTAAACATGATCCATAAATTGTCGTGGATATTCCACTGGACATTTCGTCACGATATATCTGATAATAATATATTTAAATTCTGAGTTTTTACACTATTACAGTTTTATTAAACTTCTAGATTTGTAAACTTAACTATAATTAATGCATGCATGTGAATGGAAAATTATGCAGAAAAGTAGAGAACGAAAAAATAAGCACACACACACACACATAAGACACAAGGTATGCTCTGCGAAACCCTTTTGGGAGCAAACCAAGTTGGAAGGTGAGGCCGCTTTGCTCTCTTTCTCTGTCTAGAAAATAATGATGCAGGTACAAAAAAGTAATTCATGTGGCCTGTGGGATGCTACAGTGCACAAATCCTCTCCGTGTGCTCTACCTCCTATCTCTCCTAGCTATCTTTTCTCAACTATGGAACAAAATTCTCTCGAAATAATGGAATGCCTCTTCCTCCTAGTGGCTCAATTATAACATAGCCCGATAGCCTACTAGTGGTTAATTTTGACTACATTAACTCTTAACTAGAGTTACAATATAGACTCTTCTAGAGTATTTTACATAAAAAACACGTGTATATCCCATTTCCCCTAAATAATGGGGGCTTAAATGACATCCTCCTGAACTATAGGTGTGAAAAAAGGAAGGTCAACTTTTGAGTGGCATAACTTTTGCATACAGACTCTGATTGAATCACTTCTTGCGCCGTTGGAAAGATCTCTATTTGTAGAATAGTATGAAAAGGTGTTACACTAAAGTGACAAAGTCCCCCCCCCCAAAAGAAAAAAACGTCGTTTGATGCCTCAAAATGCTCCCAGAAGGTTTCATACCCCGTTTTACCAAATTGGGTCTCGCTAGTAAAAACGACCCCATAAGCTGATTCCTCCACTTTTTCCACTTTGAATGCATCGAGACGGATTACAAACAATATAATGATCCAATCCATAGAGAACATGTTAAATGATTTTTCCTTATGCTTCAAATAGAATATCCATGTTTTCCTAGAGAATTCATCAATAACGATTATGTAGTAGAGATGACCACCAAGGGAATGCACTGGCATGGGTCCACATAGGTCAGAATGAATGAGTTGTAGAATATAATTAGTTCTATTTTTTCTATAGGGGAGTGGTACCCTTTTCTTCTTTCCACCGACACATCCTGGACATATTCCATCATGAATAGCTTGAACGACATCCCAAAAACCAAATTCTTTACTTTAGGCAGGGCTCCATAATGTAGATGTTCCAACCTTCAGTGCCATAGCTCAATTTGATGATTGATATTATGGACCATGGCTCACAATGGTATTCCATTGAACCTATATATTTCTTCAATTCTAGACCCCAAGGAGAAAGCATATCTCATGCAAGATTCCATAGGCTAGGTGAGGATCTTTCCTTTTATGAAGGCTACTCTCATCCCTTTATCTTCCAAAGCAGATATAAATACCAAGTTCTTCTATAATATCAGAACATACATAACATCATGAAGAAGAACGAATTCCCTAGAGTCCAAATGAAATTTAACAAAACTAAAGCCCTTCACAGGATGAATGGAGTTTTCTCGAAGGATGACCTTTATATTTGACTCCCTCTCAACCATATTTAAGAGGAATTCCCAACACCTAGAGAAATTTCTAGAAGCCCCACTATCTACCAACAAACTATCACGAGAATCTTGAGGAGAGGAACTTGAAAGAGCATAAATAAGAATATATTTAGATTAACTAGCATCTGCATTATTTTCATACCTAGAGTTCCTTGACCTCTTTTGAGGATGATAACGTTCTTCTCGATCATTAAGAGCATCTCTCATTCTTCTATCATATCCTCATATTTTATCATTAAACCTGTTGTTGTTGAAGTCATGATTGTTGTTTTAATTGGACCTTGGAGCATATTTCTTCTTTGGGATGTCTCGAGCATAGTGACCATGCTTGTGATAATTGAAGCATTCAATATTCCTTAATATTCTATTACAATCCTTTGATTCAGGGGCATGATTTCTTGCACTAGATGGTCTCCCTCTTCCTTTTCTCTTTTTTTTTTTTCTTGTGTAGCAAATGAAGAAAGCTCGCGCGAATATCTCACTTTTTGAACTGACTAAGATCGTGAGCTAGGGGGAACTACTTACCCGCGCATTCGAACAATCCACCTCAGGTAACAATGCTTCTTCACAGAAGGCATCTAGTACATCCTCTAGTTCTCTTAGATTTGTACTTAATGTTTTAATGTTAGATGCAAACACACTCTGTCCTCCATTTCTGTTAATGTTTGAAATTTTCAATTATAATGTACATAATTTCTTAGTTGATTTCGATGCATCTGTAAACGTAATGACTTTTCAGTAGCTAATAAAATCAATGCAAAAATGGGATAAAACAAATGCATAAATCATTGAGCTAGACATGACTCTTGTCCATGCGATTAGGGAACTTTGAAATGTCCTTATTCGTTTATCACCCGAACAACAAGTTCACCAATGTATAGATATAATAATTATGGACTTTCCAGAAGTATATGGTGTATTGTTGATCAGATACTGGTCCAGAAGGTTACAAAGTATTTTTGCTATGGACTAGTCACATTTATGGCTTTCGTATAAGGGTAGAAACAATCAAATCTGGGTGAACTTCGAACGAGACATGAAACACACAGTTACTCCCTTAGAAGGCGAAAATGAGCCAATGGCCTTCTTTGATTTTATTTTTGGGAATTTCTTTCTTGAAATATATTCAGGGTGCTATCTTGGTCAGCGATCCCCAGTCCCACTTGACACACAGTTGGAACTCCTTCCCAGTCCAACTGGCAGAAATGACACTTGTACAATTAGTAGCAGTGGTAATAATAGTACTAGTGAAACACATAGTCCCTTTACATATGATGTTTAAACATTATACTTTGATGGTTCTAAGGTGCAGGAGGGATCTAGAGCTGGTTGTGTTTTAATAGACCCGTGACAGAGGAAACATATGTTCTCTAGCCACATGGAATTTGAGTGAACCAATAACACCGCAAAATACAAAGCACTCATTTTGCGTTTGCAAAGAGCCATCAACCTCAAGGTTGCGGTCCTCAAAGCAATATGTGACTTAGACGAAAGGTACATGATACCATACACAGTGTGTCACCTCATCTAAAAGGGTATCAACAAGAGGTATGGTGTTTGATTTCTTGTTTCCAAGCTATCAATATTATTTCTATTCCTAGAATGCGGAGCATAATTGCAGATGCATTAGCAAATGTTGTTGCTAGGTTGTCACTTCTTAGGGGTGATTTTCTATAGAGATTATTTATAAACCATCTATCCTTGAAAATATAACTAACTTACACATTTTCAATAATGACCAGCATATATTGTCCTTTGTGGTGAATGCTGATGTATGCAACGACACAACTATCGACAAAGACGAGCACAAGAAAGCTTTGCAGGATGCAGCGCGTGCAAACAAGAAAAACCCCATGCCAAAGGGCGTGGTATAATTTGAGAAGTTGTATGACCTACAAAATTGATTTCGAGGGCTAGTGAACGCAAAACCCATAGCTCAATGTTGTCGCACGAGAAAATAAATCTTGGAATAGAGAAAGATCTGAAATTTGTCAATCCTGGTACTTGTTGTACACCACAAGAGTGAAAAATTGCATTCAATTATTCAATCAGTACCGATATTTTTTCACATGGATTTACGACGAGCTCAAACCCTATGACACACAAATAATCCGTCATGCTATTCCAATCAAATAAGGGGCCAAGCCTTTCCAACATAAGCTGTGAAAGGTACATATGACACTTGTGCCTCTAATACAAAAGGAGTTGAGGAAATTGTTGGATGCTCGAATCATATATAAAGTACGACATTATACTTGGGTATGAAATCTCATCCTAGTAAGGAATAAGTCCAGGAAATCTGCTCATGTGTAGATTTACGCAACTTGAATCGCACCTCAGACAAGGATAACTACCTTGTGCCGTTTGTGGAGAAAATATTGCAAACAATGTCAGGGTCAAAGATGTTTTCTTTGTTAGAAATATATTCAGGTTATAATCAGGTTCTGGTCGGAGAGCCTGACAGACTCAAAACTACATTCCACACTAAGTGGGGCACGTTCACATTTAGAAGAATTCCATTTGGCCTGGTAAACGTCGGTGAAAATTTTCAATGCGCCATAGACATCACATTATGTGGACTCATTGGGAAGAGTGTAGTGGTATATCTTGATGATGTCACAGTGTTTTTCAAAAAGATATTGGACCACTTGCGCCATTTGAAGAAAATTTTGAGCGATGTCGCAAATATAGGATATCCCTTAATCGCAAAGAGTGGGATTAAAGTACACCCTAAAAGGGTCAAAGCCATCACAAAGATTCCCTTCCCAGTGAATAAGAAAGCTATGCAGCCCTTCCTGGGGAAGATCAATTTCCACCGCAAGTTTATCTACGATTATGCTCAGATTGTTAAACCCATATATGAGATTGTTAAGAAGGATGTGATATACAAATGGGATAAAAGATAAAAGCACGCATTCCCCTGTATTATGCAAGCCATTGTAGAAGCACCCACTTTGTATAGCCCAAATTTTAGAAAAGATTTTCTTCTCTACACCTTCGCTTCTAATATTTCTCTTGCCGTAGTGCTTACTCAGAAGGATGACCAAAATAATGAGCGGCCAATATATTTCATGAGTGCTAGCCTTTAGGGACCCGAAATTAACTATCCCACCATTGATAAGCATGCATATGTAGCTTATAAGGTAGTGAAACACTTCCATCCCTATCTCTTAAAGAACCATTGCATTATCTTTGTGTCGAACCCAACAATTAGATCATTATTTGTTTAGAAGGAGTTGGGTGAGGGAAGAGAAAATTGGATGATTGGTTTACAAGATATGAATTATAATTCAAGCCAGTTCATATAATCAAGGGCCACGGTGTTAGAAAATTATATATTACGGAGCAATGGAACACATAAAATATTTCAGAAATATAAACACAAAAAACACATAAAACAAGAGAGACACAGATATACATGGTTCACTCAGTTTGGGCTACATCCACGAAGAAACAGCCAATCCTTCTTTTATTATATTATCCAGCAAACTAAAGAGATACAACCTATAATAGATCTGCTGTAACACCCTCTTCGCTCTCAATCTCCTCTCTCTTCCTCACTCAGAATACAGATATAGATAGACGCAATACAATTCCCTCATATATAGTGAGGGGTTGCCTTCTAGGGAAAAAAACCCTAAATTAAAAATAACTTCTACCGATCATCCGCCTAAGGAACGGCCTAGATTGACTAGAAATTACTAGACTTTTATAAGGCAATTTTACATCTATTTTTAGCTTTGGGGGCGTTGCCCCCGAACCCCCGTTGGGGGCCCACTGGCCCCCGGATCCCCTAGCTGGGGGGATCGCCCCCCCTCGAACCCCCGCGGGGGGGGGACAAGTCCCCCCCGCACCTCCCCTCATGGAGGGGTTACAGTCTTCCCGGGGTATACATCCAGTTGAGACCTTTGAATACAGAAGATAATTAGGCTCCACACCCAACATATAGTCTTTGTTGGCTAGCAGAAAAAGAAGTAGATGTGAAAGAAGAAGATACATTCAGTTGGGAGCATGGGGTGATTTTCAGGAAGCACCATAACGGAGTTTTTCTTAGATGCTTGGAAGTGCATGATTCAAAGAAAGTACGACTTTATCTCCATGACGGGCCAACCAGGGGACACTTTGTGTTGGGTGTGTGTTATATTATTTCCATGACTACCCAACATGCAAAAGGATCATGGGGGGGTGACGAGCCCCCTTGTATGTTGCACTGGGCGCAGCAGGGGGGGGGCGACTGCCCCTATCGCGGGGTTTGTAGGGGGGCGGTAGGCTCCCTGCACGGGGTCCGAGGCAGTGCCCAGGGAAATGTTTTTTGGACCCTATATTAGGTGGGCGGACCTACCTATGGTTTTGTGCATGGATTTCACACATGGTTTTGGGCATGATGGTTTTATGTCCATGGTATTTTGTATATCTGGTCAAGGGAACTATGATTATGTTCTAATCCAGGGTTAATGGATTAGGGTTTATGGATGCTTCACCATGTATATATATGTAGTAACATTGAAAGGAATATAATGAAAAATCAATATGGTAATCCCAGTTTTGGGATCCAAGGGAAAATCTCTGTGTATATCTGTTTTATGCTCTCGTCATTATTTATTTTCTGTTTTTTTTTTAAGAATTCGTATGCAGGTAATTACTGTACGGGGTTAAAACCTACATTTGGTATCAGAGTTGTTTTGGCTTCAAGGGGAGGCCTTTATTTATGAGGGGTTTTTCTCTGGCCTATGGTAGACCCTGTTCAATGGGAGATTTGCAGGATCGATTCTTGTGGTGAAAGAAGATGGCGAGTAGTGGAATTATAGAGATTGAGAAACTTAATGGTCAGAGATTTGAGTTGTGGAAACTCAAGATGGAGGATGTGCTAATGGATAAAGATCAATAGATCGCGGTAGATCTAGGTACTAAACCAACGAAAATGTCAGCTGAAGACTGGGCAAAGTTGGATCGGAAGGCAAAGAGAATAATATGATTGTGTCTTAGATTCAATATTGTTGAATGTATCAGGGGAAGATTCGGTGAAGGATTTGTGGGACAAGTTAAGGAATTTGTACCAATATAAGTCTCTAGTGAATAAATTGTTCCTACGAAAAAAAATGTATAACCTGAGGATAAAAGATGGAGGCTTAGTGACAAAGAATTTGAATGCCTTTAATCTGTGGTAAGCTAATTATTATCTGTTGATAGTCAAATTTCAGATGAAGATAAGTGCATCATTTTATTGTGTTCTCTACCATATTCGTGGGATAGTCTGGTTGTTGCAATAGGTAGCAATGCAACTACCTTGCAGTTTGATGAAATAGTCTCATCCTTGCTGTCGGAGGAGATGAGACGGAAAAATATGGAGGGCCAGAATGGTGATGCCTTGTCTATACGAGGACGGTCCCAAAACAGAAACAAAAATAAGTCCTCGAGTGGGAGATCTAAATCTAGAGGGAGATCTAAATATCTAGGAAAACTTGTAAAGGTGTGCTAGAAATGCGGAAATGAAGGGCACTTCAAAAGGGATTGTAAATATAAAGCTCCTGAGAAAGGAAAGGGATTTGATGATGCTCCTTCTGCAGAGGTGAAAATCACCTTAGATGAAGGTGGGGATGTGTACTTGGATTCTTCTTCAAGTACACATGTAGATCATGAGGCATGGTTGATTGACTCAGGTGCATCCTTTCACTTCACTCCCCATAGAGAGTGGTTACGCGAGTATGAGTAATATGATGGTGGTGATGTCTTCTTAGGTGATGACAGAAAGGATAGAATCGTTGGTCGTGAAAAAGTCAAGTTGAAGTTGCAAGGTGGAAGGATTAGAACACTTCCAGGAGTTCTGCATATTCCTGCATTGGCCAGAAATATGATTTCTGTAAGCAAGATGGATGATGCAGGAGTAAAACAATGTTCGAGAAAGATACCTGCAAGATGGTTCGGCGAGCACTGGTATTGATGCGAGGAGTTCAGATTGGAACTCTGTACAAGCTTTAGGGTAGCATTGTTATTGATGGGTGCAACAGTTCTATGGTTCCTAAAAGTGGAGCAGAAAATCTAGTGGTCTCTGGAGAAAAGAATATGCTATGGCATCAAAGGCTTGGACATATTGGAGAGAAGGGCCTTCAAATACTTCATGGTAATGGTATGTTTAATTTCTCTCTAGATTTTGATTTCTATGAAAATTGTGTGTGTGGGAAGTTGAATCGAGTGAGTTCCCCTCTAGTGCTAAGAGGGCGAAACATATATTAGAGCTTGTGCATAGTGATGTGTTTGGACATGTGTCGGTTCCATCACTGGTTAAGTCTGTGTACTATGTATAATTTATAGATGACTTCTCAAGGAATACATGGATATATTTCCTCAGGAAGAAATCTGAAGTCTTTGACAGGTTTAAAGAATTTAAGGCTCTTGTGGAAAACTAGACAGAGAAAAAGATAAAGGTGCTGAGGACAAATAACGGTGGAGAGTTTTGCAAGAAAGAATTTGAAGAGTTCTGTAAGAAGGGTGGTATAGCACAACAGGAGACTACTCCATACACACCTTAGAAAATTGGAGTTGTAGAAAGAATGAATAGGACATTGATGGAAAAGGCAAGAAGCATGCTTAGTGGTGCCGGATTAGGACATGAATTCTGGGCAGAGGCGGTGGAGACTGCATGTAACCTAGTCAACATATCACCTTCATCAATGTTGGAGGATAAGACTCCATAAGAGGTATGAAATGGTAAGAATCCTTCTCTTTCACATTTGAGGGTATTTGGATGTGATGCATATGTGCATGTTCCAAAGGAGAAAAGAACAAAGTTGGATAGTAAATCTAAAATGACACCCCCTAAAAGGATGGTTTAAAAGGTTCTAAGTTTTGGAACCCAGAAACAAGGAAGGTTGTATACAATCGAGATGTGGTGTTTAGAGAGGTAAAAGATGTTATTAAACATGAATTCCTACCAAAAGAACTCGAGAAGATAGAGTTTGAGCTAAAGGAGGAAGAATCAGACTCTACAGAAGAAGAGGAGTCAGAAGATGAAGAGCCACAAACTCCAGCTGTGAGAAGATCTGTTTGAGAAAGAAGGTAGTGAGAAAGGTATAGTCCATCTACTTTTTGTTCAAATTTTTCTTTATTTGTTATTGATGATGATCCCATAAAGGTGAGGGAAGCAGTAGATTCAGAGGATGGAAAACTCTAGAAATAGGCCATGGTTGGTGAAATGACATCTTTGCACAAAAATGAGGCTTGGGATCTGGTGGATTTGCCAGCTAGAAGGAAACCCATTGGTAGAAAATGGGTGTTTAAGAAGAAGATGAATGCAAAAGGCAAGGTGGAGAAATACAAAGCTTGATTGGTAGCAAAAGGTTATTCCGAGGTGCCGGAAATTGATTTTGGTGATATTTTTTCTCCTGTTGCCAAGGTAGCTTCTATTAGATTACTTTTATCTGTTGCTACTTCTTTTGATTTTGAGGTAGAACAAATGGATGTGAAGACAACATTTCTTCACGGGGTTTAGGAAGAAGAGATTTACATGAAGCAACTTGAAGGCTTTGCGGTGAAGGGTAAGAACGAACTGGTATGCAAGTTAAAAAAGTATCTGTATGTGTTAAAACAATCACCAAGGATGTGGTATCAGAAATTTGATACATTTATACGGGGACTCGGCTTCACCAGAAGAAAAGCAGATCATTGTGTGTATTTTAAATTTAATTGGTGATTGTGTTATTTATCTGGTCTTGTATGTGGATGATATGTTGCTAGTTGGAAGTGAAAAAGAAATTATCATGGATTTGAAGACCCAATTATCCTCCAAATTCGACATGAAAGATCTTGGTGCTGCAAACTATATTTTGGGCAGGGAAATTAAACGAAATCGAGAAAAGAGGAAGGTCTGGTTAAACCAGAGGAAATATGTCGAGACAATACTACAGAGATTTAATATGCAGGATAGTAAACCAGTGAAGTTTCTATTCCTGTAGGTGTAAATTTATTTGCTAAACAGTGTCCTAGGACACAAGAAGAGGAAGAGGACATGTCCCGTGTTCCATATGCAAGTGCAGTCGAAAGCCTGATGTATGCAATGGTATGTACTAGACTAAACATTGAACAGGCAGTGGGAGTATTGAGCAGGTTTATGTCAAAACCAGAGAAGGAGCATTGGACAACAGTGAAGCGGGTTTTTAGGTATTTGCATGGCACTAGTGATTATGGTTTGTGTTACTAAGGAAGACCAGGATTGGACAAAGTTTTGGACATTCGTGGCTTTGTTGATGCAGATTGGGCTAGAGATTTGGATCAGAGAAGATCTACAAGTGGGTATGTGTTTAACCTATTTGGAGGTGCATTTAGTTGGATGAGTAAGAGACAGTCTGTAGTGGCACTTTCAACTACAGAGGCAGAATACATGGTAGCCACTCATGCAAGAAAGGAAGCAGTTTGGTTGTAGAGATTGTGTTCAAGTATCGGGTTAGTAAAACAAGATATAAGGATAGAATGTGACAACCAAAGTGCAATTTTCTTGGCAAAGAACCCTGCTTATCATTCAAAGACAAAGCACATTGATGTTCAGTATCACTTTGTGAGGGATATGGTTGAGGACAAAAAGGTGTTGCTGGTAAAGGTGGACACTTTGAAGAATACTGCAGATGCATTAACAAATTCTGTGAGCATTGAGAAGCTCTCTTGGTGTAGATAAACACTGGGTGTTACAGGGTCGGATCAATGACTAAGATCTCTTGTGCCCCCCTGTGGAAAGAAAAAAACAAGTGGGATAATGTTGGGTGTGTGTTATATTCTTTCCACGACTACACCATGCGTGGGGGGGGCAAAAGTTGGGGGGTGCATGCTCCCCCTGTCGTGGGGTTTGCAAGGGGGTAGTAGCCCCCCTACATGGGGTCTGGGGCAATGCCCCAAGAATTTTTTTTGGACCCTATATTAGGTGGGCGGACCTACCTATGGTTTTGTGCATGGATTTTGCACATGGTTTTCGGCATGATGGTTTTCTGTCCATGTTATTTTGTAGATCCGATCAAGGGAACTATGGTTATGTTCTAATCTAGGGTTAATGGATTGGGGTTTATGGATGGTTTGACATGTATATATATGTATTGTAACATTGAAAGGAATATAATGAAAAATCAATCTGGTAATCCCGATTTTGGGATCCAAGGGAAAATCTCTATGTACATCTATTTTATGTTTTATGCTCTCGCCATTATTTTTTTTTGTTTTTTTTTTTTGTTTTAGAATTCGTATGCAGGTAGTTTCTGTTCAAGGTTAAAACCTACACTTTGTAGGTAACACAAATGTGCACAAGGTTATGCGGGCTATTTTATGTTGTCGCAAACTATTCAAATATGCTCACACCTATGCCCGCAAGTATCTAGCCTGTCAAGGTTGTGCCGATAGAGGAAAGAGTTCAGCTGCCCCATTGCAGTGGAAGAACCATTTCAACAATGGGCGTAGATGTGATCGGTGAAATTTTTCTGCACTCATCAAAGTAGCATCACTACATCCTCACTGCCACAAATTACTTTACACAGTGGATAGAAGAAGTTTCGCTCAAATAGGTGAATGATTAGGAAGTCATTAGATTCCTTAAGTAGAACATCATTTCCAGGTTCGACATTCTGACTTCGCTTGTTTTTGACAATGGAACATACTTCTCATCATTAAAATTATAATATTTTTCACTGGAAAATGGAATCATATTGAAACATGCATCAAACTACTATTTGCAAGGGAAAGGTCTTGCTGAGTCTACAAACAAAAACCTCATTTGCATTATCAAGAAGACCATTTTCTCCGAATAGAGGAATTGGCACTCCACTTTGGTGAATTCTTTATGGGATGATCAAGTCACACCAAAACCTTCTATGAACACCTCTCCTTACTTCCTGTTGTATGGAAAATAATCCATCCTACCCCTGAACATCTACCTACCTACCCTTCAAATTTCACAAGAATCCCATGGAAATCCATGCTTATTGGTTCAACATAGGATATACACTCTTCAAAAGCTACTTGAACAAAGGAAAAAAGAAAAAGAAATCTTTTCACTTCACCATAGTTGTATAAAGAGGTGGTTCGACAAGAAGTTTGTTGGGAAGAATGAATTCAGTTTGGGTGACTTAGTCTTGAAGTGGGACAAATCCCATGAGGACAAAGAAAAACACACTAAGTTCCAATCCCTGTGGATCATACCATTCACTATACACAAAAAGATTGGAAAACACACATTTCATCTGCAATAATTAGGCAAGAATATTGAATCTATTCCTGTTAATGGCCAAGACTTAAAACACTATCTTCAATGATGATCTAGGGCTGTGCCCTACCCTATGTACATAGTTTTATTTCTTGCTTGTTGTTTATTGGTCTTGCTTTGTTTACATTTGTATAAATGAGCATCACATGTGAACGTGATCTACGACTTCATTGCATTACACTGAATTGAAAAGTGTCTTGTGACACCACAACATTTGGCTACCTTTGGTCCTTCTTCTTTATTTTGAGTCACATATTTTGGTCGATGAAGTTTCGATGGAAAATATAATCCATCAGTAAGGATATTTTTGGTAAAATCATGATCCTTATGACTATTCTGGAAACCTTATTCCACACTTGGTTCTTATGTTTTAGTGTTCTCATGCTTATCCAATTAGTAGATGAGGAAAATGGGAAAAATCTAAACGAGAAAACCTAAATCAGAGGTCTCTATATGCTTCTCTGAAGGAACAACCTCTCTTGCTCTCAATAAGTTGGGATCCCTCTTTCACCCATAAAATGAATAAGTGTTGATGCACAGTCCTCTTTAAATATATAAATAAAGGCGAAAGAAGAGAAAGGATTATGCACAGAGAGGTGAAGTAAGAAACTCCACCGAGGTACTGCATAGGCTTGCTAGCAGTGAAGAAATGTTTGTGTTCCTATAGTACTTATCATATTGATAATGTGTTGTAATGGTTACTATTACTGTCACATACTTGTGGACTATTCCATTGGATATTAGACATATATCTCTTGTTTATTGCTTGTATTGACCATCACATATTTGTGGACTATTCCACTGGATGTTAGATGGATCCTTCTTGGTTACATGTGTCTCTACTAGGGTGGTACTATTATCTCTCTTTTAGAGGCTCATTTTATTTTCTCCCTCCACAGTAGAAGAACCTTGACACACTTATAACTGAACACTCACGAGGCACACTCACTTTATTTTCAAACGCACATTTGCATCCCTCTTTCTTGCTGGCAGTCAGAGCCAAGGAAAATCTTTAAGAAACTAACAACTGGGCCATATTATGGTGGGACTTCTACAACAAATAGTGTGATGTATAATTGGCACTTCATAATATCCCCTGAATGTTGGCAGGTATGATATTTATGATTGGAAATTACTAAGA
The DNA here is from genome assembly GCA_031772625.1 of Pinus tabuliformis. Taxonomy (NCBI): domain Eukaryota; kingdom Viridiplantae; phylum Streptophyta; class Pinopsida; order Pinales; family Pinaceae; genus Pinus; species Pinus tabuliformis. Next base: position 909,496,161 of record CM062820.1, on the reverse strand, counting down.
AGGAGGGTGAATCAGTAATTTAAATCTATACTTTTGCTCAACTTACTTTTCTTCTTATGCAACTAGTGGTTTATGTATGTGCTCTATTATTATTGAATTCCTTTTGGAGGTGTTAGAGAGATGAAATTGCATAATATTTGTAAATAATTCAATAACATTCAGACAACATTCAAGAAGCAATACATGGAGACACTAGATATAACATTTCCAGAAGGGAGAAAACCACAAATTTTAGGTTGAAAGTGATGTGAAGGCAAGCTACTACTCCTTATTACATCAGATATTTGTAGGATCCAACCTACAAGAGGTTCCTACCTCAAAGGAAGCTCCAGCTCACACGCTACCATCCACAGTAGGCTCCTACGTCAACCAACCTGTTCTTTATCATGCTACAACATAGAAAGTGACAGAAATATCTCAGCCATAACCACAAGTCACAAATTTTGGTTACCTCATATATAATTATGCTGTCAAGACTATTGCTGTACTGCTTCTACTCTTCAACTTTGTGTCTCTTTAGCTATTGCTCATCAATCTTCTTATACATACTTATTCACTTAAAAAAAGGGTTAAGTTTCAATTCTACATTGTATCTTTTATAAGCAAGCCATCTTGGATGGTTTTATTCTTTGTGGGAATATGAAATGAAGCATTTTCTGTTGGATTTCGAAAAACTACTCACAAACTTGTCTCTTCATTTTCAGTTCTGAAAGCAATTTGTAATATAAAATAGAGTTGAACTAAAACAACTCAATCAATAATGATTACAAGAGACAAATCAGATTTGTATTATCTACATTTTCTATTCATATATATATATATATATATATATATATATATATATATATATATATATATCCACGTTTGTCTCAATATTTTATGTCCCATTTTAACAATGTTCAACCTTCACATTTAATATCATAGCCTTTGCACTTCACATCACTTTCAACCTTTGCAATTACATTAACAACATTCATCAACATTAATCAATCAACTCCTTTTCCTATTGTGCTCCTTTGATCCTTGCTACTGCTACTTGTGTTGCTACTCCAAGATGCTCCCTATGAATACCTTGCTACCTGCATACCTGCTATTGGTGGTATTTTGCTATCAATGACAATAATGCCATCAATGCCCCCTTTCCCATTGATGGCAATGAATATTTTCTCCCCCTTTTATTTCTCCTCACCTCAACTAACCTTTGCTTACCTCCCCCTTTGACATCAATGACAGGGGTTTCGGTTGAAATAAAAATATGAACTTCCAATGATTGCACAAGCTTCTAGCCCTTGTATTGTAATCTTTTGAGGCTTTAGCAAGTAAGAACCACAAAATTGCTTGTCTCTGTAGTTCAGCATTCCAGTTCTTTACCCTTTACTTCATGTTATGTTATCATAAAAGGGGTTATCCCAAGCTCATGATCTATAACAAATCACTGTAAAGAATGTAAATGTACACACAATCAACAAGCAGTCTGAATTCTTGGGTGCTCCTCTGTGTTTCTTCCTGTCTCTAACAGACACATCTATTTAAGACCATTGCATCACTTTATGTGAAAATGAATATATCTAGCATTCAAATTTTTAAGAAGATCAACTCATAGACTTGATTCTAAGTATAGTTAGATGCATTAATTATGTTTACTGAATAAATTATTGGCTTGATAATTCAAAGTGCCAACACCCTCACCACAAATAGCCCTAGATATATTTCTAGGTTTGTTCAAATTGAAATCCATAATAGGCATTTTATTTTTCCTGAACGTTATTGTTGTTTGATCCAATATAGAGAGATCTCTAGAAGTGACATCACCAAAAGTAACCAAGTCGATAAATTCAAAAATCGAAGATTACTAGTTCCAACAACAAATATCACACCTCTCCATTTCTTTAAATGTCTGATTTCTCTTTTGTGTATATAAATTTCAACAACTTCTGATATTTAAATTGAAGTTTGAATATGAGTTGCAATAATAGTGGTCTCCTTGGTTGACAACAATAGAGTTGTCTATGTAAAGTTCAAGCCTAACCTTTCCTTCACCAAAGGAAGCATGTATTTTGTAGCTTGATGCTTAACAAAGTTTTCACACAGTGTTGAATATATATACCATTATAACTTGCGCCATCGACACTTGGTTGGGAGAAAATATGTATTCAAGCTTTGGCCATTAATAGAATTTTAGGGCTCAAAACCCTAAAATACACATGAAATATGTATAAACATTTCCATACCAAAGCCAATACTGTTATAAAATTCCAGATAGAGGTTTTTTATTCAATATACATCATAAAACAATTTCTCGAAAATCTTTCCATGAAGGAGATGCAAGCACTACACCAGGTCACTCTTCAATATTATTATCAGTTCATTTGATTCCATGCAATAGCCAAGCACTACACCAGGTCACTCTTCAATATTATTATCAGTTCATTTGATTCCATGCAATAGCCATTGAGTTGTCCATAATCCAACATTGTAATAGCCAACAATATAATATCCAACAATATAATATAATGAACATATATCCTGATGTGAAGGTTTGAAGCCTATATCCTGCAGTTTTGAGGCTTGTATTACATGTATTTCAGTATTTCGAAGGTAGGAATAATGAACCCATATCAAATCCAACGTTTGGTGCAGCAAGGCAATTTAGAAACACGATTACCTACACTTTCTAGGGAGTAGTGTCCATAGTCATCCCATAAGTTGCCTTGTCTCATCACAATACCCACACACTTTGCAGTACTATCAATAATCCCTCCCCAGTGTAAATAGAATAAGTAGCAACAATGCACTCAGAAGAATGGAAACGAAACCACGTGAATGTGAACGTTGAAACAATTCAGAACTACTTTCCAACCAGTCATGGAGACACATCCAACGTATGGTGCTGTAATTCCATGTTCTCGATCCTGCATGGAGGCACATATATTTTGATGCGAAGTTTTCGACTGATTACCATAAAACAATGCTGTATGTGATAATGTATGTGATAAAAAATGATGTATGCGATAACCATTGCAATATGCGGTAATGTCCTGAGCACAAATACCAATAATAATAATAATACCAAGTAGAACGCACATCCAACAATAATAAAAATCCTTGCAATTTGATAATAATAACCATCTGAATATATCTCAACGCAGAATTGTTCACCCTGGTGGTGATGCCTTTATATCAACAACATTAAGTGTCAACACTTTATCAAACTCAAATGCTACATGCAGCATTCAACCAAAAAAAATGCTTCATTCAATGACTCATATAAATGCTCCAATCAGTCATTTTCATCCTATAATAAAAACACTCCATTCAACACCTCATATAACCGCTTTATTCAACCGCATCTGCGGGTATATCATGGCATATTATTCACTGTAGGAATGCATTAATGGTGTAGTTAATACATCATACACGTTGGTGAGATGAATGCTACAATGCTGGTGTATATGAATTGAACGTAGAACACATTAATATAACGCTGGAGCCAACACATTCTGGTGAAGTCTGACCAATAATGCATCGAACTAATGTGTCAAAACAATGCAAGACCCAATATATAATCCATTCAGAATAATGTTTGTATTTAGGCATGAGTAGATTTACAAAAAAACCGGTCAATATCCTACTCATGCGTTACATTCAACTGTACGTTCTGACCAATTTTGACCAATTTGTCCTTCCAGTATCCGTTTAACCCAAATATCCTTGTCCTCATTTTGCCACTGCGACCTACCTAGCTGTTATTACCGTCACCTTTGTTCCATAATCATTTCATTTTCATGCTTTCACCATTTGAATTGGTCTGTGCATTTTCTCATTCACACAAGTATGAAGTATGTTGCTTCTATGGAAAGATCACTCATGTTTCCTTCATAAATTTCATATATATATATATATTATTGTCATATATATATATATATATTATTGTCCAAATGTTGTAACTTACCCTGTTTTTTACATTTACTTGTTAAAAAATAAAGAAAAATAATATATATATATATATATATATATATATATATAAATAAATGAAAAATGAAAAAAATGAAAGGGTTTAAAAAAGAAGAAGAGAAAATACAAAAAATGACAATTTTTTTTTTTTTTTTTTTGCAAAAAATGAATAATCCGAAGGAAAATTACACGCTAATATAAATGCCACATATAGTTGATTATTTGTTTTAATTAGTTTAAGTTTAATTAAGAAATTGATTAAACTTTGTAATAAAGTTAAATTTATTTGATTTTTTTTTATCGTTTATGTAAACATGGGCACATCATTCAACCGTCATGATCTCGCCGCCCAGATTAACGACGAAGATATAATTCAGACCCCCCGTCTCCTCCGACATTTAACCAGGGGGGGTTCGAAAAGCCATTTCTTAAAACTCACTTTTGCTACCCCTTTGCACCTAATCTATTTCAGACCTCCCCCTCCATTTACCACTTTCCATCCCCTGCCCCCCCGCCAAAACAAAACCGCTATCTCCCGTGCTCGCCAAAATCTAATAGCCATCCCGCCTCTACCAACTGTCCTCTGCTCATTCATCAACTCATTTACCATTATCCACCCATTCATTCCCTCGACCATTGCCATAATAAATGACCCACTCCCATAACGGGTATTTTGAAATGGTAATCCCTCCCGCTTTATAAATAAAAATGTTTTTCACCACTGTTTCCTTTTATCCATTCTGTTCTGCAAAACTGTACATCTAGGCTCAGTGCGACTAGACAACCCAACCAACATCAGACCACTTCTTCAACACACAACAATCTGCTAATTTCCTGGTAATCATCACCCTTGCCTTGTATACCTTAAAAAATATCTTCAAAAGGAAAATCCATAATGATAGAGGAAAGCCCAATGGTTCCCTCTGTCATAGATTTAGACAGACTAGCCTTTGTTGACCAGGAATACAAAATAGCCGAAACCCAATGTGAGTTCGACCTGTATGAACTCCACACTTAGGCCAAGCATAAATTCCTTGATGCCAATGATGAATTGAGCATGTGGGACTCCTTCTTGCCTCAATTCATCCTTCCTCAGACCCATTTCTTCCCCAAATTTGTGACCTGGTGCCATTCGGATACATCCTGAGAGAGAGAGCAATTATCGCTCAAAATAATGATGTTTTGCTTACTATATCTCCTGAATTGATATCCCAAATGCTTCAAGTAAAACCTTTAGCCCCTCTACACCATATTTCTGTGGATTCCCTCATGGAATTATATAAAAAGCTCACCTTTCCTCAAAGAGCTAAATTTTTTGAAATATTCCTACTTGAAAATGCAGAATTGCCTAGGACAAATCCTCCATACCCCTCTTCCATGTTCCCATAAATGACCAGACAAGTTATCTCAGTAGTTTCTTATTTGTTAGGTTATCCAACTCATCAATGGGTAGTTGAAATTATTTTAGGATTTCTATCAGTATTTTCAATAGGTGAAAAGCCCTCCATGATCTTCAATTATAATGAGTTTTTGTCTGAAGCAATAGATGATCAATTCCTACAGTTTGCAATAGAAGAATCTTCAAATATTAGTTAGTTCTTGTATACTTATTTTTATCCCATCAAGCAGATAAATTCCAGTTACAGTTTCAGAAATTTGATGAGCAGGGTAATCTTCAATCTATGATTCATTGGACTTCCTTGGTAAGGAAGAATACCAATTTATTTTCCTTTAGTGATTACACCAATCAATTTTTATAAATGGTCTCATGTTTGCTTAACAATGATGTTGTTGCTTGGATTTCCCCTGAAATCAAGAGAATTTTACATCTCAGCGAGCAAACTAGGACTAGAGATTGGTACTTGTACCAAAAATATACAGAGATTAGAGTATATGGATGTGAGTTTCCTCCATATAAACTGCCTAAGTTTGTACTAATTAGGATTTTTGCACTTGAATATATTAGGAAGATGATGAAAATGGATGAGTTGCACTTTGTTGCAGCTAAGAAGAAATCTTAGTTTCAATTAAAGGCTTAGATTGGACCTTTTATTTGTAACACTAGAGCAACAATAAAAGAAACAGATCTCCTCTTGAAGCAAATGAAATTTAAATTGAGTTTTACCTGGTATTATGATCCCTTTGGGATTATTTGTAAACTAAAGGTAGTACAGAAAATTACTCCTTATGCACACACTCCTAGACCAGAGATCGAATAATACATGAACCAAGAGGAGTGGCATGAGAACACATTGTAGGAAGCAGAGGAGCAGGTTTTCATTTCTACAATAGCATAGACTCCAACACCACAGGAAAAACATGAAAAAAGGACAAGTGAAAGTATTTTCACTCTTGTTTTAGAAATTCAGCAGTTTGAATTCATAATGTATGTAAAAGAAGGAAAATAACCCTCTTGAAGAGCCATCTCAAGAAGAGAGTTCACAGGAATAGACTACATTAGATTTATCAAGTCCTTATGCTGCAACATTACCAAGAGTTGAAGAAATTTTCTCAATATCTCCTGTATCTTTAGTCACTCAGGATCCATTAGAATCAGTTCAGACAGGACAGCTAGCTCACACTACTCCAGAACATAGTATATTTGCTAGGTATAGGGAAATTAAGAAGAAGAATGAGGCACTCAAGGCCACTACTTACTCATAGTTTCGGAAGCAAACTTCATCTTCCCAACACATGCTTCTCTTAGCATTAGATACACAGAAGGGACAGTTTCAGATGACACTCTTAGAGCCTAAGGTTCATTTTCCAAAAAGTACAACATATTACAAAGAATCTGTTTTTTTCATTTGACACTAAGATGATCCATCCTATTGACCAAATTGATCTGCACAAATAAGCTGGAGAAATGATTTACTCCACCTTGACCAGTTCAGCCATGGTAGCATCCAGGTTGCAGGTTTCAGTGAATAACATTCAATCTCAGTTAAAACTTGAAAATATCTCATCACTTGCCAAAGATACTAAAATAAAATCTTTAGAGGATCTAGTGATTAAACTAGGATATGATCCCAGTAATGTTAAAGCTATTGAGGAGATGATTAAGAGAAAAAATATTGATATACAAGCATTAAGAAAACAGGTGAAACTCGTTATTACTGGAGATCCTCAAACCAAAGAAGTAGGTGAGTTAGAAAAGGAAAAGGAGAACATGTTCAAAATCATTGTTGAACAGAACTTACAGATTTAGAGGATGGAGACTGAACTAGAAGGTTTATTGAAGGAAAAAGAGTAGCAAGCAGATGTGGCCACAATTATCCCTATAACAACAACTTCTATTACACGTACTTCAATTGCTCCAATTGCAGGGACTTCTATTATAGTAGATATAACAATGGAAACACAGTCCACAGACTCAAAAACTGACTTAGCCAAAGCAATGGGAGATATTTCCATCAAAGATCAAGAGATTGAAAAGTTGAAGGCTCAACTCAACAATCTCCAAGAGCAAAAGTTAAAGATTGATAATGTTTACTTAGTAGAGCTTCAAAAAACTCATAGGCTAACTCAAAGAATAGAGTCTCTAGAAAATGAGACTGTTATTGCTCAGACCATTGCATAGGCCAAGGAAAACATATGGGTAGATATTAATGAGTCTATGACCAAATTTTGGCCTTCTATTGAAATTATTTTTGAACAGGAGGAGCTATTGGAAAGATCGAAGGAAGTGATTGCAAAGGTAAAGAAATACCTAGGTCAAAAACCAGGAGAGGCTACAATATTAATTAGAATTCTAAATGTAAAGAAAATGGAAGAACTGGAAGAATTTGAAATAGAGGAAAAAACTGAAACAATCTTGGAAGTGAGAAGGATTCTCACTAAAATAAATCTTATGCTACAGCTGGAAAATAAATGTCATAATCTAGAAGCCAACATTCAAAAATTTCACAAGAAGTTCAATATTCTGCATCAAAAAGGATTTCTAGGCTTAAGAGGAATGGTAGACAAACTCATTCCCCTTGAAGAATATCAACGTAGGCTGCATGCTATTGCTACAAACACCATGAATAAAAACATCTAGAAATTCTTCCAACTCATCTTCACCCCCTACAACTCCTAAAATATCATCCTCATCCCCTTCACAGTTTTCTCTTGTCAAAATTTATCTTCATCCTCCTCATCTTCATCTAATAAAATGGTTGGTTTTCGACCTATTATTCAGGCCGATTTTGCAGCATTAGTCCTTCCTAATAAGCTAAATAATTTTCCAGATGGATATCTAAAGCACCTACCTAGATTCAATGGGGAAACTAGTTTGTTTGCTGAATCATCTGGTTACTTTCTTAGACTTTGTTGATAATATGAATATAGAGCATGAAGATGTCTACATGAGATTGTTTGTTCAATCTCTTGAAGGCAATGTTAGGATCTGGTTTAGACAATTGCGAGCTAACTCTATCCCTTCCTGGAATGAATTAATTACCATCTTTAAAAACCAATGGGGAGTTAAAAAGGATCCATTTTACTATTTGACTGAGTTTGATGACCTAAAAAGAAATCCTCGTGAACCTATCATTGACTTTATAAAACAATTTAACAGAATTTATAATAAAATTCCACTAGATTGTAAACCACCAGTGGTTGCTGCTAAAGTTAGATTCTCTAAAGGTTTTGATGATGATTTTTCTGTTATGCTTAGAGAAAGAACATCTATCAGCCTAGAAAATATACATACCAATGCCATTGAATTTGAGGCTAATAGATCAACATCAACTAAACTTAAGGAAAAGGCAGAAAAGGTTGAAAGAAAAATGAAAGCTAAGGAGGAAGGAACTTCGTCCTCTAAAAGTAAGAGTGAGGATCATAAAATAGATGAAATTACATCTTTACTTAGAAATATTTCAAATAGAATCTCAAAAATAGAAACAAAACCTAGAGTTGTTTAACAAACATCAAGCAAACCTCAAGTTCAGTATAAAAGACATTTTCAACCCCAAATCTTGCAAAGACCTAATACTAATCAACAAATTAAACCCCAATTAATGATTGATGACTAGGAACCCGAAGAAACTGGTCCTTTGGTTACGGATGATAATAATTATTTTGATAATATATCAAATCAAAATGCTATAAGTCCAGTTTCTCATGATCAACCTTCACCTCAAATTCAAGAAGCCTCTCAGGTTTCAAAATATCAGTCATTTTCTGAGTTTTTGATTAAAGAATTAAACAAAATATATGATTTAAGACACAAACCAAGACCTGGTAGATCTATCAGTGTTAATGAACAACCAGTCAAAACAGTTGAAACACAAACAACAATGATTCAACCATTAAACCAATCAAATGAACATAACACTTTTGAAAAAATTGTTCCAACAACTTTTACTATTGAGAGAGAATTAGAGAGAGTCAAAATACCTATTCCATTACCTGAACTCTCCAAAAACCCAGTTTACAAAAATCATGTGTCAGAATGGATTCAGTCCTCAAGTATTGATGCCAAGGGAGATGTAATCAGTCTATAGGATGAAAAACCTTCAATGATTTTTGGTCCTAGTTCTGAAATGATCGATGAAAATGTTCCTCCCTTTTATGTTACTTTGAAGGTTCAATATTTTCTATTATATAATTGTATGTTAGATTCTGGGGCCTCTCACAATCTAATGCCTAAAGTAAGCATGGATAAACTTCAATTACAAATCACAAGACCTTATCATGATTTATACAATTTTCATTCAAAGAAAGTACCTTGTCTTGGACTAATCAAAGATCTAGTCACAACTATACCACAAATTCCTCTTAAAATTGCAGTTTTAGATATTGTTGTTACAGATATTCCCCAAATTTGGAATGTTATTATTCAGATCTTGTTGTGCCAAGTTAGGGGGAAGTCTTCAAATGGATATGTATTTTGCTACAATTCCTATTTATGGGAGAGAGCACCTTAGATTATACCGACAGGTAAGATTTATTAATGCGTTTTATAAAGCTGATCAGGCAATAAATCATCCTATTTATGCTGTTGATCAGGATTTTGGGTTTTTTACCTTATCATCTAATGATCTCCAAAATTCTCAGCTTAGCATTGAACAGATTGTGAATAAACCTAAATGTATAAAAATTGATGTTTGGAAGTTATACTTTGATGGGGCCTTTTCCAAAGATGGAGCTAGAGCTGGCATTGTACTTATTTCTCCAGATAGAGAAAATATAACTCAATATTTTAAGTTGGACTTTGATGTTACAAATAATGTAGCAAAATATGGAGCCTTACTTTTAGGACTTGAGTTAGATAAAAGCATGAAAGTTCAAAAATTAAGTGTATTCAGTGATTCAGAACTCATTGTGAATCAAGTAATAAATCTATGCCAAGCAAAACATCACAGGCTTAGATCTTAATGAAATGAGGTATGGGATTCAATGGATAATGTCTTTCAAGCTTTCTATATTACAACAATCCCTAGAAACAAAAACATTTATGCAGATTCATTAGTTGTCTTGGCCAACTCTTTTAAAATTCCTGATCCAATATAGTTACAATACCAAATTCAAGTAAAGTATAAGCATTCAATCCCTGACAACCTTAAGAATTAGCAAGTATTTGAAGATGATGAGCAATTGAATATTTTCTTACAAGAAATTGATGAATTCACAAATTTACAAATAGAAGAAGAACAAATCATTGATCGTAAGTCCGATAATGAAAAAGAAACATCACAATTGAATCACAAGATAATTGATCATAATATCATTCAGTTTCCCAATAATTACATACCAAAGGGTTTAATTCCTCTTGAAAAACTTTTTGATAATAATGATGTTTACAAAACTTCATTATCAATTTCACAAGAAGAGGATATTGAAGAATGTAATATTGCAACCCATGAATAAATCATAAACATAAAAATTTCTGCATCATTACCTAAGGAAGCAAAGGAGAAATAACTAAATCTTCTCAAACATTACAAAGATGTCTTTGCCTGGTCATATGAGGAGCTCAAAACCTATGAAACAACACTTACTGAACATAAAATTCCTCTCAAACCAAAAGCTAAACCTTTCAAGCAGAAATTGAGGAGAATAAATCCAAATTTTCTCCAACTATTGAAAAATAACTTAAGAAATCGCTGGATGCTAAAATTATTGTTCCTCTAAGATACTTTGATTGGATAGCAAACTCGGTCTTGGTCATAAATAAAAATGGTGAGATAAGATTGTGTGTAGACTTTAGAAACATGAACAAACTATCTTTAAAAGACAATTATCCATTTCCCAAGATGGATCAATTACTTCAAAAGGTTTCAGGCTCTAATAGAATTTCCACGCTGGATGGTTTTTCTAGATAAAATTAGATCATGGTAAGTCCAAAAGATAGGGAAAAAACAACATTCACAACTCCTTGGGGTACATTTATGTATGCTAGAATGCCATTTGGCCTAACCAGTGCAGGAGCTACCTTTCAAAGAGGAATGGACCTAGATTTTGTTGGTAAAGTTAATAAGTTTGTTGTTATTTATCTCGATGATCTAACTGTAATTTTAAATTCCGAAGAAAAAACATTTAAATCACTTGAGAAATGTTTTTGATAGGTGTAAGAAATACAAAATTTCGTTCAATCCAAAGAAATATATGTTTGCTATAAAGGAAGGAAAGCTACTTGGCCATATCATTTCAAAAGAAGGAGTAGTGATTGATCCAAAACAAGTCTCAACCATTGAGGTAAGTAGCTTACCTAAGAATAAAAAAGAAATTTAGAATTTTCTAGGAAATAATAAATTTTTAAGGAGATTTATACCAAATTATGCTGGATAATCAAGGATATAATTGATATGCTAAAGAAGGATCATGAGGTTAAATGGGTAGTGCAGGCAAGGTATGCTTTTACAAAATTCAAGAAGGCTATTTCTGAAGCACCAGTACTAGCCATTCCTGATTATTCAAAGCGTTTTAGAATTTTCTCTTTTGCCTCTGATACTACCTTAGTTGTTGTCTTATTGCAAAAGAATGATAATGAAGATGACCAACCTATTGCCTTTTTCAGCAAGATTATGAGATATGCTGAGTTGAAATATGATATCATTGAAAAACAAGCCTATGTCCTTGTGCAAGCCTTAAAAGCTTTTAGAACTTATGTCCTCCGTTCTCCTATTACTACCTATGTCCCAAATAATGTTCTCAATACTGTCTTGAACCAACCTGATACATATGGTAGGAGAGGAAGATGGATTGCAAAAATTCTAGAATTGATTTAGATATCAAATCTACCAAGTTAGTGAAGGGACAAGGTTTAGCTAAAATTTTGGCTGAATAAAATTGTAAAGTTCTGGGGATAAAATCAAGTATCAGGAGAGAAGAATACACAAGAACCTTCTCAAAGTTCAGGAGATAAGAATCCACAAGAACCTTCCTCTTCTACAGATTCAACCCCTTTTCCACTTCATATTCATGAAAAGTTCCTATTATCTGAATGGAATGCTGATATTGTACATTATCTTTGTGAATTTGAGTATCCTATTGGATTCACAAAGAATCAACGCAAAACCATCATATTAAAGGCTATGAAATATTGTATCATCAATGCTAATATGTATTGGAAATATCCATTAAAAACCATTCTATTGTGTCTAACGAAGAGTGAAACAGAAGGAGTTATAGATCAATTTCATGAAGGAATTTGTTAAGGCCATTATGGATGGAGAGCAACAACATATAAAATTCAAAGAGAAGGTTTCTATTGGCCGAAGTTGTTTTTACAAGTAGGAGCAAAGGTCAGAAGTTGTATTCCATATCAAATTCTTGCTAGAAAGCAAAGGTTAGCAACACTCCCTCTTGTTCCAATATTAATTTAAGCACCCTTTCTACAATGGGGACTAGATTTCATAGGAGATATTTTTCTAGCATTCAGTAATCAAAACAAGTGGATGCTAACTGCTACCCATTACTTCACAAACTGGGTAGAAGCCATCCCTGTCAAGAATGAAACAAAAACTGTTGTCATCAAATTCATTGAAGAAAATATATTATCCGGGTTTGGTTGTCCTCAATAGATAGTCACTGATAATGCACATGCATTCAACAATGTTAAAATGATAGAATTTTTCGAGAAGTATCATATTTTATTGCATCATTCTACCCCATATTACCCTAACGGAAATGTATTAGTAGAGCCATCAAATAAGAGTTTGGTCAAATTCATTAAGAAGTTACTCTTAGATCATAAGATAAATTGGGACTTTCATCTCAAGTTTTCAGTTTGGGCTAGCAAAGTGTCACCTAAGAGATTTACAGGTAAATCCCCTTTTCAATTTGTCTATGGCACTAAGGCAATTTTTCTTACACAACTAGCTTTTCACGTTATGAAGATTTTGCAAGAAATATATGAAGAGCCTGATGATTTCTCAAGAAGAATCAATCAGATTATTGAATTAAATCAAGACAGAGATGAAGTTCAATACAAGCTCCGCCAATATCAAAATAAGATGAAAAACTTGTTTGACAGAAAAGCTAGGGAAAGAGACTTTAGCCCAGGAGATCTAATCTTAAAATGGGATGCCCATAGAGAGGAAAGAGGAAAACATGGTAAATTTGACAATCTCTGATTAGGACCATATTTACAGAAGTAAAGGGAAATAATACTTTTATCCCACAGAATCTATGTTAGTGTCGGTATCTTCATCCCTCCATCAGTGATCAAAATTTCTCTTTTTGCATGCATATTAGGTGTCTCATCTGATCAGCTACACTCCATTAGGTCATGGATCATCTGATGGTAGTGGTTCTTTGTCAATTTCCCTCATGCCTTTCATCTGCTGGCCTATTTTCACATGCACAAGTCATTTACTATCATTTTTTTTCATGCCAGTTGTAGAAGTCATTTTAGGGTTTCAAGTTTCATTAGGTCTAGGGTTTGCCACCATGATCTTCAAAAGCTCAATAACAGGCCAGCAGTGACATGAGGATGTTCAATAAGTTCATAAAATCACAAATTCCACTAATGATTTTCTCCATATAAGGTTTTTACCTCAAGACTTTGTTTTGAGGTGAAAACAGGGTTTTTCCATTTCTTGTACAAATTTTATTTAATTTTATCATTTTCATATGTAATAAAGCATCATCTGCAGCCCTGGGTCACCTTGCCAAACTCCTGCACCCCAGCTCCTGCAAAAGAGTAAAAAATTCAAAGCATTAGTCCATCTAAAGTCAAAAAGAGAGCCAAACTGCCAAAACAGAGTTTTAAAAGCCAAAGTGAAAAGCAAACATTAGAAAGTGGGTTTCTTTAAAATAAAAATTAAAGTGAAGGGTATATAAAGTGTTTTTTGTATTTAAGACTTCATTTGTGCCAAAAAGAAAGAGTGAACAAAGCAAAAATCGTGTTTGGAGGTGAAGAAAGGCAAATTGTAGCAAAACTGTGTTGGCGCGGCGCACAAAGCGCAGATTTTACACTGGAAACTGAATGGGTGCGACGCACTAGATTGGCACGGCGCACCTATGTCTTGGCGCGACGCACCTGCCCTCCAAGCATAAATTTCACCAAAACGATCTTGCCCAAGCTTCAAAACTCTGCCAAAATCATTCCACAAGTAAGTGAAACATTCCACTTTGCCATTACAAGAGATTTAATCAGCTTTGATGATGTTTAGATAGGTGCAATTACAAACCCTAGTTTGTTGCACAGTTACACTACAAAAAACTGTCTAGGGTTTGCAATTTTCCATTGTTGCTGTTTGTTCCCCTGCATCATTGTCACATTTCCCTCCACTACACTTCCCTCATTTCATTTCCCTTTCCCTCTCCCATTCACAATCATCCTACCCCTAAAACCCTAATACCTAATTTCCACTATTCCCAAACCCTAATTTGCATCCCCAAACCATATCACTCCCTAAAACCCTACAGCCAACATCAAATCCCTCATTCATCAGTCCCACTCATCAATCCCATTCATCAAACAACAAACACCTATTCTTGATATAAAATCTCTTCATACTCATCATTGAACATCAAACAGTGGCAAATATGGAAACAGATTCAGCTTATGAAAGGGATGAGGAAACTGTGAGTGATTCCTCCTAAGAGATCCATGCACCAAGAAAACCACATAAGGGAGGAAAACACATTCAGGAGGAGCCCACTACACTCATAGAGCTATTGGCTTGTCCTCTTGCAGTAGCATGTTTCAAACATCAGTCTTGCTACCAGTTTTGTGAGATGGTGGAAAGAGTGAAATACCACCATGAGCTTGCTAGACTTTTTGTTCTCCATCTTCACAATGGCCAGGTCAATTTAGCAGGTGTTACCTTCACTTTGACACCTGAAACTATAACTGAAGAAATAGGTATTCTGAATGTGGGTGAATAGTGGAACAAAGGACAGCTTGTGGACAAAGAACATTATGAGCCTTATATCAAGGCTAGCTATCAGAAACAAATTAGTAGGGTCTTCCCTTTCAGATACCTACAGGACACTTATGCTCCACTCATGAAGCTCATTATCAAATACTTCAGCTGTGAAGGGAGATTTTCTCGCTTGTACACCTATCATGTTAGACTATTGATGCATTTCACTAGAGTGAGGATGATGAACCTCCCCTATTTCATATGTAGAAATATTGAGAAAATGACCACATTGGTGCAAATAAAACCTCCTCATCAATAATACAACAACATTTATCACTTTGCATTGATCAAGATTGTGGTTTTGCATCAGTTGAGCTTGCTGAATGTTTCATGGGATGATTTCATTTCACATGAGGTTTTCAAAAGCCCTCAAGTGACCCCATCAGTATTTCAAGAGGCAGGAGGGCCTTCAAATCAACAAGAGGCTCATGAGACTCAAACCACCAGTGTGCCAGTATTCATCACTTATCAAAAGGGCACAAGGAGATTATTTGTAGCTGCCAAACGAGTACTATCTCCACCTGGGGTGGAAGGGGTCTTGTTTCCTTCATCTGACAACAGGAAAATGCTATCTTCACCCGAGGTGAAAGGGGCTTTGCCTTCTTCTTTAGCAGAGCAGGTACAGGATAGAGGAAAGAAACCATTGCATGATGAAGGGCCTTCTAAAGGTCAAGAGAGAGATTTCATTTTGATTCAGGATGATGATGCTGATCTAGGCTCCCAAAGCTCACAACTCAAGGAAATCATCAAGGAACAAGAAGCTGACATTCATGACTTAGCTCTTAACCTTGAAAGAGATAAGTGGACAATAAATTACCTTGAGCAACGGAACAAGCAGTTGGAGGATAAGTAGACAATCATGGAGCTACAAATCATAAGGGAAGACAAGCAAGCAGCAAAAAGGAAAAAAGTCAAGTTGACAACGCTTGAGCAAGAGATTGATGCTAACAGGGAATCTTGGCTAGAGAGGGTGAATATGCATTTGGAGAAGCTACTAGAGAAAGCTAACAAGGAGAAAAAGATGTTGTAGCACATGGCCTATCATTATTTGGCAAGAAACAAGATTTGCAAAGCGAGAATAAGGAGCCTAAAAGCCAAGTTGAGGAAAACTTTGAGGAGAAAGAAAGAGAAATATAAGCTCAAGATCTTGGCTGAAGCTTCCTTGGCCCAACATAGTACTTAATGCAGGTCACTCATTCCAAATTTCAAGAAATTTGGCACACTTTTTTACAATTTTGAAATTTTGAAGGAAAAAATAGGTTTTTCTGCTTGGTGCGTAGCGCCACCCGGCGCTCGCTTTTTCTAGGGACCTCCTCTGGAGGAAAAGTCTACATTTTTGGATTCCTTGTGAAAAATTATGAATACCCAGAAATTAATAGAATTTTTTTTCAAGTTTTGGTCCTCCAAAAGGGTCAAAAATACCTCAAAAATGCCCTCTCTACCCCTTTTTGGCCACACAGGAAGCAGTGTTGGGAGAACTGATTTTTGGAGGGGAAAATGGACACCAAACTTAGAAATATCACTTGTTATAGAAAATAGATAGACAAAAATTTCCAACAAGCCCACTTGGAGAAAATTTGGTGCACGGGAAGGCTTCCAAAATTAGCTGGGAAAAAGCGCTACACATAGGATGGAAAAGTGCCATTTTTTCCAAAAAACTTTGTTTTTCGCCTAGTTTTTTCTCAGTTTGAGTTTTTTCTCTCTCATGGTCAAACTCATGATGTAAATTGATGTAACTTAATGGAATTTGATGTAAAAATGATAAAAATTAACTCATGGAGGCAGATACATCATGTATAGGTGGTTTTGAACTGAACGAATAAGTTTCCTAGGTTTTAGAGGCAAGTTGTTCCATTGCCTATTTTTCAATTCTTAGTTTAGATCTTGTTGAAACAGCTCCTAAACTCATGAATTCGACCCCTAAAGGCTAGCATGGGTTGTTTGTTGCCTATATCTAGTACTTTTTCAGTCATTTGTAAAGGTTGGACTCTTGTGAATTCTTTGAGCATTATTGTACATTCATCTTTGCAGTTTGGCAAGGAAATAGACCAGGGTTTGCAACATTTTGTGGGATTCTTGTGGCAAGGTGATTTAGTATTGTTTTTCCTTCTGTGATTCAAGTTATCATGTGTTTATGTGTGCCATTATCTCTCTCTTTTCAGCTTAACTAAATGAATCAAGTATAAAGGTGGAATTCATTGATGTTGCAGTGCTCTACCTTAGGGTTTGTTTAGTTTTATATGTTTTCTACTATTTGAAGAGGATTCCTGATACTTTCATGCCCTCTCCAACTCCTCACCAGTCTTAAGACTTTCCATTTCACTTATTTCAAAGTACTAAAGCATTTTCCTACCTCGCCCCACAGAAACCTCTGCAAGACTAAGTCCATTCTGTTGAAAATTGTGCAACAAGAGAGCTTAGTGGAAAGGAGTCGCCTTCACTAAGTGGGCCCGCAGGCAAATTATGGCACAAAGTCTATTTTTTGATCACAGCAGGAGTGATCACAGTAGGAGTGATCAGAGTCTATTTTTAGAATGTTAGTCAAAAATAGAAAAGTCAAATATTATTGTCTCATAATAATATTTAGACTATAAACTTTATCTTATCCTCTTGGAGCACTTCAGTTTGAGCTACAGATGTGGCACATGCAGCTGTGAGAAGGAAATACGTTTTCTTATGAGTCAGTTGAGCTATTGCATGCAGGACATCAGTTAGAACTCATGTGGTTGAGTTCTGTGGAGTTAGATGAGCAGTTAATGGAGTTGTGTTCAGTTTGACTTAGTTGAACTAGTTGTATTTAGTCTAACTGATCAATAGACTAAGTGATGAGTTGTATGAATTAGTTATTAATTAATTCACTAATTATTAACTCATAATGCAACTGAAGAATACATCAGTTAACTCAGTGCATGTACAGATCAGTGGAGACAGGTGTTAGAGGTTGAGATTGCTATCATTTGTGCATGAGATTGTGCACATGCATGGGATTGAGTTATGCCAATGATCTCTGCGTAGTGTGGGCCAATACCAAGTGAAATATAGCTTGTGCTCACGTGATTTACAATGTGGGTGATTTTCACAAGGTAAATAGGAGTTTGGATCAACCATTCTCATTCATTCTCAGCAGGTATTGTGCAGTGGAGGCAGGCAAGCAGCGGAGGAGATTTGGAGATCAAATCTGAGCTGTATTGTGTGTAACAGGTGGAGATAGTACTGAGTACTTGTGAGGAGTATTGTACTATGTTTGCTACATGTTCTCAATCAATATAATATACAGATAGTTGGGGTTTTTAGCGAGATGCTTTCCCCGAGAAAATACTGTGTTGATATGTGTGATTGATGCTTCTATGTGCGCATGATATTGTTTCTCCATCTGTAAATTGATGATCAACGTAGACGAGGTTATGTATTATGCATGTATTCCACAATAGTGTATAATCAGGATAATCTCTATGAATAAGTGTCATATTATTCAAAATTTCTACATGGTATCGAAGCTGTTGATCATCAGATTTATTATTCAGAAAGTGTTTACATTTTATTTCTCCAGGTAGAGTCTGTAATCGGGCTAGGTAGCTTCTGGACTCATCCTTATTTTGGAAGGTGAGATATCTGGTGAATGCCCATATAGTCGATCTCTGTACAAGAAATACTTTGTTCTCACGAATTTTAGATCAGAAGCGGTTGAGTTTTGAGCTGGTGGAATGGCGCTCAAGGATAAACTCAGAAACATTAGGTGTGAGAATGGAGATAGTATGCCCCAGTATCTCACGAAGTTCACCCAATGCCGGGATGAGCTGGGAAGTGTGGGGGTAACTGTTGAGGATGAGGATATGGTGAGTCTAGAACTCCTTGGCCTTCCTAAGAGTTGGCATAGCTACCAGGACTCGGTGAATGGAAGGGAGAAATTGACAGGATGGGAGAGACTTTGGTCAGATCTTGTGCAGGAGGAGATTAGACGGCGCACTAGAGACAGTTCTTCATCTATGCATGATGAGGAGAACTGTGCCTTAGCGAGTAAGGTGAAGAAGGGGAAGGTGAAGGGCTCTCTTTGCGAATCCAGTTCTTCCAATGATGGGAAGAAGGTTGACAAGTTGAAGGTGCGATGCTTTCGTTGTAATGAGTTGGGCCATTATGCTACTAATTGCCCAAAGAAGAAGTCCAAGAAGGGATCCAGGGAAGGATTTGAAGGTGAGGTAGCCTCACTTGCTTCATAGTTTGAGTTGGACTTCACACTCTTCGCATGCATGGTTTCAACCATGGTGGGAAGTGGTTGGTTTCTTGACAGTGGAGCTTCTTTCCACATGACCGGTGACAAAAGTTTGTTCAGTACTTTGGAGGAGAAAGATCTCCAGATACTCATAGGGATGGGTAATGATGAGAAGTATAGTGTCTCAGGTGTAGGCACGGTTATTTTTCAGAGGGAGCATGGAGCTCGCCTTACCTTGACCGATGTCAAGTATGTACCAGGACTGGAGAGAAACTTGGTGTCGATCGCGATGCTGGAAGACAGAGGCTATGATGTAGTCTTCAGTAAGCGAAAGGTTTTCCTTAGACACATCATCACTAGACAGGTGAAGTAGATTGGTTCATGGGTCAAGAACATGTATGCTCTTGAGGTTCAAGATGCATGCAAAGCCTTGAACAGCGAGGCAACTGATGGAGACTTGGTGGTTGAGAGGGAGCGTATATTATCTCTCAACATGCAGAGCCAGAAGAAGTCTCAGATGATTGTGGAGGAGCCACGATTGGTGCAGCAACTTCAGGAGGTTGTGGAGCAGCCACAACAAGGGAAGTTGAGAGGAGATCGAGTAGAGACATCTACTCATGCAGAGACCTCCAGTAGGGGGAAACTTCGAGCCAGGTGGGCTGAGGGATCACATGCAGCCATACCTCCAGGTAGGAGGTGGGGTGATGTGGATTGATCGTCCCAAGGAGGAGGGGCAAGATCCTTGAGGTACCCAACCTCTTGGATGAGACCTTGCTACGGGAGCCCTGATGTGGAGTAGTAGGAACTGATTGATTGGGTAGAGACAGATGCGGATGGAGCGGCAGAGAGAGCGACAGTGTAGGGAATCCCAGGACAACGCATAGCATGCAGGCTACAACAATGCGAGAGGCACAAGTGTTTTGCACAGTGCTAGGTGGCACAGAGAGGTGTGCAATGGTGCGAGATGCATGGAGATGTTGCAGTAGCGTAGATGTCAGAGAGGGAGCACTTGTCAGCAGCAGGTAGAGCTTCAGCATCAGAGTATGTTCCTAGCCCAACAGAGTGGTCAGTTGGGAGTGTTTTTGTTCCAAGTGTTGTTGGAGCAAAGTGGACCGGGCAGATGTGTTGCATGCAGAACATTCCAGAGTTATAGGATCGGGTTTGAGAGGAAGCCTTTCTTGTTGAGAGGGAGTGTTGAAAATTGTGCAACAAGAAATGCTTGTTGAGAGTGCAACAAGAGGATGGAGCTTAGTGGAAAGGAGTCGTCTTCACTAAGATGGCCCGCAGGCAAATTATGGCGCAAAGTCTATTTTTTGATCACAGCAAGAGTGATCAAAGTCTATTTTTAGACTGCTAGTCAAAAATAGAAAAGTCAAATATTATTGTCTCATAATAATATTTAGACTATAAACTTTATCTTATCCTCTTGGAGCACTTCAGTTTGAGCTACAGATGTGGCACATGCAGCTGTGAGAAGGAAATACGTTTTCTTATGAGTCAGTTGAGCTATTGCATGCAGGACATCAGTTAGAACTCATGTGGTTGAGTTCTGTGGAGTTAGATGAGCAGTTAATGGAGTTGTGTTCAGTTTGACTTAGTTGAACTAGTTGTATTTAGTCTAACTGATCAATAGACTAAGTGATGAGTTGTGTGAATTAGTTACTAATTAATTCACTAATTATTAACTCATAATGCAACTGAAGAATACATCAGTTAACTCAGTGCATGTACCGTTCAATGGAGACAGGTGTTAGAGGTTGAGATTGCTATCAGTTGTGCATGAGATTGTGCACATGCATGGGATTGAGTTATGCCAATGATCTCTGTGTAGTGTGGGCCAATACCAAGTGAAATATAGCTTGTGCTCACGTGGTTTACAGTGTGGGTGATTTTCACAAGGTAAATAGGAGTTTGGATCAGCCATTCCCATTCATTCTCAGTAGGTATTGTGCAGTGGAGGCAGGCAAGCAGCGGAGGAGATTTGGAGATCAAATCTGAGTTGTATTGTGTGTAACAGGTGGAGATAGTACTGAGTACTTGTGAGGAGTATTGTACTATGTTTGTTACATGTTCTCAATCAATATAATATATAGATAGTTGGGGTTTTTAGCGAGATGCTTTCCCCGAGAAAATACTGTGTTGATATGTGTGATTGATGCTTCTATGTGCGCATGTTATTGTTTCTGCTTCTGTAAATTGATGATCAACGTAGAGGAGGTTATGTATTATGCATGTATTCCACAATAGTGTATAATCGGGATAATATCTGTGAATAAGTGTCACATTATTCAAAATTTCTACACATTTCTCGGACCCAAAACTGCCTTTTTTATTTGATCCAGCAAACCAACATAAAATTCAATCAAACTCCTCTGAGCATATACCTAGCCTAAAATTAATCTTTACATTAGTCATCTCAAGCCTCATTTGCTATATTTTCCTGAGATTGACAAGGAGAGAGCCCTCTCCCGACTTGGTAGGGCTAGCTACCAGGTTAAGCATGGTTTGATGTTACCCTAGACTTGCCTTTCTCAGCCTGAGGTAGATTTAGGCCCTAACAATCTGGAAGGGATTAATTCTTCATTTCCTGTCAATGGACTATATCTTAAGCACTATATTCAATATTGAAGTTGTTACATTATAGTTCATTGTACATTACTAGTGTAAAGCTTCCATAGCCCAAGGAGAAGGCACATGGATCTGCATGTTCTTTGCATCTCATAGGGAGAAGCAGTTCCGAGATGGAGCCAATGTTGTAACTTACCCTATATTTTACATTTAATTGTTAAAAGATGAAAGAAAAATGATATATATATATATATATATATATATATATAAAGAAAAAAATGAAAAAATGAAAGGGATATAAAAAAAAGAGAAAATAGAAAAAAATGATAAAAGAGAATTTTTTTGCAAAAAATGAATAATCCCGAGGAAAATTGCGTGCTAGTTTAAATGCCGCATCTCATAGTTGATTAATTGTTTTAATTAGTTTAATCTTAATTAAGAAAATAATTAAACTTTGTTTTATCGTTTATGTAAACAAGGGCACATCAATCAACCGCCGTGATCTCGCCTGCCCAGATCAATGAAAGAGATGTACTCCAGACCCCGCCCCGACCCCTATGACATTTAACCAAGGGGGGGGGTGTCCAAAAAGCTGTTTCTTAAAACCCACTTTACCTATATGTTTGTACCAAGTCTATTTCAAACCCTCCCCTCCGTTTACCACTACCATCCCACTCCCCCCGCTATCTCCTGCTCCCACCGAAACCTAACGGCCATCCTGCCTCTACCAATTGTCCTCCGCTCATTTGTCAACTCATTTACCGTTATCCACCCTTTCATTCCCTCGACCATTTCCATAATAAATGACCTGCTCCCATAATGGGTTTTGTGAAACAATAATTCCCCCTGCTTTATAAATAAATAAAAAAATTGCCACAAATTCCTTTTATCCATTTTGTTCTGCAAAACTGTACATCCACGATCAGTATGACCAGACAACCTGACCAATATCATACCACTTCTTCAACACACAAAAATCTGCTAATTTCCTAGCAATCATCACCCTTGCCTTGTATACCTTCAAAAATGCCTTCAAAAGAAAAATCCATAATGATAGAAGAAATCCCAATGGTTCCCCTCGTCATAGATTTAGATAGACTAGCCCTTATTGACTAGGAATACAAAATAGCTGAAACCCAATGTGAGTTTGACCTGTATGAACTCCACATTTGGGCCAAGCAAAAATTCCTTGATGCTAGTGATGAATTGAGCATGTGGGACTCCTTGCCTCAATTCATCCTTCCTCAGACTCATTTCTTCCCCGAATTTGTGACCTGGTGCCATCTCAGATACATCCCGAGCCAGAGAGCCATTATCACTCAAAATAATGATGTTTTTCTTACTATATATCCTGAATCAATAACCCAAATTCTTCAAGTAAAATATTCAGCCCCTCTACACTCTTTTTCTATGGATTTCCTGATGGAATTATATAAAAAGCTCGCCTTTCCTCAAAGAGCTAATTTTTATGAATATTCCTACATGAAAATGCAGAAGTGCCTAGGAGAAATCCTCCATACACCTCGTCCATGTTCCCAGAAATGACCAGATAAGTTATCTCAGTAGTTTCTTGTTTGTTAGGTTATCCAACTGATCAGTGGGTAGAGGAGATTATTTTAGGATTTCTATCAGTATTTTTAGCATGTGAAAAACCCTCCATGATCTTCAATTATAGTGAGTTTTTCTCTGAGGCAATAGATGATCAATTCCTAAAGTTTTCAACAGAAGGATATTTCAAATATCAGTCAGTTCTTGTATACTTAGTTTTATCCCATCAAGCAGATAAATTCCAATTTCAGTTGCAGAAATTTGATGAGCAGGTTAATCCTCAATCTGTTATTCATTGGAATTCCTTTCTAAGGAAGAATACCAATGATTTTTCCTTTAGTGATTACACCAATCATTTTTTATACATGGTCTCATGTTCGCTTAACATTGATGTCATTCCTTGGATTTCCTCTGAAATCAAGAGAATTCTACATCTCAGCGAGTAAACTAGGACTAGGTATTGGTGCTTGTACCAAAATTATATAGAGATTAGAGTATATGGATGTGACTTGCCTCCATATAAACTGCCTAAGTTTGTACCAATTAGGATTTTTTCACTTGAATATATTAGGAAGATGATGAACATGGATGAGCAGCACTTTGTGCTAGCTAAGAAGAAATCTCAATTTAAATTAAAGGCTTAGATTGGACCTTTTATTTGTAACACTAGAGCAACAACAAAAGAATTAGACCTCCTCTTGAAGCAAATGAAATTTAAATTGATTATACCTTTTCTTATGATCCCTCGGGGATTATTTATAAATTAAACGTATTACAGAAAAATACTCATGCTCACACTCCTAGACTAGAGATCGAACAATACATGAACCAAGAGGAGTGGTAGGAGAACACATTGCAGGAAGAAAAGGTGTAGGTTTTCATTTCTACAATAGCACATACTCCAACACCATAGGAAAAACATGAAAAAAGGACAAGGGAAAGTATTTCCCCTCTTGTTTCAGAAATTCAGCAGTCTGAATTAATAATCTATTAAAAGAAGGAAAAGAACACTCTTGAAGAGCCATCTCAAGAAGAGAGTTCACAGGAACAAACTACATTAGTTTTATCAGGTCCTTATGCTGCAACATTCCCAAGAGTTGAAGAATTTTTCTCAATTTCTCCTATATCTTCAGTCAGTCAAGATCCATTAGAATTAGTTCAGACATGAGAGCTAGCTTACACTACTCTAGAACATAGTGTATTTGCTAGGTACAAGGAAATTAAGAAGAAGAATGAGGCACTCAAGGCCATTACTTATTCAAACTTTTGGAAGCAAACTTCAGCTTCCCAACATAGGATTCTCTCAGCATTAGATACATAGAAGGGACAATTTTAGATGGCACTCTTAGAGCCTAAGGTTCCTTTTCCAAAAAGTTGCAGCAGATTACAAAGAATCTATTTTTGCCTTTGACACTAAGAAGATCCACCCTATTGACCAAATTTATATGCAAAAACAAGCCGAAGAAATGATTTACTCCACCTTGACTAGTTCAGCCATGGAAGTATCCAGGTTGTAGGTTTCAGTGAATAACATTCAATATCAGTTAAAATTTGAAAATATCTCATCACTTGCAAAAGATACTAAAATAAAATATTTAGAGGATCTAATGATTAAACTAGTATATGATCCTAGTAAATGTTAAAGATCTTGAGGAGATGATTAAGAGAAAAAATGTTGATATACAAGCATTAAGAAAACAATTGAAACTCCCTATCATTGAAGATCCTCAGACCAAAGAAGTAGGTGAGTTGGAAAAGGAAAAGGAGAACATGTTCAAAATCGTCGTTGAACAGAACTTACATATTCAGAGGATGGAGATTGAACTAGAAGGTTTATTGAAGGAAAAAGAGCACCATGCATATGTGGCAACAACTATTCCTATAACAACAACTTCTATTGCAGGTACTTCAACAATTGCAATTGCAGGGACTTCTCTTGTAGCAGCTATAACAGTGGAAACATAGTCCACAAACTCAGCAATTGAATTAGCCAAAGCAATGGGAGATTTTTCCATCAAAGATCAAGTGATTGAAAAGATGAAGGCTCAAATCAACAATCTCCAAGAGCAGAAGTTAAAGATTGATAATTTTTACTTAGCAAATGTTCAAAAACTCATAGGCTAACTCAAAGAATAGAGTCTCTAAAAATGAGACTCTTATTTCTCAGACCATTTCACATGCCAAGGAAACCATATGGGTAGATATTAATGAGTCTATGACCAAATTTTGGCCTTCTATTGAAATTATTTTTGAACAGGAGGAGCTATTGGAAATATTGAAGGAAGTGATTGCAGAGGTAAAGAAAGACCTAGTCAAAAACTAGGACATGCTACAACATTAATTAGAATTCTAATTTCAAAGACAAGGAAAAGCTGGAAGAATTTAAAATAGAGGATAGAATTGAAACAATCTTGGAGGTGAGAAGGATTATCACTAAAAGAAATCTTATGCTACAACTGGAAATTAAATGTCATAATCTAGAAGCCAACATTCAAAAATTTCACAAGAAGTTCAATATTCTGCATCAAAAAGGACTTCCAGGCTTAAGAGGAATGCCACACAAACGAATTCCCCTTGAAGAATATCAACGCAGGCCGCATGCAATTGCTAAAGACAAATCTAAATTTTCCAAGATCAGAGAACTATTACAGGAACAACCTTCATTGAAGGTTTAAGTTTTGATTTATTAATCAAGAATGAGACCAATAATCTATTTGTAATTAAGCCCACTTTTCTGAAATACACTGAAGTGGATGAAACATTCAGAAAGTTAATTAAATATTCCACTCTAGATGAAGAAAGATGGGGCAAGATATGCCAACTTCTCAAATAAAGAGACACATATTTCTAGCAGCAGACAACAGGTTTTTTGCAATAGGATGCAGACTTTCAGGAGCAACAAAACAACATCCTTTTCAACCCTGTCATCACCAAAAGCCTCAAATTCAATGCTAAAAGGCCTAAGCAGTTTTATTTTCCTATATTATAGATATATTTTTGTAAACAATTTTGAGATATTTTGTAAACAAATCTTGATATTTAAATCAATATATTTTTGGAGAAAGTTGTATAAATACTTTGTAAATCAAAGTAAAAAGGGGTGAACCATTGTGATAAACTCTTGAGTAGATTTGTAATCCTCTGAATTATTTGTTGAAAGTAATAGAAGGATTCTGAACTTTATCTTGAAACAGTTGTGTCCTTGTGAGTACTTCTTTGTTATTATGCTTTCATTTTGTTTAAATCTGCATATATTTGAAATTAATGGGAATTATGGGTATGATAGTATTGAGTTTCAATTTCTTCGAAAACCCCTATGAAGTTATTATAAATTACATAGATTAGTTAATTATACTATCTATTTTAATTAGCTCCTCTACATATTTAAATTGTCACTTCCCCTTAAGTATTAAATATATTTCGTTGGCTGTAAAAGAATTTTACACACATTCATTGGTATATGAATGAGTTAAATAATTTGTTTGATGATTTAATTAATCATATATTTTCCTAATTTCAACTTGACATATCTCTTCAAAAGCTAAATTTTGTTAGAGGTGAAGAGTCATCCCTTTTAATATATCTTAATTAATTAACAAACTGCACCTGTTTAGACAATTTAGAGCATTGGTCATCCAAAAACACAAAACAAAAAAAACATTTTAGATACTCTGGCAGAATTTCTTAACCTTATCTACATAGGTACAACATTATACTGACACCATTATTGGGGAGCGAAATTTTTTGAATTATCTTTCCCTGGGACAATGATTAGGCTTTCCTTTGATGGCGAATAAAAGGTTAGTAGGTTAAAATTTTCAGTTGGCGATTGCACAAAACAAAGCTAACTTCTCCAAGGCACACTGGGTCTCTCTCAGACCCTCAACTCTATTCTCCATTATCAAATCTTGAGAGTCTGGTGAGAGTTTCTTCTTTAAGACGAAGATTAGAATACTATACCTCTCTTCCTGTATCATTTCCACCTGAAATTGTTTCAGAAACTAATCCTTTTACACCCGTTCCAATTCCTCCTGAACTATGAGATCTACCACCAAAAGTGTTAGAAATTTTATCTAGAGGGGTTGATTTGCAGTCAACTCTCCTTGTTTATTAGTTAGAATCTTATCAGATTCCTGAACCTCTTTCAAAATCTACTAAATCAGAAGAAGAATTAGGTTTAGAATTACCTGATCTAAAACCTAGTGATTTTATTTCCTCTGTCATTCATACATACCTATCTACTTCTGCTAATCCCAAAGAAATATTTTATGTGTGTAAAAATCCTTTGTTTGATAGTGAAGGAAAGATTGGCCCAGAAGTACATAAGTTAGTAATACAAACACTACGAATAAAAACTTCCAGAAATTCTTCCAACTCGTCTTCACCCCCTACAACTCCTAAAAGCTCATCCTCATCCCCTTCACCATATTCTTCTTCTCAAAATTTATCTTCATCCTCCTCATCTTCATCTAATAAAATGGCTGGTTTTCAACCTATTATTCAGGCCCATTTTACAGCATTAGTCCTTCCTAATTAGCTAAATAATTTTCCAGATGGATATCTCAAGCACTTACCTAGATTCAATGGGGAAACTGGGTTGTCTACTAAATCATCTGGTTGCTTTGTTAGACTTTGCTGAAAATATGAATATAGAGCATGAAGATGTCTACATGAGATTGTTTGTCCAATCTCTTGAAGGCAATGTGAAGATCTGGTTTAGACAATTGCGAGCTAACTTTATCCCTTCCTGGAATAAATTAAATACCATATTTAAGAACCAATGGGGAGTTAAAAAGGATCCATTTTACTATTTGACTGAGTTTGATGACCTAAAAAGATATCTTGGCGAACCTGTCGCTGATTTTATAAACCAATTTAACAAAATTTATAATAAAACGCCACTAGAATGTAAACCACTAGTGGTTGCTGCTAAAGTTAGATTGTCCAAAGGTTTTGATGATGATTTTGATGTTATGCTTAGAGAAAGAACATCTATCAGCCTAGAAAACATGTAGAACAATGCCATTGAATTTGAGGCTAATAGATGAGCATCAATGAAACTTAAGGCAAAGGTAGAAAAGGCTGAAAGAAAAATGACAGTTAGGGAGGAAGGAACTTCGTCCTCTAGAAATAAGAGTGATGATCATAAAATAGATGAAATTACTTCCTTACTTAGAAATATCTCAAATAGAATCTCAAAAATAGAAACAAAACCTAGAGTTGTTCAACAAACATCAATAAGATCTCAAGTTCAGTATAAAAGACCTTTTCAACCCCAAATCTTGCAAAGATCTAATACCAATCAATAAATTAAACTCCCATTAATGATTTATGACCAAGAACCTGAAGAAACAGGTCCTTTGGTTACGGATGATATTAATTATTTTGATAATCCATCAAATCAAAATGCTATAATTCCAGTTTTTCATGATCAACCTTCACCTCAAAGTCAAGAAGCCTCTCACGTTTCAAAATATCATGCCTTTTCTGAGTTTTTGATTGTAGAATTAAACAAAAGATATTATTTAAGACCTAGACCAGGACCTGGTAGGCCACCTAAAAATGTCATTGTTAATGAACCACCTGTCAAAACAGTTGAAACACAAACAACAATGATTCAACCATTAAACCAATCAAATGCACATAACACTTTTGAAAAAAATATTCCAACAACTTTTACTATTGAGAGAGAATTAGAGAGAGTCAAAATACCTATTCCATTATCTGAACTCTCCAAAAACCCAGGTTACAAAAATCAAGTGTCAAAATGGATTCAGTCCTCAAGTATTGATGCTGAGGGAGATGTAATCAATCTACATGATGAAAGACCTTGAGTGGTTTTTGGTCCTAGTTCTGATATGATCGATGAAAATTTTTCTCCCTTTTATTTTACTTTAAAGGTTCAATATTCTCTGTTACATAACTGTATGTTAGATTCTGGGGCCTCTCACAATCTAATGCCTAAAGTAATCATGGATCAACTTCAATTACAAATCACAAGAACTTATCATGATTTATACACTTTTTATTCAAAGAAAGTACCTTGTCTTGGACTAATCAAAGATCTAGTTGTAACTCTAGCACAAATCCATGTTAAAAGTGTAGTTTTATATATTGTTGTTACATATATTCCCCCAAAATTTGGAATGTTATTATCCAGATCTTGTTGTGCCAAGTTAGGGGGAAGTCTTCAAATGGATATGTATTTTTCTACAATTCTTGTTTATGGGAGAGAGCACCTTAGATTATACCGAGAGGTAAGATTTTTTAATTCTATTTTTAAAGATGATCAGGCAATAATCATCCTATTTACGCTGTTGATTAGGATTTTTGGTGTTTTACCTTATCATCTAATGATCTCAAAAATTCTCAGCTTAGCATTGAAAAAATTGTGAATAAACCCAAATGTATAAAAAACTGATATGTGGAAGTTATACTTTGATGGGGCCTTTTCCAAGTTGAAGCTGGAGCTGGAATTGTACTTATTTCTCCAGATATAGAAAATATAACTGAATATTTTAAGTTGGACATTGATGTTACAAATAGTGTAGCAGAATATATAGCCTTAATTTTAGGACTTGAGTTAGATAAAAGTCTGAAAGTTCAAAACTTAAGTGTATTCAGTGATTCAGAACTCATTTTGAATCAAGTAAGACATCTATGCCAAGAAAAACATCATAGGATTAGATCTTATTCAAATGAGGTATGGGATTCTGTGGATAATTTCTTTCAATATTTTAATATTAAAACAATCCCTAGAAATGAAACATTTATGCAGATTCATTAGGTTCCTCGGCCAACTCTTTTAAAATTACTGATCCAATGCAGTTACAATACAAATTTCAAGTAAAGTATAGGCCTTCAATCCCTGACAACCTTAAGCATTGGCAAGTGTTTGAAGATGTTGAGCAATAGAATATTTTCTTACAAGCAATTGATGAATTCGCAGCTTTACAAATCGAAGAAGAACAAATCATCGATCATAAGTCCAATAATGAAAAGGAAACTTCACAATTAAATCACAAGATAACTGATCATAATATCATTCAATTGCCCAATAATTACATACCAAAGGGTTTAATTCCTCTTGAATTTTTTTTTGATAATAATGATGTTTCCAAAACTTCATTATCAAGTTCACAAGAAGAGGATATTGAAAAATGTAATATTGGAACCCATGACGAAATCATAAATATAAAAATTTCTGCATCATTACCTAAGGAAACAAAGGAGAAATATCTAAATCTTCTCAAGCATTACAAAGATGTCTTTGCCTGGTCATATGAGGAGCTCAAAACCTATGACACAACACTTATTGAACATAAAATTCCTCTCAAACCAAAAGCTAAACCTTTCAATCAGAAATTGAGGAGAATAAATTCAATTTTACTTCCAACTACTGAAAAAGAACTTAAGAAATTGCTAGATGCTAAAATTATTGTTCCTCTAAGATACTTTGATTGGATAGCAAATCTGGTCCTGGTCAGAAAGAAAAATGGTGAGATAAGATTGTGTGTAGACTTTAGAAACGTCAACAAACTATCTTTAAAAGACAATTATCCATTTCCCAAGACAGATCAATTACTTCAAAAGGTTTCAGGCTCTAATAGAATTTCCATGATGGATGGTTTTTCTAGATAAAATTAGATCATGGTAAGTCCAGAAGATAGGGAAAAAACAACATTCACAACTCCTTGGGGTACATTTATGTATGCTAGAATGCCATTTGGCCTAACCAATGCAGGAGCTACCTTTCAAAGAGAAATGGACCTAGATTTTGTTGGTAAAGTTAATAAGTTTGTTGTTATTTATCTGGATGGTCTAACTGTATTTTTAAATTATGAAGAAAAACATTTAAATCACTTGAGAAATGTTTTTGATAGGTGTAGGAAATACAAAATTTCGCTCAATCCAAAGAAATATCTGTTTGCTATAAAGGAAGGAAAGCTACATGGCCATATCATTTCAAAAGAAGGAGTAGTGATTGATCCAAAACGAGTCTCAACCATTGAGGTAATTAGCTTACCTAAGAATAGAAAAGAAATTTAGACTTTTCTAGGAAAGAATATTTTTTTAAGGAGATTTGTACAAAATTATGCTGAGCTAGTTAAGGATATAATTGATATGCTAAAGAAGGACCATGAAGTTAAATGGGTAGTGCAGGCAAGGTATGCTTTTACACAAATCAAGAAGGTTATTTATGAAGCCCCAGTACTAGCCAGTCCTGATTATTCAAAGCCTTTTAGCATTTTCTCTTTTGCCTTTGATACTACCTTAGTTGTTGTCTTATTGCAAAAGAATGATAATGAATATGACCAACCTTTTGCCTTTTTTAGCAAGATTATGAGATATGCTGAGTTGAAATATGATATCATTGAAAAACAAGCCTATGTCCTTGTGCAAGCCTTAAAAGCTTTCAGAACTTATGTCCTCCATTCTCCTATTACTGCCTATGTCCCAAATAATGTTGTCAATACTGTCTTGACCCAACCTGATACATATGGTAGGAGAGGAAGATGGATTGCAAAAATTCTAGAATTTGATTTAGATATCAAATCTACCAAGTTAGTGAAGGGACAAGGTTTAGCTAAAATTTTGGTTGACTAAAATTGTAAAGTTATGGGGATAAACTCAAGTATCAGGAGAGAGGAATACACAAGAACCTTCTCAAAGTTCAGGAGAGAAGAATCCACAAGAACCTTCCTCTTCTACAGATTCAACTCCTTTTCCACTTCATATTGATGAAAAGTTCCTATTATCTAAATGGTATGCTGATATTGTACATTTTCTTCGTGATTTTGAGTATCCTATTGGATTCACAAAGAATCAATGAAAAACCCTCAAATTAAAGGTTATGAAATATTGTATCATCAATGCTAATATGTATTGGAAAGATCTATTAAAAATACTTCTATTATCTCTAACAGAGAGTGAAACAGAAGGAGTTATAGATCAATTTCATGAAGGCATTTGTGAAGGCCATTGTGCATGGAGAGCAACAACATATAAAATTCAAAGAGCAGGTTTCTATTGGTCGAAGTTGTTTTCACAAGTAGGAGCAAAGGTCAGAAGTTGTATTCCATGTCGGATTTTTGCTGGAATGCAAAGGTTAGCAACATTCCCTCTCGTTCTAGTATTAATTGAAGCACACTTTCTACAATGGGGACTAGCTTTCATAGGAGAGATTTTTCCAGCATCCAGTAATCAACACAGGTGGATCCTAACTGCTACCGACTACTTCACAAAGTGGGTAGAAGCCATCCCTGTCAAGAATGCAATAAACACTGTTGTCATCAAATTCATTGAAGAAAATATATTATCCGGGTTTGGTTGTCCTCAACAGATAGTCACTGATAATGCACATGCATTCAACAGTGTTAAAATGATATAATTTTTCCAGAAGTATCATATTTTATTGATCCTTTCTACCCCATATTACCCTAAGGGAAATGTATTGGTAGAGTCATTAAATAAGAGTTTGGTCAAAGTCATTAAGAAGTTACTCTCAGATCATAAGAGAAATTGGGATAGTCATCTCAAGTTTGCAGTTTGGGCTAACAAAGTGTCACCTAAGAGATCTATAGGTAAAGCCCCTTTGCAGCTTGCCTATGGCAATAAGGCAATTTTTCGTACACAACTAGCTTTTCTTGTTATGAAGTTTTTGCAAGAAATATATGAAGAGCCTGATGATTTTTCAAAAAGAATCAATCAGATTATTGAATTAAATTAAGACAGAGATGAAGTTTAGTACAAGCTCTCCCAATAGAAAAATAAGATGAAAAACTAGTTTCTTAAAACCGCTTTTGCTATGTGTCCATACCAAATATATTTCGGACCCCCCCTTTGTTTACCACTATCATCCCACTCCCCCCGCTATCTCCTGCTCTCTCCAAAATCTAACGGCCATCCCGTCTCTGCCAATTTCCCTCCGCTCATTCGTCAAATCATTTACCGTTATCCACTGTTCATTCCTTCGACCGTTGCCATAATAAATGACCCGCTCCCATAATGGGTATTTTGAAACAATAATTCCCCCCGCTTTATAAAAAAAAATCGCCACTGTTTCCTTTTATCCATTTTGTTATGTAAAACTATACATCTGGATCAGTGCGACCAGGCAACCCGACCAACATAATACCACTTGTTCAACACACAACAATCTGCGAATTTCCTAGTAATCATCACCTTTGCCTTGTATACCTTCAAAAATGTCTTCAAAAGGAAAATCCATAATGATAAAAGAAATCCCAATGGTTCCCCTCATCATAGATTTAGATAGACTAGCCCTTGTTGACCAGGAATACAAAATATCCGAAACCCAATGTGAGTTTGACTTGTATGAACTCCACACTTGGGACAAGCATAAATTCCTTGATGCTAGTGATGAATTGAGCATGTGGGACTCCTTCTTGCCTCAATTAATCCTTCCTCAAACTCATTTCTTCCTCGAATTTGTGACCTGGTGCCATTTCAGATACATCCTGAACCAGAGAGCCATTATTGCTCAAAACAATGATGGTTTTCTTACTATATATCCTGAATCAATATCCCAAATGCTTCAAGTAAAACCTTCAGCCCCTCTACACTCTTTTTCTATGGATTCCCTTATGGAATTATATAAAAAGCTCACCTTTCCTCAAAGAGCTAAATTTTTTGAAATATTCCTACCTGAAAAGGCAGAAATGCCTAGGAAAAATCATCCAGACACCTCTTCCATGTTCCCAGAAATGACCAGACAAGTTATCTTAGTAGTTTCTTGTTTGTTAGGTTATCCAAATGATCAGTGGGTAGATGAGATTATTTTAGGATTTCTATCAGTATTTTCAGCAGGTGAAAAACCCTCCATGATCTTCAATTACAATGAGTTTTTGTCTGAGGCAATAGATGATCAATTCCTAAAGTTTTAAATAGAAGGATTTTTCAAATATCAGTAAGTTCTTGTATACTTATTTTTATCCCATCAAGCCGATAAATTCCAGTTTCAGTTGCAGAAATTTGATGAGTAGGTTAATCCTCAATCTGTGATTAATTGGACTTCCTTGGTAAGGAAGAATACCAATGAATTTTCCTTTAGTGATTACACCAATCAGTTTTTATACATGGTCTCATGTTCGCTTAACATTGATGTTGTTCGTTGGATTTCCCCTAAAATCAAAAGAATTCTACATCTCAGTGAGTAAACTAGGACTAGATATTGGTATTTGTACCAAAATTATATAGAGATTAGAGTATATGGATGTGACCTGCCTCCATATAAATTGCCTAAGTTTGTACCAATTAGGAGTTTTTCACTTGAATATATTAGGAAGATGATGAACATAGATGAGCGGAACTTTGTGCCAACTAAGAAGAAATCTCAGTTTAAATTAAAGGCTTAGATTGGACCTTTTATTTGTAACACTAGAGAAGCATCAAAAAATGCAAACCTCCTCTTGAAGAAAATGAAATTTAAATTGATTTTACCTTTTCTTACGATCCCTTGGGGTGTTGTAGTGTTTTCTTCTCAAGGATGCACGAAAAGAACCCACTTATGATTGTGGATGACAAACAATCTCAACAATATAAATGACTGCTAAACATTGTAGATCTGCAACAACTGATAGAAACAAAACCTTCCAAATTCCGGATCTATGCTACAATCATAGTTAAACAACTAAAAGAAAGAGTAATAACTCCAATCATCCAATGGAAACCAGATATACAAAGAATAATTTTATTATAACACCTGTGAAGGGAACAAATAAATGTTACCAGTACCCCTCTATGGGATGGGTTCTTGGCTATCCTCAAACGTCTTCAGCTTGTGTAGAGTCTCTCTCCTCTATAATGTGAAAACCCAACAAAAATATGGTCCGTGACAATGAAAATAATCAGAGTTACAACAATGAGTGCAACAATGAAAATAATCAAAAGTGAATAATGAATGGAAAACCCTTCTATTTATAACAAACATTGAGTTATCCTCGATTAATGAACAATAATAAAATATCATTGATCCCATTCTTGGAATAACCACTTGGAATATTTTATTATATTGTTTAGGAGGGAAAATGTATTTAAACTTTTATTTAGAAATAATAAATAAATAAATGATTTATTTATTATCTCAAGGAATTAGTTAAGGAATAATAAACAAATAATAATTTATTTAATTATTCCTAAGGGATTTTGTCAAATTTGACAAATAATAATAATAATTAATTAGTGATTAATTAATTATTCTTAGAGAAAAACAAGATAATTAATGATTTATCAGTTCATTTTTCATGATTGGGTCAAATATGACAAGGAATAATCATTAAACAATGGTTTAATTAATTATTCATAGAAGAAAATCAAATAAACAATGATTTATTTAATTATTCTTCATGGATTTAACTATAAATTACTTAACAAAGGTGGTTTATTAAGTAATTTCTCATAGTGAAAGCAATTTTAATATGGTAAAATTGGCTTTACATGGTGTACTTTGATCCATCTAGTATATTAGGCTGGATGATTAGTTTTTTGGTGATAACAGATTGCCCCCCAACGTACGAGTGTTAGGAGAAAAATGTATGACCGAAGTACGTTGTAATGACACAATCACTAGACAACACTAGGGAATCAGAGAAAGAGATAGAGAGACCAATAAAGTTGAATTGAAAGAGGATAGGGACAAAGGGGGCGAGACTAATGAAAGTCTCCTTGTATGTTGTGTTATCGGACCTCAACGAGGTGGGGGAGACTCACCCATACCTGCTGAGATAACTTAGTACAAAAATAATGGTTTGCCTAGAAATATAAATCTGAGCAATGAAGTACACGCTGAATGATAGATGACATGCTGGCATAACAGAGCCAAAAAATAATATAATGTGTTCCATATACATAATGCACCTGGAAAAACATGAGCCAGGATTGAATACAATAATATCTGAGTACATGAGATACAAAGTTCCTTCCCTAAAAAAATGGGTGGGAGGGAGGGTAGAACAACTAGAGAAGCCTTGTTGAATAGGGAAGGGCTCTACAAAACTGAACGGATCATCTGAAGGAGACGTGCATGCTATGAACACTATGATCAGTAGGAACCAAACCCATCAACTCTGCGGAACTACATCTGAGGTTGTAGCATAATAGGAATGCATCTAGGCATGTGGGGGGCTACCTGAAGGGCCACCCCCTCATGAGGTCTGAAACATCTCACACACACCCAGGAATCACTGGTACAATCTGCTGCATCACTGGACCATCAAGTGTATGGATCACAAACATGAAACAACCAAGTCAAAGGGAAATAATGAGTCCCTTTTCTTGATTTGAGGCGTCGAACAAGAATGGAAGCTGGAACCAAGATACACTGCCCTCTAGGCCGTTCTTCTGGAATAAATGAGCTGATGTCGACATAATAGGGCCCGTGATAGGTGAGGTAATGAGGATCCTCAACTAAAGCATGAGGGAAAATAGTAATGTGACTGATGGACTAACACCAGGGATAATGGGGAAAAAGTGGGACTGAGGGACAAATAGACGACTACCCTTGTTAAAGCATAAAGTGCATGGTTGACCTGGCAGCAACTGACTCAACTCCGGAGGGGATGGGGATAGTATGACTGGAGGCCAAAATGGGCAACACAAGATGAACGGTATGAAAATATGGATGGAATACTGTGACATGATATAATGGGACATGAAATAGACTCCAAGAATGCAAGGGTGACTCATCACGGATGCTCTGAACAAGGGTGACTCGATGACACTGCCACATAGACTAGGCCCGGTGGGGACCATCAAAACATGAGTAAATGATGGTTACTCATGATGAAAGTTGACATATGGTATGACAAGTATTAAGAGGAGGTGGACCTCAAAGTACAAGTGTCTCTTTATGACAAAATTCGATTTTGAGAGGCGACAAAGTGACCTTTCTTGGAAAAATGGCTTCCTAGTGAAGTGTCAAATCATCAAAAACTAAGGAAGACCCATTATAGAGTTCGATGAGAGCTTTCCAATGGTGTTGATGGTTCGTCAAACTGAGCTACGGTTTGGTCACAATGTGCGACATAAAAACTGTGGGTTTTCCTATAAAAAGGGCTTTTCCCTCTAATTTGAGAGGAGGAGAAGGCCCTAAATCTTGTGGAGATTGTAGTGGACAAACTGACCATTGGAATCAAGATCTGCGACTTTCAGAAAAGTGGCCTTACTTGTATAAATATGGCCTTAATACTTCTTGGAACGATGGTTCCCGGAGAATAATTAAGGGAAGAGGAAAATGAGAATGAACTACTAGAGGAGGTCTAGAATCATCCTCACCCACGAAGTCAAACATGGGGACTATGTGGACATAGAGTAGAATATTTGAAGATATGGTATCAAACATCTACGATATGCGATGTGCATATGGCTCGCCGGAGAGGCTGGTAGGACAAACTATCCAAGGAATGGGAGGATAATTGACCATACCTAGATTTGGTGGGATCTAGGCTGAGACTTAATTGAGAAGATGGCTAGGGGAAAACCATCATGCCCCCAAGCATGGGATACTGATCTGGTATGCAAAGGTGGGAATGATTCCCCCTAGCAGGAGGAGTTTGTGGAGCGCCATTGTGTTCCGAGTGCTCAAAAAAGGGATTCAAGCATCTCAGCCCAACTTGGCACGAGATCCTCCAAAGGATATGTAGGGGCCTATGTGCACCCCCAATATGCTATGGGCGTACCAGATATATTTAGAGTAGGGGACTCCAAATACTTATACATAATATGGTTATGCCTTTTTTATAATGATGATGGTTCGCCATTTGTTTTGTTTATGGTTATCTTATGTGGTATACATGTGATAAATGCCAATCTAGAATGATGTTGCAATGGCATCTACATAGTTATTTTGGGCTCTAGGAACATGATTGAACGTAATGGTTTCAAATGCACATACCAACAACTTAACTTGTAGATATTTTCTAAATAGGACTTGGTCACGCACATGATACACACCATTCAATTGCATGAAAAGTAGCAAGGAATCTAAATGAACATGAAGATGAAGGATGCGATGAGCAAGGGAATCAACTAAAAAGCCTATCACTACATAATATTCGGCATGATTATTGGTGGTAGACCCAATGCAAACGCCGTTTGAAAGGACTAACATATGCATGGGGGTAAAAATGGCCCAGGTTTTCGAGGCTAGATTTCAGGAGAAGAGACTCGCACCATCGGCATGACCAATATACGGTGTGGATGATGGATCCATCTAAAAGCTGCAAAAGACAACAGATGAGATGATGTAATCTACCCAACTTCATGGAAGAAATAAAGACACACAAATCAAAGGTATGTGATATGAGCGAAATTTCTTAAGGTAGAGCACATGGGGATAATTAGGAAGGGAATGGCCTTCAACATCCTCCATAGAGATGTCCCCTTGCCTATGTGCAAGGGTAATCAGGGGTAGACATAGCTTCCATGGTGTCCTCATCAGGCTGCGAGATGGGAAGATGGGAGGAAGACTAACTACATGATGTGGTGACGTTACCTAGTGCATCAATTTGAGAAAGAAGGTTCACATACGCATCATCTTTAATGGTAGATGACGTGTTAGTAGATGGAGGATCTACGAATGTTGAGACCTAGGATTCTGTTGAAGGAGGTTCGATAGAAGCACACACAAAAACCTTAGAAATGTTTGTCTACGAGGAACTCAAGGATGATGACATGTAAAGGATATGGCCTGTGGTGTTTGTCATCTCGACATCAGGGGGAGGGATCACAATGGTGGGACCAGAGTCTCCTTGTTCTGGTTGACTAGTGGTACCAGAATCCATGGTTAGAGGAGTAGATGATCCACTACGAGTGGCCTCATATTCGCGAAGCACCCCAATGTAATCGCAAAATTCATCGAGACAAGGGAAACAATGGGATTAGTGACCATGATCATTACATAGGACACAAGGGTGATTTGTGTGCAACGTTTTGAGTTTCTTGGGTGGGCCCGACAAGTTAACATGGACTTCCGGGATGTTTGAATTAGGGAATGCTTCATGAACCAAAGGTTTAAGTTGAGGAAGTTTAGGAAAATCATTGGTGGCATGCTCAAAAACTTTACACAAAGCACAAGGGGGTGTGACTTTGGGGCCTTAGGGGCTGGAGAAGCTTGGGGAGCCTTGTCCTTAGGTTCTTTCCTCTTAGCTTTTCCCCCCTATCCGAATGCTTTCGCAACAAGAGTGGGTTCCCGTTGAGGTCGTGATGGAACTAAAGCAGTGACAAGGGTGTAGAGACCGGTTGGACCGGGGTCAAAGCATGATAAGGTCTTAGCTGACTAGGCGTAATGCTTACAAGGGGATCAATGTACTGTACTGGGATCCCCAAAGTGATGTTGGGAAGGACCAACGAAGCCATGACAGGGGCGAAAATTACTCCCAAAGGGGGGAATAAGAAAGGTATCTGTCCTACAAGGAAATGTCCCAGTGGAACAACTTTTGGATGGTTAAGACTTGGAGGAGCAGTTCCTTGTGGGAACATAGGAGAGGCACCCACAAATGGAGGAGGTCCTGGGTGGGTGGATTCGGATGACTCGACAAAGATGGTAACAACAGAGTGCTGAGGAGCTGGCTATTGATTGGAGGTATTGACCTTGTCATAATCCATCATGAGGATTTAGTAGTCACCAGGACCAGAAGGTGCGGGGGATACGCTGCTTGACCTGGCTGAGGTTTAGCAGCAACAAATCCTTGCTGAGGGAAAGGATTTGTGAGCACTGCCGGTGGAGATGGTGCATGATTCTGAGGTGATTGTTGACCTCTAGAAGATGTTTGAGCTTCCCACATTTGTCACATCTGGGGTAAGAGAGGACACTCATGTGTACAATGGCCATATACACCACAACATGCGCAAGGCTTGTTCGTATGAATAACCTTGTTCTGCTTGGGTTGGCTTCCCTATTCATGGTTATTGGTGTTAGGCTAGTTCCCCTGGGGTTCACTAGGTTGGTTACCTTGATTACCCTAGTTACCCTTGTTACCCTTCCCCTTATTCTTTTTCTTCAAATTTTGGGGATTGGTCGCACTCTGCTGTGCAAACACTTGACCTTGAGGGGGCGGTGGTTGCTGGGGCTAAGGATGCATGGGAGGCTGCGACGCTAATGCTTGAGGGGCTGGAGCACTAGGCTGTGCATAAGGAGGAGCAATAGTTTGGTAGACGGGTTGGGGTCCTAGAAACATGTTGCTAGCAGGAGGGGCATAAGTGTTGGAGGAACTGGTGCCCCCCTGCAGGTAGCCATAACTTTGTTGAGTATATGGCGAAGAGTGTGAAAGGGATCCAACGATACCATTGGTGGTGTGAGATTCCCTCGGTGCATTGGCACTTCCAGGATGAGGGAGGTCTAGAATGATGGTATAGACATAACCGGATTGTGCATAAATTAGATCATATCTCAGAGCGGTTTGGAGAGCTTCTTCCTCGGTCTAAGGAAAATGGGATGCGACATCTTTTCCAATGGGAGATAAAAGGCTCCTAAGAAACCAATCTAGATAGACACAGTCTTTGAAAGGTGGGGCACAACATGTGCTCCTCCTTCGACACCACTCTTGAACATGGTCAGAAAGGCGAGTGGCAGAGGACTGACGGAATGTGGTCAATAGCTCCGTACCAGTGTCGTAGTAGAGAGGTAACTAGAAATATGAAAGGAACGCTTTAGAAAGCATTGTGAAAATGGAATGAGATGTGGACTGCTAGTCTACATACCATTTTGAAGCGTCTCAAGTGAGCGTGCATTGGAAAAGACAAATATGAATAGAGTCATTAGTTATGGAGTTGGATGAACACCACATGTGGAAGGATTGAACATGGTTGGTGGGATCCTCTCCAGCATTACCCTCAAACTTCGGGATGTCTGAGGGAAGCTTGGTTGACATAAAGGGCTAACCAACATCATGGTGTATGGGGTCGTTTATCAACTGGTTAAAATCTGGTAGACTTAACCCAACCATAAAGGGGAGCATGGGGGCTGTCGAAACGATTCCTGAGACTATTCCGCTTGATGTGACCACCAAGATAGAACCAAAGCCAACACCAGGTTGGGTTCCTACACCAGTTATGGGTCCAGACATGGTGATGATATGCGGTGAAGGAGGCTCAGACTCAGATGAGGAATTGGGTGAACTAGTAGAAGAGTCGATGTGGGGACTCAGAGGGCTATGAACTTGAACCCGACAGGGAGGGGTAATATGCCCAAGTGGAAACTGGGGGTGAAGGCCTAATAGTCTCCGCGAAAAACACCTTGGTGGCGCAATGGTGATAAGACACATGTGACATGAAAATGGTGAAGAGAGATCAACAATATGCCTTTATCTTAATGAGGGGAGATAAATTTATTATGTTAAGTCTTGGCTTGGAGGTGTAAACCAATTGCCCCTTGCTTAAGGTTTTCTTGTGTGTGTAAGTGTATTAATTGATTAAGCATAGATCGTGTTTGTAAAAAAGAAAAAGATTGCTGAAAATAAACTAAAATTAATAACATAAAATGAACAACAAAACAATTAACTAAACCTCACCCAAACTGGGTTTGCAAACACTGTGCTGGTTGGTGGCTAAACCAATGGAAAATACACTGAAATGGTCAAGAGATCTAAATGTCAGTGTGACTGGGATCAAGTGACACTAAGCTACTGGAAAGTGGCGCAGCAATAGCAAAAAACTAGAGGGTAAGATCACTACTAAAAGATAGGGAGATGGGTGAAACACCTAGGGTAATCGATGGGATCCTAAGGAAAATGACCAAACAAATTCAAATGTGAAACTATGGATGGTGACAACATATCTTAACAGATCTGAAAAAAGGGTACAGACCTGGAAAATGTGGCTGAAAGCGCTGCAGAAACCCAGAATACTCACTTAGTTAAACTCCTCCTAGAAAGGTGGAAGCATACTAGAAGCCCTAGGGGAGGCTAAATTCAACTTCGACAAGTAAATCAGATTGGATCAAGGCCTAAGCAAGATGATATAGAGGTCAGACAACCCAACAGATAGCTCTCTGCAAAACCTAGAAATAGATCTGAGAAAAACCCTAAAACTCGGATCACACTTTTTGGGATGATACGTGCGATCTGGCCTCCAGATCGCACATTTTGGGCCAAAAAGTGTGATTTCTGCTCCGTGGATCCTGCTCAACAAATCTTGGGCAAAAGTACTGCCTTTGTCACAGCTGGTTCCTATGACCTGTGGAAAAGACCAGAAAGCTTGCGGAAGTAAGAAATTTAATAGATCTAGGGTTAAAAAACTAGGAAACATTAAGAGATTTGAAAGATGAAGAAACCCTAAGCTGAAAACCTAAGGTCACCCAGGTTTCTTGATCTGAAGTATAAACCCAGTAGTCACAAATTTGTGATTGGAAACAGTCAGAAAATCCCCAGTGGAGTCGCCAATTTTGTTGTAGTGTTTTATTCTCAAGGATGTACGAAAATAACCCACTTAAGATTGTGGATGACAAACAACCTCAACAATATA
Organism: Pinus tabuliformis; assembly: GCA_031772625.1. Lineage (NCBI taxonomy): Eukaryota > Viridiplantae > Streptophyta > Pinopsida > Pinales > Pinaceae > Pinus > Pinus tabuliformis. The sequence continues at coordinate 909,453,042 of CM062820.1, read as the reverse complement.
AATGGCTGCTAAACATTGTACATCTACAACAACTGATAGAAACAAAACCTGCCAAAGTCCGGATCTATGCTACAATCATAGTTAAGCAACAAAAAGAAAGAGTAATAACTCTAATCATCCAATGGAAACCATATATACAAAGAATAATTTTAGTATAACACCTGTGAAGAGAATAAATAAATGGTACCAGTCCCCCTCTATGGGATGGGTTCTTGGCTATCCTAAAACGTCTTCAGCTTGTGTAGAGTCTCTCTCCTCTATAATGTGAAAACCCAACAAAAATATGGTGTGCGACAATGAAAATAATCAGAGTTACAACAACGAGTGCAAAAATGAAAATAATAAAAAGTGAATAATGAATGGAAAGCCCTTCTATTTATAACAAAATATTGAGTTATCCTCGAATAATGAGCAATAATAAAATATTATTGATCCCATTTTTTGAATAACCACTTGGAATATTTTATTATATTTGTTTAGGAGGGAAAAAATATTTAAACTTTTATTTAGAAATAATAAATAAATAAATGATTTATTTATTATCTCAAGGAATTAGTTAAGGAATAATAAACAAATAATGATTTATTTAATTATTCCTAAGGGATTTAGTCAGATTTGACAAAGAATAATAATTAGCTAGTGATTAATTAATTATTCTTAGAGAGAAATAATATAATTAATGATTTACGTGTTTATTTTCCATGATTGGGTCAAATATGACAAAGAATAATCATCAAACAATGGTTTAATTAATTATTCTTAGAAGAAAATCAAATAAATAGTGATTTATTTAATTATTCTTCATGGGTTTAACTATAAATTACTTAACAAAGGTGGTTTATTAAGTAATTTCTCACAATGAAAGAGATTTTACTATGGTAAAATTGGCTTTACATGGTGTACTTCGTTCCATCTAGTAAATTAGGCTAGATGATCAATTTTTTGGTGATAACACGGGATTATTTATAAAATAAAGGTATTACAGAAAACTACTCCTTAAGCACACACTCCTAGACTAGAGATCGAACAATACATAAACCAAGAGAAGTGGCAGGAGAACACATTGCAGGAAGAAAAGGAGTAGGTTTTCATTTTTGTAATAGCACATACTCCAACACCACAAGAAAAACATGCAAAAAGGACAAGGGAAAGTATTTCCCATCTTGTTTCAGAAATTCAACAGTCTGAATTAATAATGTATAAAAAGAAGAAAAATAACCCTCTTGAAGAGCCATCTCAAGAAGAGAGTTCACAGGAACAAACTACATTAGTTTTATCAAGTCCTTATGCTGCAACATTCCCAAGAGTTGAAGAATTTTTCTCAAGCTCTCCTGTATCTTCTGTCACTCAAGATCCATTAGAATTAGTTCAGACAGGAGAGCTAGCTCACACTACTCTAGAACATAGTATATTTTCTAGGTACATGGAAATTAAGAAGAAGAATGAGGCACACAAGGCCACTACTTATTCAAACTTTTGGAAGAAAACTTTAGCTTCCCAACATAGGCTTATCTTAGCATTAGATACACAAAAGGGACAATTTCAAATGGCACTCTTAGAGCCTAAGGTTCCTTTTCCAAAAAGTCGCAACCGATTACAAAGAATCTGTTTTTGCCTTTGACACTAAGAAGATCCATCTTATTGACCAAATTGATCTACAGAAACAAGATGAAGAAATGATTTACTCTACCTTGACGAGTTCAGCCATGGTAGAATCTAGGTTGCAGGTTTTAGTGAATAACATTCAATCTCAGTTAAAACTCGAACAGATCTCATCACTTGCAAAAGATACTAAAATAAAATCTTTAGAGGATCTAGCAATTCAACTAGTATATGATCCCAGTAATGTTAAAGATGCCGAGGAGATGATTAAGAGGAAAAATGTTGATATACAAGCATTAAGAAAACAATTGAAACTCCCTATTATTGAAGATCCTCAGACCAAAGTAGTAGGTGAGTTAGAAAAGGAAAAGCAGAACATATTCAAAATCATCGTTGAACAAAACTTACAGATTCAGTGGATGAAGACTGAACTAGACGGTTTATTGAAGGAAAAAGAGCAGCAAGCAAATGTGGCAACAACTATTCTTATAACATCAACTTCTATTGCAGGTACTTCAACAACTGCAATTGGAGGGACTTCTATTGTAGCAACGATAACAGTGGAAACACAGTCCATAGACTCAACAACTGACTTAGCCAAAGCAATGGGAGATTTTTCCATCAAAGATCAAGTGATTGAAAAGCTGAAGGTTCAACTCAACAATCTCCAAGAGCAGAAGTTAAATATTGATAATGTTTACTTAGTAGAGCTTCAAAAAATTCATAGGCTAACTCAAAGAATAAAGTCTCTAAAAAATGAGACTGCTATTGCTCACACCATTTCACATGCCAAGAAAACCATATGGGTAGATATTAATGAGTCTATGACCAAATTTTGGCCTTATATTGAAATTATTTTTGAACAGGAGGAGCTATTGGAAAGTTCGAAGGAAGTGATTGGAGAGGTAAAGAAAGACCTAGTCAAAAATAAGGATAGACTACAACATTAATTGGAATTCTAAATTCAAAAACAAGGGAAGAATTGGAAGAATTTAAAATAGAGGATAGAACTGAAACAATCTTGGAAGTGAGAAGGATTCTCACTAAAAGAAATATTATGCTACAACTGGAAATTAAATGTCATAATCTAGAAGCCAACATTAAAAAATTTCACAAGAAGTTCAATATTCTACATCAAAAAGGACTTCCAGGCTTAAGAGGAATGACAGACAAACTCATCCCCCTTGAAGGATATCAATGCAGACTGCATTCTATTGCTAAAGACAAATCTAAAATTTCCAAGATCAGGGAACTATTGCAGGAAAAGCATTCATTGAAGGTTTAAGTTTTGATTTATTAATTAAGCATGCGATCAATAATCTGTTTGTAATTAAGCCCACTTTTCAGAAATACACTGAAGTGGATGAAACATTTAGAAAGTTAATTAAATATTCCACTCCAGATGAAGAAAGATGGGGCAAGATATGCCAACTTCTCGAATAAAGAGACACATATTTCTAGCAACAGACAACAGGTTTTTGGCAACATGATTTGGATTTTCAGGAGCAACAAAACAACATCCTTTTCACCCCTGTCATCACCAGAAGCCTCAAATTCAATGCTAAAAGGCCTAAGCAGTTCTATTTTCCTATATTATAGATCTATTTTTGTAAACAATTTTGAGATATTTTGTAAATAAATCTTGATATTTAAATCAATATATTTTTAGAGAAAGTTGTATAAATAATTTGTAAATCAAAGTATAAAGGGTTGAACCATTGTGATAGACTCTTGAGTAGATATGTAATCCTCTGAATTATTTGTTGAAATTAATAGAAGGATTCTGAACTTTATCTTGAAACAGTTGTGTCCCTGTGAGTACTTCTTTGTTATTATATTTTCATTTTGTTTAAATATGCATATATTTGAAATTAATGGGAATTATGGGTATGATAGTATTGAGTTTCAATTTATCTGAAAATCCCTATGAAGTTATTATCAATTACATATATTAGTTAATTAGAATATCTGTTTTAATTAACTCCTCTACATCTTTAAATTGTCACTTCCCCTTAAGTATTAAATATATTATGTTGGCTGTAAAAGAATTTTACACGCATTCATCTGTATATGAATGAGTTAAATAATTTGTTTGATGATTTAATTAATCATATATTTTCTTAATTTCAACTTGACATATCTCTTCAAAAGCTAAATTCTGCTAAAGGTGAAGAATCATCTGTTTTAATATATCTTAAGTAATTAAGAAAGTGCAGATGTTTAGACAGTTTAGATCATTGGTCATCCAAAAAGTCAAAACAAACAAAACATTTTAGATGCACTGGCATAATTCCTTAACCTTATCTACATAGGTACAACATCAGACTGGCACCGTTGCCAGGGAGTGAATTTTTTGAATTATCTTTCCCTGGGACAACTATTAGGCTTTCCTTTTATGGTGAATAAAAGGTTAATAGGTTAAAATTTTCACCTGGTGATTCCACAAAACAAAGCTAACTTCTCCAAGGCACACTAGGTCTCTCTCAGACCCTCAGCTCTATTCTCCATTATCAAATCCTGAGAGACTGGTGAGAGTTGCTTCTTCAAGGTGAAGATTAGAAGCCTCTACCTCCGCTCCTTTATCATTTCCAGTTGAAATTGTTTAAGAAACTGATTCTTTTACACTTGTTCCAATTCCTCGTGAACTATCAGATCTACCACCAAAAGTGTTAGAAATTTCTCCAAAGGGGTTGATTTGCAGTCAACTCTCCTTGTTTATTAGTTAGAATATTATCAGATTCTTGAGCCTCTTTTAGAATCTCCTAAATTAGAAGCAGAATTAGGTTTAGAATTACATGAACTAAAACCTAGTGATTTTATTTCCTCTGTCATTCATACATACCCATCTACTTCTACTAATCTTGAAGAAATATTTTCAGTTTATATAAATCCTTTGTTTGATAGTGAAGGAAAGCTTGGCCCAAAAGTATAGAAGTTAGTAATACAAACACCACGAAAAAAAACTTCTAGAAATTCTTCCAACTCATCTTCACCCCTTACAACTCCTAAAAGCTCATCCTCATCCCCTTCACCATCTTCTTCTTCTCAAAATTCATCTTCATCCTCCTCATCTTCATCTAATCAAATGGATGGTTTTCGACCTATTATTTAGGCCCATTGTGCAACATTATTCCTTCCTAATCATCTAAATATTTTTCCAGATGGATATCCAAAGCACCTACCTAGATTCAATGGGGAAACTGGTTTGTTTGCTTAATCATCTGGTTGCTTTCATAGACTTCGTTGATAATATGAATATAGAGCATGAAGATGTCTACATGAGATTGTTTGTTCAATCTCTTGAAAGCAATGTTAGGATATGGTTTAGACAATCGTGAGCTATCTCTATCCCTTTATGGAATGAATTAAATACCATCTTTAAAAAGCAATGGGGAGTTAAAAAGGATCTAGTTTACTATTTTACTGAGTTTGATGACCTAAAAAGAAATCTTGGTGAACCCGTGGTTGATTTTATAAAATGATTTAACAAAATTTATAATAAAATGCCACCAGATTGTAAACCACTAGTGCTTGGTGCTAACATTAGATTATCCAAAGGTTTTGATGATGATTGTGCTGTTATGCTTAGAGAAAGAACATTTGTCACCCTAGCAAACATGCATACCAATGCCATTGACGTTGAGGCTAATAGATCAACATCAACTAAATTTAAGGCAAAGGTAGAAAAGGCTGAAAGAAAAATGAAAGCTAGGGAGGAAGGAACTTCTTTCTCTAAAAGTAAGAGTGAGGATCATAATGTAGATGAAATTACTTCCTTAATTAGAAATATTTCAAATAGAATCTAAAAATTAGAAACAAAACCTACAATTGTTCAACAAACATCAAATAGACCTCAAGTTTAGTATAAAAGACCTTTTCAACCCTAAATCTTGCAAAGGCCTAATAATAATCAACATATTCAACCCCCATTAATGATTGATGACCAGGAACCCGAAGAAACTGGTCCTTTGGTTACGAATGATATTAATTATTTTGATAATCCATCAAATCAAAATGTTATAATTCCAGTTTCTCATGATCAACCTTCACCTCAAAGTAAAGAAGCCTCTCAGGTTTCAAAATATCAGGCCTTTTATGAGTTTCTGATTGCATAATTAAACAAAAGATATGATTTAAGACCCAAAATAGGACCTGGTAGACCACCTAAATCTGTCAGTGTTAATGAACCACCAGTCAAAACAGTTGAAATAAAAACAACAGTGATTCAACTATTAAACCAATCAAATGAACATAACACTTTTGAAAAAATTGTTCCAAACACTTTTACTATTGAGAGAGAATTAGAGAGATTCAAAATACCTATTCCATTATTTGAACTCCCCAAAAAACCAGTTTACAAAAATCAAGTGTCAAAATGGATTCAGTCCTCAAGTATTGATGCCGAGGGAGATGTAATTAGTCTATAGGATTAAAAACCTTTAGTGATTTTTGGTCCTACTTTTGATATGATCGATGAAAATGTTCCTCCCTTTTATGTTACTTTGAAGGTTCAACATTTTCTATTATATAACTGTCTGTTAGATTCTGGGGCCTCTCACAATCTAATGCCTAAAGTAAGAATGGATCAACTTCAATTACAAATCACAAGACCTTATCATGATTTATACAATTTTCATTCAAATAAAGTACCTTGTCTTGGACTAATCAAATATCTAGTCGTAACTATAGCACAAATCCCTCTTAAAATTGCAGTTTTAGATATTGTTGTTACAGATATTCCCCCAAAATTTGGCATGTTATTATCCAGATCTTGTTGTGCCAAGTTAGGGGGAAGTCTTCAAATGGATATGTCTTTTGCTGCAATTCCTGTTTATGGGAGAGAGCACCTTAGATTATACCCAGAGGTAAGATTTATTAATGCATTTTGTAAAGTTCATCAGGAAATAAATCATCCTATTTACGCTGTTGATAAGGATTTTGGGTTTTTTACCTTATCATCTAATGATCTCCAAAATTCTCAGCTTAGCATTGAACATATTGTGAATAAACCTAAATGTATAAAAATTGATGTTTGGAAGTTATACTTTGATGGGGCCTTTTCCAAGATGGAGCTAGAGCTGGCATTGTACTTATTTCTCCAGATAGAGAAAATATAACTCAATATTTTAAGTTGGACTTTGATGTTACAAATAATGTAGCAGAATATGGAGCCTTACCTTTAGGACTTGAGTTAGATAAAAGTTTGAAAGTTCAAAAATTAAGTGTATTGAGTGATTCAGAACTCATTGTGAATCAAGTAATAAATCTATGCCAAGCAAAACATCCTAGGCTTAGATCTTAACGAAATGAGGTATGGGATTTCGTGTATAATTTCTTTCAAGCTTTTAGTATTACAATGATCCCTAGAAACGAAAACATTTATGCAGATTCATTAGTTGTCTCGGCCAACTCTTTTAAAATTCCTGATCCAATGCAGTTACAATAACAAATTCAAGTAAAGTATAGGCCTTCAATTTTTGACAACCTTAAGCATCGGAAAGTGTTTGAAGATGATGAGTAATTGAATATTTTCTTACAAGAAATTGATGAATTCACAAATTTACAAATAGAAGAAGAACAAATCATCCATTGTAAGTCCAATAATGAAAAGGAAACTTCACAATTGAATCACAAGATAATTGATCATAATATCATTCAATTACCCAATAATTACATACCAAAGGGTTTAATTCCTCTTGAAAAACTTTTTGATAATAATGATGTTTCCAAAACTTCATTGTCAAGATCACAAGAAGAGGATATTGAAGAATGTAATATTGGAACCCATGAAGAAATTATAAATATAAAAATTTCTACATCATTACCTAAGGAAACAAGGGAGAAATATCTAAATCTTCTCAAACATTGCAAAGATGTCTTTGCCTGGTCATATGAGGAGCTCAAAACCTATGACACAACACTTATTGAACATAAATTTCCTCTCAAACCAAAAGCTAAACCTTTCAAGCAAAAATTGAGGAAATAAATCCAATTTTTCTTCCAACTATTGAAAAAGAACTTAAGAAATTGCTGGATGTAAAAATTATTGTTCCTCTAAGATACTCTGATTGGATAGAAAATCTGGTCCCGGTCAGAAAGAAAAATGGTGATATAAGATTGTGTGTAGACTTTAGAAACGTGAACAAACTATCTTTAAAAGACAATTATCCATTACCCAAGATGGATCAATTACTTCAAAAGGTTTCAATCTCTAATAGAATTTCCATGCTCGATGGTTTTTCTGGATACAATCAGATCATGGTAAGTCCAAAAGTTAGGGAAATAACAACATTCACAACTCGTTGGGGTACAATTATGTATTCTAGAATGCCATTTGGCCTAACCAATGCAGGAGCTACCTTTCAAAGAGAAATGGACCTATATTTTGTTGGTAAAATTAATAAGTTTGTTGTTATTTATCTGGATGATCTAACTGTATTTTCAAATTCTGATGAAAAACATTTAGAGCACTTGAGAAATGTTTTTGATAGGTGCAGGAAATATAGAATTTCACTCAATCCAAAGAAATATTTGTTTGCTATAAAGGAAGGAAAGCTACTTGTCCATATCATTTCAAAAGAAAGAGTAGTGTTTGATCCAAAACAAGTCTCAGCCATTGAGGTAATTAGCTTACCTAAGAATAAAAAATAAATTTAGATTTTTCTAGGAAAGAATAATTTTTAAGGAGATTTGTACCAAATTATGCTGAGATAGTCAAGGATATCCTTGATATGCTAAAGAAGGACCGTGAAGTTAAATGGGCTGTGTAGGCAAGGTATTCTTTTACACAAATCAAGAAGGCTATTTCTGAAGCCCAAATATTAGCCAATCCTGATTATTCAAAGCCTTTTAGTATTTTCTCTTTTGCCTCTCATAATACCTTAGCTGTTGTCTTATTGCAAAAGAATGATAATGAAGATGACCAACCTATTGCCTTTTTCAACAAAGTTATGAGATATGCTGAGTTGAAATATGATATCATTGGAAAACAAGCCTATGCCCTTGTGCAAGCCTTAAAATCTTTCAGAACTTATGTCCTCCATTCTCCTATTATTGTCTATGTCCCAAATAATGTTGTCAAGGTTGTCTTGACCCAACGTGATACATATGGTAGGAGAGGAATATGGATTGCAAAAATTCTAGAATTTGATTTAGAGATCAAATCTACCAAGTTAGTGAAGGGACAATGTTTAAAGAAAATTTTGGCGGAATCAAATTGTAAAGTTTTGGGGATAAACTCAAGTATCAGGAGAGAAGAATACACAAGAACCTTCTCAAAGTTCAGTAGAGAAGAATCCACAAGAACCTTCCTCTTCTACAGATTCAACTCATTTTCCACATCATATTGATGAAAAGTTCTTATTATCTAAATGGTATGCTGATATTGTACATTTTATTTGTGATTTTGAGTATCCTATTTGGTTCACAAAGAATCAATGCAGAACCCTCAGATTAAAGGCTATGAAATATTGTATCATCAATGCTAATACGTATTGGAAAGATCCATTAAACATCCTTCTATTATGTCTAAAATAGAGTGAAACAGAAGGAGTTATAGATCAATTTCATGAAGGCATTTGTGAAGGCCATTATGCATGGACAACAACAACATATAAAATTCAAAGAGAAAGTTTCTATTGGCCGAAGTTGTTTTCACAAGTAGGAGAAAAGGTCAGAATTTGTATTCCATGTCAAATTTTTGTTGGAAAGTAAAGGTTAGCAACACTCCCTCTTATTCAAGTATTAATTGAAGCACCTTTTCTAAAATGGGGACTAGATTTCATAGGAGATATTTTTCCATCATACAGTAATCAACACAGGTGGGTCCTAACTACTACCCACTACTTCACAAAGTGTTTAGAAGCCATCCCTGTCAAGATTGCAACAAACACTATTGTCTTCAAATTAATTGAAGAAAATATATTTTCCGGGTTTGGTTGTCCTCAACAGATAGCCACTGGTAAATCATAGGAATTCACCAGTGTTAAAATGATAGAAATTTTCCATAAGTATCATATTTTATTGCATCATTCTACCCCATATTACCCTAAGGGAAATGGGTTGGAAGAGTCATCAAATAAGAGTTTGTTCGAAGTCATTAAGAAGGTAATCTCAGGTCATAAGAGAAATTGGGAAAATCATCTCAAGTTTGCAGTTTGGGCTAACAAAGTGTCACCTAAGAGATCTACAAGTAAATCCCCTTTTTAGCATGTCTCTTGCACTAAGGCCATTTTTCCTACACAACTGGCTTTTCCTGTTATGAAGTTTTTGCAAGAAATATATGAAGAGCCTGATAATTTTTCAAGAAGAATCAATTAGATTATTGAATTAAAACAAGACAGAGATGAAGTTCACTACAAGCTCCACCAATATCAAAATAAGATGAAAAACTTGTTTGACAGAAAAGCTAGGGAAAGAGACTTCAGGCAAGGAGATCTAGTCTTAAAATGGGATGTTCGTAGAGAGGAAAGAGGAAAACATGGTAAATTTGACAATCCCTGATTAGGACCATTCAACATTGCAGAAGTAAAGGGAAATAATATTTTTATCCTACAAAATCTGGAAGGGATATATTCTTCATTGCGTATCAATGGAGAATATCTTCAGCAGTATATTCAGTATTGAAGTTGTTACATTATAGTTCATTGTATATTACCGATGTTATTTACATTTCACTGTCAAAGTGTGATTTTCACGACAAAGACTCCATAGCCCAAGGAGAAGGCACATGGATCTACATGTTCTCTGTATCTCATAGGGAGAAGTAGTTCCCAGATGGAGCCGATGTTGTAACTTACCCTGTATTTTACGTTTACTTGTTAAAAAATGAAAGAAAAATAAAAAAATATATAAGATATAAAGAGAAAAAAGAAGAAAAAATGAAAAAATGAAAGGGATAAAAAAAAGAGAAAATAGAAAAAATGACAAAAGAGAAAAATATTGCAAAAAATGAATAATCCTGAGGAAAATTGCGCACTATTTTAAATGTTGCATCTCATAGTTGATTAATTGTTTTAATTAGTTTAAGATTAATTAAGCACATAATTAAACTTTGTTTTACTATTTATGTAAACAGGGGCACATCAATCAACCGTTGTGATCTCGCCTTCCTAGATTAATGGCTGAGATGTACTTTGGACCCCCCTAGGCCCCTTCGACATTTAACCCGGGGGTGTTCGAAAAGCCAATTCTTAAAAACTGCTTTTGCTACATGTTCGCACCTAATCTATTTTGGACACCTGCCTCCATTTACCACCACCATCCCCCCCTGCTATCTCCTGCTCCCACCAAATTCTAACGGTCATCCCGCCTCTACCAATTGTCCTCCGCTCATTCATCAACTCATTTACAGTTATCCACCTATTAATTCCCTCGACCGTTGCCATAATAAATGACCTGCTCCCATAATGGGTATTTTGAAACAGTAATTCTCCCCGCTTTATAAATAGAAATGTTTTTTAGCACTGTTTCCATTTATCCATTCTATTATGTAAAACTATACATCCAGGCTTAGTGCGACCAAACAACCCCACTAATATCATACCACTTCTGCAACACACAACAATCTGCTAATTTCCTAGTAATCATCACCCTTGCCTTGTATACCTTGAAAAATGTCTTGAAAAGGAAAATCCATAATGATAGAATAAATCCTAATGGTTCCCCCTATCATAGATTTAGAGAGACTAGCCCTTAGATATCATTTTTTGGGATTCAACTGCATTAAGTAAGTCATTCATCTATGACCATTTCCATGAGAGGTAGTCATAACTGACTAATTTCTCATGATTTTTGAATAGTCCACTTAACACTCATTGCATCGGGTGATGCTCACAGGTGAAAACCCCCAATACTAGACTAACCCTTTTTGACCAGGAATATAAAATAACTGAAACCCAATGTGATTTCAACCCGTATGAACTCCACACTCAGGCCAAGTAGAAGTTCCTTGATGCTAATGACGAATGGAGCATGTGGGACTCCTTTTTGCCTCAATTCATCCTTCTTCAGACTCATTTCTTCCCCGAATTTGTGACCTAGTGCCATTTCAGATACATCCTGAGCCAGAGAGACATTATCACTCAAAATAATGATGTTTTGCTTACTATATATCCTGAATCAATATCGAAAATGCTTCAAGTAAAAACTTTAGCCCCTTTGCATTCTTTTTCTGTGGATTCCCTTAAGGAATTATATAAAAGGCTCACCTTTCCTCAAAAAGCTATTTTTTTTTGAAATATTCCTACCTAAAAATGTAGAATTTCCTAGGAAAAATCCTCCATACACCTCTTCCATGTTCCCAGAAATGACCAGACAAGTTATCTCAGTAGTTTCTTATTTGTTAGGTTATCCAACTGATCAGTGGGTAGATGAGATTATTTTAGGAATTCTATCAATATTTTCAGCAGGTGAAAAACCCTCCATGTTCTTCAATTACAATGAGTTTTATGTGAGGCAATAGATGATCAATTGCTAAAGTTTTCAACATAAGGATATTTCAAATATCAGTCAGTTCTTGTATACTTATTTTTATCCCATAAAGAAGATAAATTCCAGTTTCAGTTGCAGAAATTTGATAAGAAGGTTAATCCTCAATCTGTGATTCATTGGACTTACTTGGTAGGGAAGAATACCAACGAATTTCCTTGGATTTCCCTTGAAATCAAGAGAATTCTACATCTTAGTGAGCAAACTAGGACTAGATATTGGTACTTGTACCAAAATTATATAGAGATTAGAGTATATGGATGTGACTTGCCTCCATATAAACTACCTAAGTTTGTACCAATTAGGATTTTTGCACTTGAATATATTAGGAAGATGATGAACATGGATGAGCTGCACTTTGCCCAGCTAAGAAGAAATCTCATTTTAAATTAAAGGCTCAGATTGGACCTTTTATTTGTAACACTAGAGCAACAACAAAAGAAGCAAACCTCCTCTTGAAGCAAATGAAATTTAAATTGAGTTTTTCTTGGTCTTATGATCCCTTGGGATTATTTCTAAACTAAGGGTAGAAAAGAAAACTACTCCTTATGTACACACTCCTAGACTAGAGATCAAAAAATATAGGAACCAAGAGGAGTGGCAGGAGAACACATTACAGGAAGCAAAGGAGTATGTTTTGATTTCTACAATAGCACAGACTCCAACACCATAGGAAAAACATGCAAAAAGGACAAGGGAAAGTATTTCCACTCTTGTTTATGAAATTCAACAGTCTGAATTAATAATCTATAAAAAGAAGGAAAATAACCCTCTTGAAGAGCCATCTCAAGAAGAGAGTTCATAGGAACAAACTACATTAGTTTTATCAGGTCCTTATGTTGCAACATTCCCAAGAGTTGAAGAAATTTTCTCAAGCTCTCCTATATCTTCAGTCACTCAAGATCCATTAGAATTAGTTCACACAAGAAATCTAGCTCACACTACTCTAGAACATAGTATATTTGCTAGGTACAGGGAAATTAAGAAGAAGAATGAGGCACTCAAGGCCACTACTTATTCAGACTTTTGGAAGTAATATTTAGCTTCCCAACACAGGCTTCTCTCAGCATTAGATACACAGAAGGGACAATTTTAGATGGCACTCTTAGAGCATAAGGTTCCTTTTCCAAAAATTGCAGAAGATTACAAAGACTCTGTTTTTTCCTTTGACACTAAGAAGATCCATCCTATTGACCTAATTGATCTGCATAAAAAAGTTGAAGAAATGATTTACTCCACCTTGACCAGTTCAGCCATGGCAACATCCAGGTTGCAGGTTTCAATGAATAACATTCAATCTTAGTTAAAACTTGAAAATATCTCATCACTTGCCAAGATACTAAAATAAAATATTTAGAGGATATAATTATTAAACTAGTATAGGATCCCAATAATGTTAAAGATGCCGAGGAGATGATTAAGAGAAAAAATGTTGATATACAAGCATTAAGAAAATATTTGAAACTCCCTATTATTGAAGATCCTCAGCGCAAAGAAGTAGGTGAATTGGAAAAGGAAAAGGAGAACATGTTCAAAATCATTGTTGAACAAAACTTACAGATTCAGAAGATGGAGATTAAACTAGAAGTTTTATTGAAGGAAAAGGGGTAGCAAGAAGATGTGACAACAACTATTCCTATAACAACAACTTCTATTGTAGGTACTTCAACAACTCCAATTGTAGGGACTTCTAGTGTAGCAGCTAAAAAATGGAAATACATTCCACAGACTCAACAATTGACTTAGCCAAAGCATTGGGGTATTTTTCCATCAAAGATCAAGTGATTGAAAAGCTGAAGGCTCAACTCAAAAATATCCAAGAGCAGAAGTTAAAGATTGATAATGTTTACTTAGCAGATCTTCAAAAAATTCATAGGATAACTCAAAGAATAGAGTCTCTAAAAAATGAGAATTCCATTGCTTAGACCATTGCACATGTCAAGGAAACCTTATGGGTAGATATTAATATATCTTAAGTAATTAAGAAACTACACCTGTTTAGACAGTTTAGAGCATTGGTCATCCAAAAAGTCAAAACAAACAAAACATTTTAGATGCTCTGGCATTATTCCTTAACCTTATCTACATAGGTACAACATCATACTAGCACCATTGTCGGGGATCGAAAAATTTTGAATTATCATTCCTTGGGACAATTATTATGCTTTCCTTTTATGGAGAATAAAAGGTAAGTAGGTTAAAAATTTCACATGGAGATTGCACAAAACAAAGCTAGCTTCTCCAAGGCACACTAGGTCTCTCTCAGACCCTCAACTCTATTCTCCATTATCAAATCTTGAGAGACTGGTGAGATTTTCTTCTTTAAGACGAATATTACAAGCCTCTACCTCTGCTCCTGTATCATTTCCACTTGAAATTGCTTCAAAAATTGACCCTTTTACACCTATTGCAGTTCCTCCTAAACTATCAGATCTACCATAAAAAATGTTAGAACTTTTATCTATAGGGGTTGATTTGCACTCAACTATCCCATTTTATTAGTTAGAATCTTATCAGATTCCTGAACCTCTTTCAGAATCTACTAAATCAGAAGTAGAATTAGGTTTAGAATTACTTGAACTAAAACCTAGTGATTTTATTTCCTCTATCATTCATACATACCCATCTACTTCTACTAATCCTGAAGAAAGATTTTCTGTGTATACAAATCCTTTGTTTGATAGTGAAGGAAAGCTTGGCCCAGAAGTACATAAGTTAGTAATACAAACACCAAGAATAGAAACTTCCAGAAATTCTTCCAACTCATATTCACCCCCTACAACTCCTAAAATCTCATCCTCATCCCCTTCACCATTTTCTTCTTCTCAAAATTCATCTTAATTCTCCTCATCTTCATCTAATCAATTGGCTAGTTTTCGACCTATTATTCAGGCCCGTTATGCAGCATTAGTCCTTCCTAATCAGCTAAATAATTTTCCAAATGGATATCTAAAGCACCTACCTAGATTCAATGGGGAAACTGGTCTGTCTGTTGAATCATCTGGTTGCTTTCTTAGACTTTGACAATAATATGAATATAGAGCATGAAGATGTCTACATGAGATTGTTTGTTCAATCTCTTGAAGGCAATTTTAGGATCTGGTTTACACAATTGTGAGCTAACTCTATCCCTTCCTGGAATGAATTAAATACCATCTTTAAAAAACAATGGGGAGTTAAAAAGGATCCAGTTTACTATGTGAATGAGTTTGATGACCTAAAAATAAATCCTGATGAAACTGTGGCAGATTTTATAAAATGATTTAATAAAATTCCACCAAACTGTAAACCACCGTTGTTTGTTGCTAGAGTTAGATCTCCAAAGGTTTTGATGATGATTTTTCTGTTATGCTTAGAAAAAGAACATCTGTCACCATAGCAAACATGTAGACCAATGCCATTGAAGTTGAGGCTAATAGATCAACATCAGCTAAACTTAAGGCAAAGGCATAAAAGGCTAAAAGAAAAATGAAAGCTAGGGAGGAAGGAACTTCTTCCTCTAAAATTAAGAGTGAGGATCTTAAAATAGACGAAATCACTTCCTTACTTAGAAATCTTTCAAATAGAATCTAAAAAATAGAAACAAAACCTAGAGTTTTTCAACAAACATCAAAGAGACCCCAAGTTCAGTATAAAAGACCTTTTAAACCCCAAATCTCGTAAAGACCTAATACTAATCAACAAATTCAACCAACATTAATGATGGATGACTAGGAACCCAAAGAAACTGGTCCTTTGGTTATGGATGATATTAATTATTTAGATAATCCATCAAATAAAAATGTTATAATTCCAGTTTCTCATGATCAACCTTCACCTCAAAGTCAAGAAGCCTCTTAGGTTTCAAAATATCAAGCCTCTTCTGAGTTTTTGATTGCAGAATTAAACAAAAGATATGATTTAAGACCTAGACCAGGACTTGGTAGACCACCTAAAACTGTCATTGTTAATGAACCACCTGTGAAAACAGTTGAAACAAAAACAACATTGGTTCAACCATTAAACCAATCAAATGAACATAACACTTTTGAAAAAACCGTTCCAACAACTTTTACTATTGAGAGAGAGAGAATTAGAGAGAGTCAAAATACCTATTCCATTATCTGAACTCTCCAAAAACCCAGGTTACAAAAATCAAGTGTTAAATGGATTCAGTCCTCAAGTATTGATGCTGAGGGAGATGTAATCAATATACATGATGAAAAACCTTCAGTGGGTTTTGGTCCTAGTTCAGATATGATCGATGAAAATGTTCCTCACTTTTATGTTACTTTGAAGGTTCAAGATTTTCTATTATATAATTGTATGTTAGATTCTGGGGCCTCTCACAATCTAATGCCTAAAGTAATCATGGAACAACTTCAATTACAAATCATAAGACCTTATCATGATTTATACACTTTTGATTCAAAGAAGGTACCTTGTCTTGGACTAATCAAAGATCTAGTTGTAACTCTAGCACAAATCCATGTTAAAAGTGCAGTTTTAGATATTGTTGTTACAAATATCCCCCAAAATTTGGAATGTTATTATCTAGATCTTGTTGTGCCAAGTTAGGGGGAAGTCTGCAAATGGATATGTCTTTTGCTACAATTCTTGTTTATGGGGGAGAACACCTTAGATTATACTGAGAGGTAAGATTTATTAATGTTGTTTGTAAAGCTGATTAGGCAATAAATCATCCTATTTATGCTGTTGATTAGGATTTTGGGTGTTTTACCTTATCATCCAATGATCTCCAAAATTCTCAGCTTAATTGTGAATAAACCTAAATGTATAAAAACTAATGTTTGGAAGTTATACTTTGATGGGGCCTTTTCCAAGATGGCACTGGAGCTGGCATTGTACTTATTTCTCCAGATAGAGAAAATATAACTCAATATTTAAGTTGGACTTTGATGTTACAAATAATGTAGTAGAATATGGAGCCTTATTTTTAGGACTTGAGTTAGATAAAAGTTTGAAAGTTTAAAACTTAAGTGTATTCAATGATTCAGAACTCATTGTGAATCAAGTAAGAAATCTATGCCAAGAAAAACATCCTAGGCTTAGATCTTAACGAAATGAAGTATGGGATTCTGTGGATAATTTATTTCAAGATTTTAATATTACATCGATCCCTAGAAATGAAAACATTTATGCATATTCATTAGTTTTCTCGGCCAACTCTTTTAAAATTCTTGATCCAATGCAGTTACAATACCAAATTCAAGTAAAGTATAGGCCTTCAATCCTTGACAACCTTAAGCATTGGAAAGTGTTTAAATATGAAGAGTAATTAAATATTTTCTTACAAGCAACTGCTGAATTCGTAGATTTACAAATCGAAGAAGAACAAATCATTGATCATAAGTCCAATAATGAAAAAGGAAACTTCGCAATTGAATCGCAAGATAATTGATCATAATATCATTTAGTTGACCAATAATTAAATACCAAAGGGTTTAATTCCTCTTGAATTTTTTTTGATAATAATGATGTTTCAAAAACTTCATTATCAAGTTCACAAGAAGAGGATATTGAAGAATGTAATATTGGAACCCATGAAGAAATCATAAATATAAAAATTTCTGTATCATTACCCAAGGAAACAAAGGAGAAATATCTAAATCTTCTCAAACATTACAAAGATGTCTTTGCCTCGTCATATGAGGAGCTCAAAACCTATGACACAACACTTATTGAACATAAAATTCCTCTCAAACTAGAAGCTAAACCTTTCAAGCAGAAATTGAGGAGAATAAATCCAGTTTTGCTTCCAACTATTGAAAAAGAACTTAAGAAAGTGCTGGATGTAAAAATTATTGTTCCTCTAAGATACTCTGATTGGATAGAAAATCTAGTTCCGGTCAGAAAGAAAAATGTTGAGATAAGATTGTGTAGACTTTAGAAACATGAACAAGCTATCTTTAAAAGACAATTATCCATTTCCCAAGATGGATCAATTACTTCAAAACGTTTTAGGCTCTAATAGAATTTCCATTCTGGATGGTTTTTCTGGATACAATCAGATCATGGTAAGTCCAAAAGATAGGGAAAAAACAACATTCACAACTCATTGGGTTACATTTATGTATGCTAGAATTCCATTAGGCCTAACCAATGTAGGAGCTACCTTTCAAAGAGCTAGGGAAAGTGACTTCAGGTCAGGAGATCTAATCTTAAAATGGGATGCCCGTAGAGAGGAAAGAGGAAAACATGGTAAATTTGACAATCTCCGATTAGGACCATTCAACTGTGCAGAAGTAAATGGAAATAATACTTTTATCTTGCAAAATCTTGAAGGGATATATTATTCATTCCCTGTCAATGGACTATATCTTAAGCACTATATTTAGTATTGAATTTTTTACATTATAGTTCATTGTACATTACCAGTGTTATTTACGTTTCATTGTCAAAGTGTGATTTTCACAGCAAAGACTTGATATCCCGAGGAGAAGGCACATGGATCTACATGTTCTCTGCATCTCATAGGGAGAAGCAATTCCCAGATGGACCCGATGTTGTAACTTACCCTGTATTTTACATTAACTTGTTAAAGAATGAAAGGAAAATATATATATATATATATATATAAGATATAAAGAAAAAAAAGAAAAATTGAAAAAATGAAAGGGATAAAAAAAGAAGAAGAGAAAATAGAAAAAATGACAAAAGAGAAAAATATTGCAAAAAATGAATAATCCCAAGGAAAATTGCGTGCTAGTTTAAATGCTGCATCTCATAGTTGATTAATTGTATTAGTTAGTTTAAGCTTAATTAAGAAAATAATTAAACTTTGTTTTGTAATCTATGTAAACAAGGGCGCATCAATCAATTGTCGTGATTTCGCCTATCTAGATCAACAACAGAAATGTACTTCAGACCCCCCCTTGCCCCTTCGCCATTTAACCAAGCGAGGGGGGGGGGTGTCCAAAAAGGCGTTTCTTAAAACCCGCTTTTGCTACGTGTCCATACCAAATCTATTTCCGACCCCCCCCCATTTACCACTACCATCCCACTCCCCTTACTATCTCCCGCTACTGTCAAAATCTAATAGCCATCCTGTTCATTCCCTTGACCGTTGCCATAATAAATAACCCACTCCCATAATGAGTATTTTGAAACAATAATTCCCCCCACTTTATAAAAAAAAATCACCACTGTTTCCTTTTATGCATTATGTTTTGCAAAACTGTACATCCAGGATCATTGCGACCAGACAACCTGACCAACATCATACCACTTCTTCAACACACAACAATCTACTAATTTCTTAGTAATCATCACCCTTACCTTGTATGCCTTCAAAAATGTCTTCAAAAGGAAAATCCATAATGATAGAAGAAAGCATATGTGAGTTTGACCTGTATGAACTCCACACTTGGGCCAAGCAGAAATTCCTTGATGCTAGTGATGAATTGAGCATGTGGGACTCCTTCTTGCCTCAATTCATCCTTCCTCAGACTCATTTCTTCCTTGACTTTGATACATGGTGCCATTTCAGATACATCCCAAGTGAGAGAGCCATTATCACTCAAAATAATGGTGTTTTTATTACTATATATCCTGAATCAATATCCCAAATGCTTCAAGTAAAACCTTCAGCCCCTTTGCACTCTTTTTCTATGGATTCCCTTATGGAATTATATAAAAAGCTCACCTTTCCTCAAAGAGCTAATTTTTTTTGAAATATTCCTACTTGAAAATGCAGAATTGCCTAGGACAAATCCTCCATACACCTCTTCCATGTTCCTAGAAATGACCAGACAAGTTATCTCAGTAGTTTCTTGTTTTCTAGGTTATCCAACTGATCAGTGCGTAGATGAGATTATTTTAGGATTTTTATCAGTATTTTCAGCAGGTGAAAAACCCTCCATCATCTTCAATTACAGTGAGTTTTTCTCTGAGGCAATAGATGGTCAATTCCTAAATTTTTCAATAGAAGGATATTTCAAATATCAATCAATTCTTTGTACTTATTTTTATCCCATCAAGTAGATAAATTCCAGTTTTAGTTGCAGAAATTTGATGAGCAGGTTAATCCTCAAACTGTGATTCATTGGACTTCCTTGGTAAGGAATAATGAATTTTCCTTTAGTGATTACACCAATCATTTTTTATACATGGTCTCACGTTCGCTTAATAATGATGTTGTTCCTTGGATTTCCCTTTAAATCAATAGCATTCTACATCTTAGTGAGTAAACTAGGACTAGATATTGGTACTTGTACCAAAATTATATAGAGATTAGAGTATATGGATGTGACTTGCCTCCATATAAACTGCCTAAGTTTGTACCAATTAGGATTTTTGCACTTGAATATATTAGGAAGATGATGAACATGGATGAGTGGCACTTTGTTCCAGCTAAGAAGAAATCTCAGTTTAAATTAAGGGCTTAGATTGGACCTTTTATTTGTAACACTAGAGTAGCAGCAAAAGAAGAAGACCTTCTGTTGAAGCAAATGAAATTTAAATTGAGTTTTACCTAGTCTTATGACCCCTTGGGGATTATTTATAATATAAGGGTATTACAGAAAACTACTCGTTATGCACACACTCCTAGACTAGAGATCGAACAATACATGAACCAAGAGGAGTGGCAGGAGAACACATTGCAAGAATAAGAGGAGCAGGTTTTCATTTCTACAATAGCACATACTCCAACACCATAGGAAAAACATGCAAAAAGGACAAGGGAAAGTATTTCCCCTCTTGTTTCAGAAATTAAGTAGTCTGAATTAATAATCTATAAAAAGAAGGAGAATAACCCTCTTGAAGAGCCATCTCAAGAAGAGAGTTCTCAAGCTCTCCTATATCTTCAGTCACTCAAGATCCATTAGAATTAGTTTAGACAAGAGAGCTAGCTCACACTACTCTAGAACAAAGTATAATTGTTAGGTATAGGGAAATTAAGAATAAGAATGATGCACTCAAGGCCACTACTTATTCAAACTTTTGGAAACAAACTTTAGCTTCCCAACACAGGCTTCTCTTAGCATTAGATACATTGAAGGGACAATTTTAGATGGCACTCTTAGAGCCTAAGGTTCCTTTTCCAAAAAGTTACAATAGATTACAAATAATTTGTTTTTTCCTTTGACACTAAGAAGATCCATCCTATTAACCAAATTGATCTGCACAAACAAGATGAAGAAATGATTTACTCCACCTTGAAAAGTTCAGCCATGGCAACATCCAGGTTGCAGGTTTCAGTGAATAACATTCAATCTCAGTTAAAACTTCAAAAGATCTCATCACTTGCCAAATATACTAAAATAAAATCTTTAGAGGATCTAGTGATTAAACTAGTATATGGTCCCAGTAATGTTAAAGATGCCGAGGAGATGATTAAGAGAAAAAATGTTGATATACAAGCATTAAGAAAACAGTTGAAACTCCCTATTATTGAAGATCCTCATACCAAATAAGTAGGTGAGTGGGAAAAGGAAAATAGAACATGTTCAAAATCATCGTTGAACAAAACTTACATATTCAGAGGATGGAGACTGAACTAGAAGGTTTATTGAAGGAAAAAGAGCAAAAAGTAGATGTGGCAACAACTATTCCTATAACAATAACTTCTATTGCAGGTACTTCAACAACTCCAATTGCAGGGACTTCTATTGTAGCAGCTATGACAGTGGAAACACAGTCCACAAACTCATCAAATGACTTAGCCAAAGCAATGGGAGATTTTTCCATCAAAGATCAAGTGATTGAAAAGCTGAAGGCTCAACTCAAAAATCTCCAAGAGAAGAAGTTAAAGATTGATAATGTTTACTTAGCAAAGCTTCAAAAAATTCATAGGCTAACTCAAAGAATAGGGTCTCTAAAAAATAAGACTACTATTGCTGAGACCATTTCACATGCCAAGGAAACCATATGGGTAGATAATAATGAGTCTATTACCAAATTTTGGCATTCTATCGAAATTATTTTTGAACATGAGGAGCTATTGGAAAGATCAAAGGAAGTGATTACAGAGGTAAAGAAAGACCTGGGTCAAAAACTAGGAGAGGCTACAACATTAATTAGAATTATAAATTCAAAGACAAGGGAAGAACTGGAAGAATTTGAAATAGAGGATAGAACTGAAACAATCTTGGAAGTGAGAAGGATTCTCACTAAAAGAAATATTATGCTACAACTGGAAAATAAATGTCATAATCTAGAAGCCAACATTAAAAAATTTCACAATAAGTTCAATATTCTGCATCAAAAAGGACTTCCAGGCTTAAGAGGAATGACAGACAAACTCATTCCCCTTGAATAATATCAACGCAGGTTGCATGCTATTGCTACAAACAAATCCAAATTTTCCAAGATCAGGGGAACTATTACAGGAAAAGTCTTCATTGAAGGTTTAAGTTTTGATTTATTAATTAAGCATGAGACCAATAATCTATTTGTAATTAAGCCCACTTTTCAGAAATACATTGAAGTGGATGAAACATTTAGAAAATTAATTAAATATTCCACTCAAGATAAAGAAAGATGGGCTAAGATATGCCAACTTTTCGAATAAAATGACACTGTCATATTTCTAGCAGCAAACAACAGGTGTTTTGCAACAGGATGCAGATTTTCAAGAGCAAGAAAACAACAACCTTTTCACCCTAGCCATCACCAGAAGCCTCAAATTCAGTGTTAAAAGGCCTAAGCAGTTTTATTTTCCTATATTATAGATCTATTTTTGTAAACAATTTTGAGATATTTTGTAAGTAAATCTTGATATTTAAATCAAGATACTTTTAGAGAAAGTTGTATAAATACTGTGTAAATCAAAGTATAAAGGGTTGAACCATTGTGATAGACTCTTGAGTAGATTTGTAATCCTCTAAATTATTTGTTGAAAGTAATAGAAGGATTCTGAACTTTATCTTGAAACAATTGTGTTCTTGTGAGTACTTCTTTGTTATTATATTTTCAATTTTTAAAAATGTGCATATATTTGAAATTAATGGGAATTATGGGTATGATAGTATTGAGTTTCAATTTATCTGAAAATCCCTATGAAGTTATTATCAATTACAGAGATTAGTTAATTAGACTATCTGTTTTAATTAAATCCTCTACATCTTTAAATTGTCACTTCCCCTTAAGTATTAAATATATTCAGTTGGCTATAAAAGCATTTCACATGCGTTCATCTGTATATGAATGAGTTAAATAATTTGTTTGATGATTTAATTAATCATATATTTTCTTACTTTCAACTTGACATATCTCTTCAAAAGCTAAATTCTGCTAGAGGTGAAGAGTCAGCCCTTTTAATATATCTTAAGTAATTAAGAAACTGCACCTGTTTAGATAGTTTAGAGCATTGGTCATAAAAAAAATCAAAACAAACAAAACATTTTAGATGCTTTGGCATAATTCCTTAACCTTATCTACATAGGTACAACATCGGACTAGTACCATTTTTGGGGAGCAAATTTTTTTGAATTATCTTTCCCTGGGACAATGATTAGGCTTTTCTTTTATGGTGAATAAAAGGTTAGTAGATTAAAATTTTCACATGGCGATTGCAAAAAACAAAGCTAACTTCTCCAAGGTGCACGAGGTCTCTCTCATACCCTTAGCTCTATTCTCCATTATCAAATCCTGAGAGACTGGTGAGAGTTGCTTCTTTAAGACGAAGATTATAAGCCTCTACCTCTGCTCCTATATCATTTCCACCTGAAATTGTTTTAGAAATTGATGCTTTTACACCTATTCCAATTCCTCCCGAACTATCAGATCTACCACCAAAAGTGTTAGAAATTTTATCTATAGGGGTTGATTTGCACTCAAATCTACTTGTTTACCAGTTATAATCTTATCAGATTCCTGAACCTCTTTCAGAATCTCCTAAATCAGAAGTAGAATTAGGTTTAGAATTACCTCAACTAAAACATATTGATTTTATTTCCTCTGTCATTCATACATACCCATCTACTTCTGCTAATCCTGAAGAAAGATTTTCTGTGTATACAAATCCTTTGTTTGATAGTGAAGGAAAGCTTGGCCTAGAAGTACAGAAGTTAGTAATACAAACACCATGAATAAAAAATTCTAGAAATTCTTCCAACTCATCTTCACCCACTACAACTCCTAAAAGCTCATCCTCATCCCCTTCACCATATTCTTCTTCATCTAATCAAATGGCTGGTTTTCGACCTATTATTCAGGCCTGTTATGCAGCTATTGTAGCGGCTACAACCACCCTCCAAAAGTTTGCCTTAGCTTCGTTTTGGAGCCTCCCTTCCAACCTTCACAGTATCTTGTCTTGCTTCATCAGGTTCAAAAGCTTCAGTGTTTTTCTTGCACAAAGGTAGCCTGTCGATCATAGCTTGATGCATTCCCCTCAGAGGCTGTTCACCCGGACTTGGTCTAGCTGCAGGATGAGCAACTTCCCCAAGAAATTTGCGTATTTTTGGAGGGCAACCAACCTTCCCTCCAGAATTTGCGGAATCCTCTTTGGCATCCTACTCGGATCCAAGATTTCATGCATGCGCTGCTTCTCCCAAGGCAGCATGCAAAGGCATCCATTGTTTCAAGGATATTTTTCTAGCAGTTGGAGGTTGCATGCAAGGATCATTTCAGAAACCTCTCACCAAGTGTCGCTTTCCCTAGATTTATAGCATGCACGTCACAACCTCGATTACCAAAAATCATCAAATGGATGCTGCAGATCTCATTCCTCACATCAACCTTGTATCTCTTACATCCCACATCACATCTAGGAGCTGTCAGCACATTCAGCTCAGCTGTTTTGGGGTAAGCTCGCTCCCCATGCCTTATGTTGCATTTCTGTCGCTTTTTTTGTTTTCGCCTGTGTGAAACTGTTTGCTTGATTTCAATGAGCGCTTACTGTCGTTTACATGTATATTAGCTTTTCCTAGTACTATTTCAGTTTTTGTTGCTATCTCACTATTGTCGCATGCATGAAATTGTTTTTCACGAATGGTTTCTGATTCGGTGACTCGCCTCACCCGCATGCATGTTGTTCCATTTTCTGAATCTGTCATTCACCATTTGCATGCATGATCATTCACTATGCTTACACTCAGTATTAGCAGGAATTCACACTCACAGTCACTTTCAGTTGGCTGTCGACGATTCTGGCCAACCTCGGCTCAGACTCTACCTCAGCAAATGCCTCACTGATGTAGGAGGTTGACGAAAATGGGGTGGTAGTATGGAATTAGAATATTGGTTAACTTTAGAGCTAATCAACTGTGCTTTAATCAGATTCTATGTGTGTATTTCCTCTTGAGGGTCCCACCTTCCTAACCAATTGCCATCGGTCCTTCTTTGACTTTTCCTTTTGTTAGGCGCTTCAATCCACGCCATCGATTTCACTCCTTCAAATCCAACAGATATTGCGAAATCTCGCGTGAAATCTTGCACAACTGATATTAGGTCGAAAGTGCGCAAAATTTATGGTTTTCTCATGCTACATGTCATCCACTTAGGATAATCGTTTACCACTTTTAGGGCACGCGAGATACCGCTTACCACTTTCCGTATACTACCCACACACTTAATTCATACTTTTAAGAAAGACGTTTAAGGAAAGGTTTAGCACTTAAGCTCAACATTAACCCTTAATACTAATCGACTGTGATTATCAATAAAATGTATAAAAAAAGAAAAATGCCTGATTAGGGTCCAGAATGCCGAAACGTAGATACAAATGAATTTCTGCACCACGATTAACATGCAACACCACACTTAATCATTTATTCAATAAAATAGAATTTCCATAGTCTTGCCCTCTTGGCTCGATTACAATAGTTTTTCTGACCTCTGTTCACTCTCCAACCTTATCTCTCACACACCTCTCGCTTACTTACTCTATTCTCGATAAAAAAAAATCTCTCTGTCATTACATTCTTTCCTTTTTTATGAATCAAATCCTATCCTAATTGCATTGACAACTCAATCTCTATTTTTATCAACTCAACCATTAAATCCCTATTCTCAAGCTCTGATACACACCTATACTAACAACTTATCTCCTATTCTAAAAATAATACAATATTCTAATTATTACAATAATTGGAGTAAAGATAATTTTTGAGAGATCCACCCTCTCTACTAAGAATTGATTTTGATCACTCAGGTCAATGAAATTCATCTCTTGTTAGCCACAACATGTGAACATACAATCACATTGTTGGCTAAGTCCGGATGCTCCTGCATCAGACTCCCGGGGAAGAAAAGAATCCTTCGTCAAACTTTCAGGATTGACTCCATACTTTTGTAATTTTGTCGTTGTTATCCAACTGGCATCCTCCATTGGCTATCCCCTCCATTTGACTAAATATTGAAAATAAACCTATCCTCTGGTTCTTTTGGATACTCTTTTCTCCAAAATAGCTTCCACCTCTTTCTTGACTGTCTTTGGCATTTGTTCTTCCCAATTTAAAGTTTGAACTTCATCTCCTGCAGGTTCCTTCTGTAGCTTTGACTCTGTCTCCTTGTATGGATACAAATCTGCAACATTGAAGATAGGTGATATTCCAATCCCTTCTGGCAATTCAATTTCATAAGAATTAGTTGAAAACTTCCTCACAATTCTGCATGGCCCTATCTTTTTCATCTTTAGTTTATTGTAAGTCCCAACAGGAAATCTTTCTTTTCTCAAGTATACCATCACTAGATCTCCCACTTGGAATTCTTTTTCTCTCCTCCTCATATCAGCTCTCTGTTTTTATTTTCCACTGCTTTCCTGCAATCTATCTTTGACATCTTCTTGTAGTCTCTGCATCTACTCTACAAACTCTTCAGCTTTTTCACTTCTTGTCTCCTGTTTACCCAAATTTTTGAGTTCATACACACCTCTTGGATTCATTCCAAAAACAATATGAAATGGACTCATCCCAGTACTTCAGTTTGAAGTGTCATTATAAGCAAACTCAGCTTGAGCAAGTGCTAAATCCCACTGCTTAGGATTGTTATACACTAAAATTCTCAATATGTTTCCCAAGCTTTTGTTTACCACTTCGATATGTCCATCTGTTTGAGGATGATATGCTGAACTGAAACTAAGGTTGGCACCTACTTTCTTCCAAAGAGTTCTCCATAAATGCTCAACAAACTTTGTCTCCCTATCAGACACAATACTTATAAGAAATCCATGTAACCTTACAACCTCTTAGAAAAACAGATTAGCAATGTGTTGCATCACTAGTCTTTTTACATGCAATGAAATGTGCCATTTTGGAAAATCTATCTACCATAACATAAATGGAATCATTCCCTCTTTGAGTTGCAGGTAACCCCAAAGGAAAGTCCATACTAATTGCATCCCATGGTCGGTCTGGTATTGGCAATGGCTGGTACAATCCTATATTTTGGCTTCTCCCTTTAGCATGCTGATAGATTCTGCACTTCTCAACAAATTTCTTAACATCAGTTTGCATCTTTGGCTAATTGTAAAAATCATTTACATGAGCAAAGGTTTTGTCTTGTCTAAAGTGACCAGATAACCCTCCACGGTGTTTCTCCTTGATTATGTTTTCCCTCATAGAACATTTGGGAATGCACAATTTGTTACCTTTAAACAGTAAACCTCCTTGGATAAAATAATCTAACCACTGACTTCTATTATGAACTATTGGATTTTATACAACTGCATAAATATCTTTGAATCCTACATCATTGTTGTACATATCAACAATTTCTTCAAAGCCTACAACACCAACCCTTAATTCTTGTCCAATGAAATTTACCCCACTCAAAGCATCAACAACTTTGTTCAAATTACCACTTGTGTGTTTTTATCACAAAAGTAAAACTTTGTAAAGATCTACCCACTTGGCATGTTTCTTGTTCAATTTTGGCTGGTTGTTTATGAACTGTAATGCATGATTGTCAAAATATAATACAAAATCCTTTGGTTGCAAATAATGTCTCCATTTTTTAAAGCTTACATAATAGCATAAAATTATTTATCATAAGAAGAATACTTCTTCTTAGCTTCATTTAGTTTCTCACTAAAGTAGGCTATTGGTCTCTGTTCCTGACTCAAAATTGCTCCAATTGAAACTCCACTAGCATCAATTTCAACTTGGAAAACTTTCCCAAAATTAGGTAAAGCTAAAACTAGTTTCTTTGTAATTTTCTTCTTCAGCAACTTAAAATTTCGGTCTGCTGCTTCTGTCCACTTGAATGGCTGATTAGTCTCTTTTATTGTTTCAATAATTGGTGCACAAATCTGACTAAAACTTCTGATAAATTTTCTATAAAAACTTGCAAGACCATGAAAGCTTCTTACCTCAAATATGTTTCTTGGAGTAGGCCAGTTCCAAATTGCTTGGACTTTCTCTGGATCCATTTTCAAACCTTCTTTAGAAACTACAAATCCCAAATAGATTAATTCTTCTTTCATGAAACTACATTTCTTCAGATTTATCAACAATTTCTCTTTCTGCAGAGTTCTTAAAACCAACTTAAGATGCTCCAGATGTTCTTCTTTGCTTCTACTGAAAACTAGAATATCATCAAGATAAACAATGACAAACTTGCCTACATATTCCTTCAAGACTTCATTCATTAATCTCATGAATGTGCTAGGTGCATTAGTGAGTCCAAAAGGCATCACTAACCATTCATACAACCCACTATTTGTTTTAAATGCAGTCTTCCATTCATCTCCTTCTCTAATCCTTATTTGATGATATCCACTCTTCAGATCTATTTTAGAAAAATACTTTGACCCACTTAAACAATCCATCAAATCATCCATGCGTGGTAAAGGAAATCTATACCTAATAGTAATCTTGTTTATGGCTCTGGAATCTGTACACATACACCATTCACCACCTTTCTTTGGACTGAGTATTGTTGGTACATCACATGGACTAAGACTCTCTCTGATTAATCCCTTATCCATCAGTTCCTATACTTGTCTTCCAACTTCTGCATTTTCTTGAGGAGTTAACTTGTATGCTGCTTTTTTTGGCAAACTTGCTCCAAGTATTAGATCAATATGATGACTAATACTCCTGATGGGTGGTAATGCATTTGGCAACTCATCCACAATAATATCAACAAAATCATTCAACAGAGTTTTGATTTCTTTAGATAAATCATCTAAGTTGGTGGAAGTTAAAATTACCTTAGGTCTCATTATGACAAAAAAATTCATCTATTCATCCTTCTTGACTTCTTGCAGAAATTCTTTCCCACTCATCAACATAACACTGTTTCCAGGCACTTCTTTGCCTGCTTCATCCTTCAATGGCAGAAGTGTGTGTTTATTTCCATCCTTCTCCAGAGTGTAAGTATTTCTTCTCCCATCATGAATAGCTTTCTGATAAAACTGCCAAGGTCTTCCCAACAACACATGGCATACATCCATTAGCATTACATCACACAATATCACATCCTTATAAGTACCAATCTGTATCTCTACCTTGCATTGTTCTATCACAATAAGCTGATGTCCTTTTTGCAACCATGATACTTTGTAAGGAGTAGGGTGTACTATTTTCACTAGTCCTAACTTGTCCACCATTTCTGTAGAAACAAGGTTATCAGTGCTTCCACTATCAATTATCACTTTACAACATTTTCCTTTGGACTTGCATGTAGTTCTGAATAAACTCTTTCTCTGAGCTGGTTCTCCTGTCCCTTTCTCTGCCTTAAGCAATACTCTTTTTAACAACAAGGATTCTCCTACTTCAGGTGATTCTTTCTTGTTTGAAATTTGAGGTTTTTCTTCCCTTGCCTTAGCCATATTCACATTCCTTTGATTTATTACTTTATTATGAGGATAGTCCCATGATCCATGTCCCCATTCTCCACATGTGTAACACCAAATTTATATCCTCAACCTCTTCCTCTAGGTGAAAATATTCCTCTACTAAATTCTCCTCTCTGTGGTGGTCTACTACTTGAACCTCTTGCTTCACCTTGAGGGTGCTGAAATCTTGATCTGGTAGTTCCTCTACCTCTTGCTGAACTTTTTCCTCTATTCCTCTGATTTTGCTTCCTCAACATCTTCTCTTCTGCCTTCAAAGCTGCTTGATAGGCATCTTCAATTGTCTTTAGACTCAGCAAGCTGATTTCATCCTGTATGTCATATCTCAACCCATTTATGTATCTGGCTACCTTTTCTACATCATCCTCTGCATGTCTTGCTCTAATGCTCAGCTTATAAAACTCTTCTGTGTATTCTTTGACAATCATTCCTTTTTGCCTCAAATTTTGTAACTGTCTGAAAAGATTTAACTGATAATCTTTTGGCATAAATTTGGCTTTCAATCTACTTACCATTTTATCCCATTGTTTGATCTTAGGCTTTCCCTTTCTCCCTCTGGATGTTTGTAATTCATCCCACCAGATAGCTACATGACCCTTCAATCTGGTAACTGCAAATTTCACCTTCTTTTTATCATCAACCTCCTCATAGTCAAAATACTTGTCTAATGAACTGATCCAGTCCATCAATTCTTCTACATTGAGATTCCTGTCATACAAAGGTATTTCCACCTTTGGTCTTCCACTTGCTTTGGCCAATATCTTGAGAACTTTGGCAGCTTCACTTTCATCCTCTTCTTCTTCCTTAGAAGATTCTTCTGCAACACTAGCATCTCCTTCATCAGGTGCTCTCCTCTGAGCAGTCTCCATTGTCTCCATCCTTGTACGTAGATTTCAGATCTCATCCAGCAGAACTGCATTCACTATAGGTCTTCCCCGACCTATGCCAACTCCTCTCCTCGGTGGCATGTTTACTGTAGCAAAACTTAATCCTTTCTTTGATACCAAAATGATGTAGGAGGTTGATAAAAATGGGGTGGTAGTATGGAATTAGACTACTGGTTAACTTTAGAACCAATCAACTGTGCTTTAATCAGATTCTGTATGTGTATTTCCTCCTGAGGGTCCCACCTTCTTGACCAATCACCGTCGGTCCTTCTTTGACTTTTCCTTTTGTCAGGCGCTTCAATCCACATTGTCGATTTCACTCCTTTAGATCCAACGGATATCGCACAATCTCGCGTGAAATCTTGCACG
Source organism: Pinus tabuliformis (assembly GCA_031772625.1). Classification (NCBI taxonomy): domain Eukaryota; kingdom Viridiplantae; phylum Streptophyta; class Pinopsida; order Pinales; family Pinaceae; genus Pinus; species Pinus tabuliformis. The sequence goes on along the minus strand of CM062820.1, from coordinate 909,421,956 downwards.
ACTGATATTAGGTCGAGAGCGCACAAAATTTCTGGTTTTCTCGTGCTACGTGTCACCCACTTAGGCTAATCGCGTGAATTTTAGAAATACCATTTACCACTTTTAGGGCACGCGAGATACCGCTTACCACTTTCGTATACTACCCACGTGCTTAATTCATACTTTTAAGAAAGACGTTTAAGGAAAGGTTTAGCGCTTAAGCTCAATATTAACCCTTAATACTAATCGACTGTGATTATCAATAAAATGTATAAACAGAGAAAAATGCCCGATTAGGGTCCAGAACGCTGAAACACAGATACAAATGAATTTCTGCACCAGGATTAACACGCAACACCACACTTAATCATTTATTCAATAAAATAGAATTTCCAGAGTCTTGCCCTCTTGGCTCGATTACAACAATTTTTCTGACCTCTATTCACTCTCCAACCCTATCTCTCACGCACCTCTCACTTATTTACTCTATTCTTGATAAAAAAAAATCTCTCTGTCATTACATTCTTTCCTCTTTTATGAATCAAATCCTATCCTAATTGCATTGACAAATCAATCTCTATTTTTATCATCTCAACCATTAAATCCATATTCTCAAGCTCTGATACACACCTATACTAACAACTTAACTCCTATTCTAAAAATAATACAATATTCTAATTATTACAATAATTGGAGTAAAGATAATTTTCGAGAGATCCAACCCTCTCTACTAAGAATTGATTTTGACCACTCAGGTCAATGAAATTCATCTCTTTTTAGCCACAACATGTGAACATATAATCACATTGCTGGCTAAGTTCAGATGCTCCTGCATCAAACTCCCGGGGAAGAAAAGAATCCTTAGTCAAACTTTCAGGATTGACTCCATACTTTTGTAATTCTGCTGTTGTTATCCAACTGGCATCCTCCATTGGCTATCCCCTCCATTTGACTAAATATTGAAAATAAACCTATCCTCTGGTTCTTTTGGATACTATTTTCTCCAAAATAGCTTCCACCTCTTTCTTGATTGTCTTTGGCATTTGTTCTTCCCAATTTAAAGTTTGAACTTCATCTCCTGCAGGTTCCTTCTGTAGCTCTGACTCTGTCTCCTTGTATGGATACAAATCTGCAACATTGAAGATAGGTGATATTCCAATCCCTTCTGGCAATTCAATTTCATAAGCATTAGTTGAAAACTTCCTCACAATTTTGCATGGCCCTATCTTTTTCATCTTTAGTTTATTGTAAGTCCCAATAGGAAATCTTTCTTTTCTCAAGTATACCATCACTAGATCTCCCACTTGGAATTCTTTTTCTCTCCTCCTCATATCAACTCTCTGTTTGTATTTTCCACTGCTTTCTTGCAATCTGTCTTTGAAATCTTCTTGTAGTCTCTGCATCTGCTCTGCAAACTCTTTAGCTTTTGCACTTCTTGTTTCCTGCTTACCCAAATTTCCAAGTTCATACACACCTCTTGGATTCATTCCAAAAACAATCTGAAATGGACTCATCCAGGTACTTCAGTTTGGAGTGTCATTATAAGCAAACTCAGCTTGAGCAAGTGCTAAATCCCACTGCTTATGATTGTTATACACTAAACTTCTCAATATGTTTCCCAAGCTTCTTTTTACCACTTCGGTCTATTCATCTGTTTGAGGATGATATGCTGAACTGAAACTAAGGTTGGCACCTACTTTCTTCCAAAGAGTTCTCCAGAAATTCCCAACAAACTTTGTATCCCTATCAGACACAATACTTACAGGCAATCCATGTAACCTTACATCCCTTGAAAAAATAGATTAGCAATATGTGTTGCACCACTAGTATTTTTACATGCAATTTAATGTGCCATTTTGGAAAATCTATCTACCACAACATAAATGGAATCATTCCCTCTTTGAGTTGTAGGTAAACCCAAAACAAATTCCATATTAATTGCATCCCATGGTCGGTCTGGTATTGGAAATGGCTGGTACAATCCTGTGTTTTGGCTTCTCCCTTTAGCATGTTGACAGATTCTGCACTTCTCAACAAATTTCTTAATATTAGTTTGCATCTTTGGCTAATAGTAAAAAGCATTTACCTAAGCAAAGGTTTTGTCTTGTCCGAAGTGACCAAATAATCCTCCACTGTGTTTCTCCTTAGTTATGTTTTCCCTCATAGAACATTTGGGAATGCACAATTTGTTACCTTTAAACAAAAACCTCCTTGGATAAAATAATCTAACCACTAACTTCTATTATGAAGTATTGGATTTTATACAACTGCAGAAATATATTTGAATTCTACATCATCGTTATACATATCAACAATTTCTTCAAATCCTACAACACCAACTCTTAATTCTTGTACAATGAAATTTACCCTGCTCAAAGCATCAACAAGTTTTTTCAACTTACCACTTGTGTGTTTTATCACAAAAGTAAAACTCTGTAAAAACTCTACCCACTTGGCATGTTTCTGGTTCAATTTTGGCTGGTTGTTTATGAACTGTAATGCATGATTGTCAAAATATAATACAAACTCCTTTGGTAGCAAATAATGTCTCCATTTTTTTAAAGCTTGCACAATAGCATAAAATTCTTTATCATAAGAAGAATACTTCTTCTTAGCTTCATTTAGTTTCTCACTAAAGTAGGCTATTGGTCTCTGTTCCTGACTCAAAACTGCTCCAATTGCAACTCCACTAGCATCAATTTCAACTTGGAAAACTTTCCCAAAATCAAGTAAAGCTAAAACTGGTTTCTCTGTAATTTTCTTCTTCAGCAACTTAAAATTTCGGTCTGCTACTTTTGTCCACTTGAATGGCTGATTAGTCTCTTTGATTGTTTCAATAATTGGTGCACAAATCTGACTAAAACTTCTGATAAATTTTCTATAAAAACTTGCAAGACCATGAAAGCTTCTTACCTCAAATATGTTTCTTGGAGTAGGGTAGTTGCAAATTGCTTGGACTTTCTATGGATCCATTTTCAAACCTTCTTTAGAAACTACAAATCCCAAATAGATTAATTCTTCTTTCATGAAACTAAATTTCTTCAGATTTATCAACAGTTTCTCCTCTTGTAGAGTTCTTAAAACCAACTTAAGATGCTCCAGATGTTCTTCTTTGCTTCTATTGAAAAATAGAATATCATCAAGATAAACAATGACAAACTTGCCTACATATTCCTTCAAGACTTCATTCATTAATCTCATGAATGTGCTAGGTTAGTTAGTGAGTCCAAAAGGCATCACTAACCATTCATACAACCCACTATTTGTTTTAAATGCAGTCTTCCATTCATCTCTTTCTCTAATCCTTATTTGATGATGTCCAACACCGTCAACATTTTGGTGCTAGAAGGAGGGCCAGATGATAAGTTGAGTCCTCATATCTATTTGGAATCTCTACACATCTATCATGACTAACTACCGAGTTGCTGTTCCGTAATGTATGTCTTATGGAAATGATTTCATCATCTCGGAAAATCTCTCGGATAACTTTTCTCATAAAATATTTGATGGTGGAGGCTACGTAGCCTTGGTTAGGCACGCAGTTAGTGTTATAGGCTCATGCAAAAGACAAGGATTCGTTTGTATACACGCTTCGAGGGCACCCAATGCACTGGTGTGCCATGCTGCCCGAACAATCTAATCATTCTCTTGTTCATCTAGTCACTAAGATAGACCGTGCTTTTTCAATCACTTTGACCGTAAAGAACTCAACAAAGAAATCCTGGAATTATTAAAAGCGTCCAATGAATTCGTTGAACAATTTCACACACACTTTTGTAATCTTGCATATTGATTCCCGAAGATGACATTGATTGGGAATTTCTCGATGGGAGATTTGAGTATCTTCTTTACATATCTAAAAATACACAATTCTTGAAATGAATCGAAGCCTGCTCATACTCCGGTGATGGAATTGTGCAATCACGAGTAGGCATAGTTGCTGTCACAAGTGACTGTCTGCCTTGACCTCATCAAGCAGCTCCACCATCGTGGAGTGATGTGGGAGATCATGCACGCACCACTGTTGAACTATCACATCCTCCCACCCCACCTACTCTTGAGGTTTGCACAGATTTGGCTTGCAAGCCTGTTGGTTGTCACGTGGACTCGTTCCCTCGACCTCCGTCCTCGCGTTATGTTGATCCTCCATATTGTAATGTCTTGTGTTCTCCCATTCCAGACTCCTCACTTGCTGTGAACGAGGATCAAGTTGTCGACGGAGTTGGTGTTATGCAACCAACCTATGCCATCATTCATGATGAGTGTGTGCAGGAATCTAAAGAAGAGTCCGCGCTGAAGGATGACTCCCTTCCAACCACACCTCATCCGCTTCATCCTAACATCCCCTATGACTCTACCACTGCTGATTTCCCTTGTGAAAACTAATTTTAGGATGCTTCTACTTTCGACCATTCACAGGACATCTCGGATGTCAGTCTGTCATTACAGTGTGAAGAGGACACATATTCCTCGAAAAATCCATTAAATTTTTCATTTATCTTTCTTGAAAACACAGAGGGTGAAAATCTTTGCTTCTCATCTACCCCTCTACCCAATTCATCAAATCATGAGGATGTCGACAAACATCCTAAATTTTTTGATCTTGGTTGTCGCGGTCTATTCACTTCCTCATTTGATCACGATGTTGATTCAACTGTTATTAATCTATCCAAGACACTGGACCACGATGATCTATCTGTCCATGAGGTCGAAACCCCCTAGACTGTCAAGGCACTTTAGCCTAAGCTAATGGTTATGTCAGGCCCTCGCTGTCCTGAGGTCAGTTTCACTTCCAGTCAGGAAATTGTTGAAACACTCAAGGCTCCTCATCACTCTCTGCTTTGCATAGAAGATCAACCAAACACCTAGGTTTCATTTCCTCCACTCGAACTACAGGATCCCATTGCTCACGCATTGGAGGAATCTTACACAACAAGCACACATGCACAACACAAGTGGTCTACCTTTCTCACGTTTTCTTGCATGTCACAATCAAGAGAATGCATACACTCATCATTTGCACGCAGTGTAGCACAACATCATGGTAGCACCACATAATGCATGCCATGCACTATCACTCATCTTTGTTATGTGGTCACTTGTAAGCTCGGAGTGTGTTTGTCTTCACTGTTGCATCTTTCTTTTTTGCGGGTTCGCGCAGATGTCTTTTTCGCGAAACTTGCCTTCACCAACATGGGTCAACCAATGCACCGGTGGCTGCATTGGAAGTATCACTTCACGTGGGATGACCCATGCACTATTAACTTAGGAGTAGGAGTAGTGTTTTCTTTTGAGTTGTTTACTTGCATGCTTGTTTGCTTACTTTCTTTGTTTATTTGTTTGTTTTCTTGCTTGTTTGCTTACTTTATTTGCTTTCACTTTTGCTTTTGCTCTTGCTTTGCTTTGTTGTTTGTTAGTTCACTTGTTTCATTTTTTAGGATAGTTTCACATGAAACCATGTATGACTCTTGGAGCAAGCTGGGTAAAGTACAAGAGGCTGTGTGCTGCTATCACTACTTGGTTATCTGTCATCCTCCCTCTGTATAAAGAACTTGTTACTTTCAGTCCATGATACGTCGATGGAAAATATGTACTGTTCGAAGTGACCCTTGGTGAAAACACAATGCTTGCACTCTAACTAGTGTCACCTACTCTAGTCGGTTGTTTTTGGGTTAACCCTTGTCAGCTTAGTCAAGTAAAGTAAGGTGAGGGGGGAAACCTTAATAAGCATGTCAGAGGTATAATAAACTACTTCTCTGCAGGAACCACTTCTTCTGCTCTCAATAAGTCGGGATCCCTCTTCTGCCTCTGAAATGAATAAGTGTTATGCACAATTACAAAGATGAAAATGAAAAAAATGAAAACGTGAAAAAAGTTTGAAAAATGAAAATGAATAAGGTGAAAGAAGAGAAAGGCTTCCTGAACAGAGAGCTGATCCAAGTAACTCCGTCGGGGTACTGACCAGGCTCGCTGGCAGCAGAGCCACGCTTGTGTTCCTATGTGACTCCACCGGGGTATTGTCCAGGCCTGCTAGTAGCGAAGCAACACCAGAGATGAAACCAACACTCTAATGACTATACTACTTGTGCATCAATATACCCCTCATCCCCAATTGAAACAACTATGTTGACTTGGCTTGGAACATGTGTAAATCGACCAAGAGTTTGGCAGATGCTACATCTTACAATCAAGCTAGTGTGAAACCAAGAGGAGATGAGAAATGAGCAATACTTCCAGAGGTGTTAGACTTTCTTTTCACGAACAAGGTCCATTCAGAGAGCTAGAGTTCTACCAGTGTGTCGCCAAGTGTTGTAGCGGCTACAACCACCCTCCAAAATTTTTCCTTAGCTTCATTTTGGAGCCTCCCTTCCAACCTTCACAGCAGCTTGTCTTGCTTCATCAGGTTCACAAGCTTCAGTGTTTTTCTTGCACAAAGGTAGCCTGTCGATCACAACTTGATGCATTCCCCTCACAGGCTATTCACCCGGACTTGGTCCAGCTGTAGGCTGAGCAACTTCCCTAAGAAAATTGTGCATTTCTAGAGGGAAACCAACCTTCCCTCTAGAAATTACGTAATCTTGTCTGGTAGCCTGCTGGGCTCCGAGATTGCGCAATTCTTCTAGTCAACACTCCCAATAGGAATTGCACAATTTTTCCCAGCAGGGCTGCTTAGCCTATAATTTGTGCAAATCTAGGCAGCAGTCAGCTGCTCTGCCCAGAAATTACACAAATATCTTGCACATCCAGCCCATCTCCCAGGCATAAATGTGCATTTTCTCCCGGCAGTCGAGCAGTCTCCTGTATGTGCAGCTGAATTCACTAGTTCCCTCCACGACCGAGCAAAACTAACTTGCATGCATGGGCTTCTTCTCCCAAGGCAACATGAAAATGCATCCCTTGTTTCAGGGATCTTTTTCTAGCAGTTGGAGGTTACATGCAAGGATCATTTTAGAAACCTCTCACCAAGTGTCTCTTTCCCTAGATTTGTGGCATGCGCATCACAACCTCGATGTTATCAAAAATCATCAACCGGATCCTGCAGAGCTCATTCCTCACATCAACCTTGCATCTCTGACATCCCACATCACATCTAGGAGCTGTCGGCACATTCATCTCAACTGTTTTGGGGTAAGCTCGCTTCCCATGCCTTGTGTTGCATTTCTGTCGCTTTTTGTGTTTTTGCTTGTGTGAGTACTGTTTGCTTGATTTTAGTGAGCACTTGCTATCGTTTACATGTATATTAGCTTTTCTTAGCACTGTTTCAGTTTTCGTTGTTATCTCATTATTGTCACATGCATGAAGCTATTTTTCACGAACGGTCGCCAATTCGACGACTCGCCTCACCAGCATGCATGTTGTTCCATTTTCTGAATTTGTCATTCTCCATTTGCATGCATGATCATTCACTTATGCTTACACTCAGTATCAGCATGCATTCGCACTCACAATCACTTTCAGTTGCGCGTCAGCTAGTCTGGCCAACCTCGCCCCGGACTCTACCTCACCAAGACAACATTGCACAATCCTAAGAGGGAAGGCTCTGCCTTCCTCTCCAAAAATGTGCATTTCTACCTAGCCGCTATTCCCCTGGCCTGGTTTGTGCAATCCTGAGGGACAGTGACTGCTGGCCAAGGAAATTGCGCAATGTAATCACTGAGTCTACAACCATTGCTAGCTAAGATTTCACATTGCGCAATCCCAACAGTCAACAACCAGAATGGACTATGCATTGTGTAGTTCCAGCAGTCAGTCAGTCTCCCAGCAGCCCAGACTGTGCCTTGTGCAGTCTTGGTAGTCGGTCTCCCAACCTCCTGACCGAAATTGCGCAACCTTCATGATTAGTCACATAGGTATGTTGCAAGTCAGTTCTCAAGTTCATTTTGGTTTTCGACTGACATATTTCTTGCCATGAGTGTTTCCATGTCTCCAGGTATTGCAGGTGTTCATCTGCCTCTCAGTAGTGCAGGTACAATGGTTTCCAAGAGAGCAGAGTCGAAGACACCATTCAGAGCACACCTAGAGATGCAGTTGATCAAATGTCTATGAGCTTGCCTACTCATGAAGACATCAAGTTGTTCGTAGACAATAACATCAAGATATCACAACAAGCAACATCATGAAAATTAGCTGAAGGCAACATACCGAATGCAGAGAGCATAGTGAACGCAATGAATGCAACAAATGCAGTGAACACAATGAATGAAATGAATGCAAGAGGAAGGTTGTTGACAACACAAAGGTGGAACAAAGTTGCAAGATCAAGTAGATCCACTGATGATGAAAGCAACTTGGGAGACTCAGGCTATGAGGTGACGACGCAACACAAAGATCATGCGAATACAAAGAATGGAAGAAAGAAGGAGTTGCATGTGCTGAAGGATCAAATCAAGGAAGAACATGAAGCTACATAGACAGACGAATGAGTTGCAACAAGAACAGGAACAACAGTGGGCGCAACATGCACTCATTGTGCCCGTACAAGTTAAAGATCCATCCCAACAGCTGGCACAGAGCATACATGGCGAGCAATGTTGTCGATTGCATGCAAGGGATTCAAAATCATGCATGTCATTGTGCACATGCATGCAATCCAACCCATTCAACACACTCACCAAGGCAAAGACAAGAAGCAAGTCCAACTGGAGCTGAACATGTACCTCGGCAAGTTGATGCGCATGACCACTAGCACACACTTGAAGCTCAACACGTACACTATGCATTAGTGTGTTGCTAGTTCAACTGCACCTAGAATACCATGTGCATGTTAGCAGATGAGTTGGATGAAGGAGTTGAACCAATGCACCTGTGACAACAGAGGCAAGAGTTTGCTTCAGCAAGATGTCACCATGGGGTGCAATGCACACCATCACGAACGACCAAGCTTGGCATAAACTCACTACCTTCACCATCACAAGCATGTCAAAGAGTTGGTCTCATCACAACAGGCCAAGTGTCAGTGATGTCTTGCATGGCTTGCTCAAGCCATTTTGTCTCACATGGGTACATGTGCATTGTGATGTTGAGTCACGTCAAGTGTAAGTCAAGTGTCAATAGTTGGATGTAACAGTCATAGAGTAGGTGAAGAGTCATGAGGGTAATTGAACTGTCACAAAGGGGAATATCAAGGGTCACCCCGCCCTTTTCTATAAATAGTCCCTCATAACTCATTGTAAGGGATTTCGGTCAGCCAAGCTTCTGATAAGGCTATCTTGGAGAAAGCTTGGACAATATTATAATGCGCCTTGGCTTCTCCACTACACAGAGCTAGTACATCTCTTTGGAGGAGCAGGCGGATGTGGCTGTAACGTTCCACTGTTGGGGATAGCAGGTTTACATGGATGTATTATATGATTGGGACTTACACTTCTTTATATAATAAGAGCCAACACATTTTCATGCATATGTTGTTATTGTAGTTGGACTGCTCCGATTTCTTAGCAATATATCTTGTTTAACTTACGTAGTTGTGTATGAACTGATTCGTATGCGATTATATGAATCTTGTTGTAGATGTGTTGTTAGTTTAACCATCACTTTGGATTGTCGACTAATCTGCTTTCCAGCTTGTGATGCATCTTCGCTCGTGTGTTCCATTCTCAGCTAAGTACTGCTACAGGTTACCAAGGGGCACACTCATCTCACCCCCCATGTGTTACAACCTCTCATTCGCCTTCCTTGACTCACTAAAACGGTCACACCCTTGCTACTGACAGAGTTATCTTACTTGCCTCTGTGCGACATCGCGGTCAAGGCATTACCTTACGACCCACTACTGGCTCTCCTACACTAAACGATCTGAGGTATAACTGGGACTTCTTACCAGGGAGATCCCCTTGACATGTTGGTGGGTCCAACATCATTAACAACAACATTAGTCCTTCCTAATAAGCTAAATAATTTTCCAGATGGATATCTAAAGAACCTAGCTAGATTCAATGGGGAAACTGGTTTGTCTACTAAATCATCTGGTTTCTTTCTTAGACTTGGCTAATAATATGAATATAGAGCGTGAAGATGTCTACATGAGATTGTTTATTCAATCTCTTGAAGGCAATGTTAGGATCTGGTTTAGACAATTGCGAGCTAACTCTATCCATTCTTGGAATGAATTAAATACCATCTTTAAAAACCAATGGGGAGTTAAAAAGGATCCAGTTTACTATTTGACTGAGTTTGATGACCTAAAAAGAAATTTTGGTGAACTTGTGGCTAATTTTATAAAATGATTTAACAAAATTTATACTAAAATGCCACCACACTGTAAACCACCAGTGCTTGCTGCTAAAGTTAGATTCTCCAAAGGTTTTGATGATGATTTTGCTGTTATGCTTAGAGAAAGAACATATGTCAACCTAGAAAATATGCAGACTAATGCCATTGAAGTTGAGGCTAATAGATCAGCATCAACTAAACTTAAGGAAAAGGTAGAAAAGGCTGAAAGAAAAATGAAAGCTAGGGAGGAAGGAACTTCTTCCTCTAAAAGTAAGAGTGAGGATCATAAAATAGATGAAATTACTTCCTTACTTAGAAATATTTCAAATAGAATCTCAAAAATAGAATCAAGACCTAGAGTTGTTCAACAAACATCAAACAAAGCTCAAGTTCCGTATAAAAGACTTTTTCAACCCCAAACCTTGCAAAGACTTAATACTAATCAACAAATTCAACCCCCATTAACGATTGATGACCAAGAACCCAAAGATACTGGTCCTTTGGTTACGGATGATATTAATTATTTTGATAATCCATCAAATAAAAATTCTATAATTCCAATTTCTCATGATCAACCTTCACCTCAAAGTCAATAAGCCTCTCAGGTTTCAAAATATCAGGCCTTTTCTGAGTTTCTGATTGCATAATTAAACATAAGACATGATTTAAGACCCAGACCAGGACCTAGTAGACCACCTAAAACTATCATTATTAATGAACCACTAGACAAAACAATTGAAACACAAACAACAATGATTCAACCATTAAACCAATCAAATGAACATAACACTTTTGAAAAAAATGTTCCAACAAATTTTACTATTGAGAGGGAATTAGAGAGAGTCAAAATACCTATTCCATTATCTGAACTCTCCAAAAACCCAGGTAACAAAAATCAAATGTCAAAATGGATTCAGTGCTCAAGTATTGACGCGGAGGGAGATGTAATCAATCTATACAATGAAAAACCTTCAGTAGTTTTTGTTCCTAGTTCTGATATGATCGATGAAAATGTTCCTCCCTTTTATGTTACTTTGAAGGTTCAAGATTTTCTATTATATAACTATATTTTAGATTCTGGGGCCTCTCACAATCTAATGCCTAAAGTAATCATGGATCAGCTTCAATTACAAATCACAAGACCTTGTTATGATTTATACACTTTTGATTCAAACAAAGTACCTTGTCTTGGACTAATCAAATATCTAGTTGTAACTCTAGCACAAATCTGTGTTAAAAGTGCAGTTTTAGATATTGTTGTTATAGATATTCCCCCAAAATTTGGAATGTTATTATCTAGATCTTGTTGTGCCAAGATAGGGGAAGTATTCAAATGGATATGTCTTTTACTACAATTCTTGTTTATGGGGGAGAGCACCTTAGATTATACTGATAGGTAAGATTTATTAACGTTGTTTGTAAAGCTGATCAAGCAATAAATCATCCTATTTATGCTGTTGATCAGGATTTTGGGTGTTTTACCTTATCATCTAATGATCTCAAAAATTCTCAGCTTAGCATTGAAAAGATTGTGAATAAACCTAAATGTATAAAAACTGATGTTTGGAAGTTATACTTTGATGGGTCCTTTTCCAAGATGGAGCTGGAGCTGGCATTGTACTTATTTCTCTAGATAAAGAAAATATAACTCAATATTTTAAGTTGGACTTTGATGTTACAAATAATGTAGCAGAATATGAAGCCTTATTTTTAGGACTTGAGTTAGATAAAAGTCTGAAATTTCAAAACTTAGGTGTATTCAGTGATTCAAAACTCATTGTGAATCAAGTAAGAAATCTATGCTAAGCAAAGCATCCTAGGCTTAAATCTTATCGAAATGAGGTATGGGATTCTGTGGATAATTTCTTTCAATCTTTTAATATTATAGAAATCCCTAGAAATGGAAACATTTACGCGGATTCATTAGCTGTCTCGATCAACTCTTTTAAAATTCCCAATCTAATGTAGTTACAATACCAAATTCAAGTAAAGTATAGGCCTTCAATCCCTGACAACCTTAAGTATTGGCAAGTGTTTGAAGATGATGAGTAATTGAATATTTTCTTACAAGCAATTGATGAATTCACAACTTTACAAATCGAAGAAGAACAAATCATCGATCATAAGTCCAATAATGAAAAGGAAACTTCACAATTGAATAACAAGATAATTGATCATAATATCATTCAGTTGCCCAATAATTACATACCAAAAGGGTTTAATTCCTCTTGAATTTTTTTTTTGATAATAATGATGTTTCCAAAACTTCAATATCAAGTTCATAAGAAGAGGATATTGAAGAATGTAATATTGGACAATCATTTTATATAAAAAATTATGCATCATTACCTAAGGAAACAAAGGAGAAATATCTAAATCTTCTCAAATATTACAAAAATGTCTTTGCCTGGTCATATGAGGAGCTCAAAACCTATGACACAAAACTTATTGAACATAAAATTCCTCTCAACCAGAAGCTAAACCTTATAAGCATAAATTGAGGAGAATAAATCTAGTTTTGTTTCCAACTATTGAAAAAGAACTTAAGAAATTGCTGGATGCTAAAATTATTGTTCCTATAAGATACTCTGATTGGATAACAAATCTGGTCCCGATCAGAAAGAAAAATGGTGAGATAAGATTGTGTGTAGACTTTAGAAACGTGAATAAACTATCTTTAAAAGACAATTATCCATCACCCAAGATGGATCAATTACTTCAAAAGGTTTCAGGCTCTAATAGAATTTCCATTGTAGATGGTTTTTCTGGATACAATCAGATCATGGTAAGTCCAAAAGATAGGGAAAAAACAACATTCACAACTTCTTGGGGTACATTTATGTATGCTAGAATGCCATTTTGCCTAACCAATGTAGGAGCTACCTTTCAAAGAGAAATGGACCTAGATTTTGTTGGTAAAGTTAATAATTTTGTTGTTATTTATCTGGATGATCTAACTGTATTTTCAAATTTTGATGAAAAACATTTAAAGCACTTAAAAAAGGTTTTTGATAGGTGCAGGAAATACATAAATTCGCTCAATCCAAAGAAATATTTTTTTGCTATAAAGGAAGGAAAGCTACTTGGCCATATCATTTCAAAAGAAGGAGTAGTGATTGATCCAAAACAAGTCTCAGCCATTAAGGTAACTAGCTTACCTAAGAATAAAAAAGAAATTTATACTTTTCTAGGAAAGAATAATTTTCTAAGGAGATTTATACCAAATTATGTTGAGATAGTCAAGGATATCATTGATATGCTAAAGAAGGATCATGAAGTTAAATGGGCAGTGTAGTCAAGGTATGCTTTTAAACAAATCAAGAAGGCTATTTCTGAAGCCCCGGTACTAGCCAGTCCTGATTATTCAAAGCATTTTAACATTTTCTCTTTTGCCAATGATACTAATTTAGCTGTTGTCTTATTGTAAAAGAATGATAATGAATATGACCAACCTATTTCCTTTTACAACAAAGTTATGAGAAATGCTGAGTTGAAATATGTTATCATTGGAAAAAAAGCGTATGCCCTTGTGCAAGCCTTAAAAGCTTTCAGAACTTATGTCCCCCATTCTCCTATTATTGCATATGTCCCAAATAATGTTTGTTAATACTGTCTTGACCCAACCTGATACATATGGCAGGAGAGGAAAATGGATTGGAAAAATTCTAGAATTTGATTTAGTTATCAAATCTACCAAGTTAGTGAAGGGGCAAGGTTTAGTTAGAATTTTGGCTGACTCAAATTGTAAATTTATGGGGATAAGCTCAAGTATCAGGAAACAAGAATACACAAGAACCTTCTCAAGTTCAAGAGAGAAGAATCCACTAGAACCTTCGTCTTCTACAGATTCAACTTCTTTTCCACTTCATATTGACGAAAAGTTCCTATTATCTGAATGGTATGCTGATATTGTACATTTTCTTCATGATTTTGAGTATCCTATTGGATTCATAAAAATCAATGCAGAACCCTCATATTAAAGGCTATGAAATATTGTATCATAAATGCTAATATGTATTGGAAAGATCCATTAAAAATCCTTATATTATGTGTAACAAAGAGTGAAACAGAAGGAGTTATAGATCAATTTCATGAAGGCGTTTATGAAGGCCATTATGCATGGAGAGCAACAACATATAAAATTCAAAGAGAAGGTTTCTATTGGCCGAAGTTGTTTTCACAAGTAGGAGCAAGGGTCAAAAGTTGTATTCCATGTCAGATTTTTGCTGGAAAGCAAAGGTTAGCAACACTCCCTCTTGTTCTAGTATTAATTGAAGCACCCTTTCTACAATGGGGACTAGATTTCATAGGAGATATTTTTATAGCATCTAGTAATTAGCACAGGTGAGTCCTAACTGCTACCCACTACTTCACAAAGTGGGTATAAGCCATCCCTGTCAAGAATACAACAAACACCGTTGTCAGCAAATTCATTAAATATATTATTTGGGTTTGGTTGTCCTCAACAGATAGCCACTGATAATGCACAAGAATTCAACAATGTTAAAATGATAGAATTTTTCCAGAAGTATCATATTTTATTGCATCATTCTACCCCATATTACCCTAAGGGAAATGGGTTGGCAGAGTCATCAAATAAGAGTTTGGTCAAAGTCATTAAGAAGGTACTCTCAGATCATAAGAGAAATTGGGACAATCATCTCAAGTTTGCAGTTTGGGCTAACAAAGTGTCACCTAAGAGATCTACAGGTAAATCCCCTTTTCATCTTGTCTATGGCACTAAGGCCATTTTCCCTACACAACTAGCTTTTCCTGTTGTGAAGTTTTTGCAAGAAATATATGAAGAGCTTGATCATTTTTCAAGAAGAATCAATCAGATTATTGAATTAAATCACAACATATATGAAGTTCAGTACGAGCTCCACCAATAACAAAATAAGATGAAAAACTTGTTTGACAGAAATGTTAGGGAAAGAGACTTCAGGCAAGGAGATCTAGTCTTAAAATGGGATGCCCGTAGAGAGGAAAGAGGAAAACATGGTAAATTTGACAATATCTGATTAGGACCATTCAACATTGCAGAAGTAAAGGGAAATAATACTTTTATCCTGCAGAATCTGGAAGGAAGATATTCTTCATTGCCTGTCAATGGACAATATCTTAAGCACTATATTCAGTATTGAAGTTGTTACATTATAGTTCATTGTACATTATTGGTATTATTTACATTTCACTGTCAAAGTGTGATTTTTACAGCAGAGACTCTATAGCCCGAGGAGAAGGCACACGGATCTACATGTTCTCTGCATCTCACAAGGAGAAGCAATTCCTAGATGGAGTTGATGTTGTAACTTACCCTGTATTTTACATTTACTTGTTAAAAAATGAAAGAAAAATAAAAAAATATAGAATATACAAAGTAGAAAAAAGAAAAAATGAAAAAATGAAAGCGATAGAAAAAAAAGACAAAATAGGAAAAATGACAAAAGAGAAGAATGTTGCAAAAAATGAATAATCCCGAGGAAAATTGCGCGCTAGTTTAAATGACACATCTCATAGTTGATGAATTGTTTTAATTAGTTTAAGCTGAATCAAGCAAATAATTAAACTTTGTTTTATCGTTTATGTAAACAAGGGAACATCAATCAATCGTTGTGATCTCGCCTACCCAAATCAACGTCGGAGAGGTACTTTGGACCCCCCCCCAGCCCCTCCGACATTTAACTGGGGGAGGGGTTTGAAAATCCATTTCTTAAAAGCCACTTTTGCTACTTGTCCGCACCTAATCTATTTCAGACCCCCCCTCTGTTTACCACTACCATCCCCACCCCCCCTGCTATCTCCCATTCCTGCCAAAATCTAATAGCCATCCTGCCTCCGCCAATTGTCCTCCGCTCATTCGTCAACTCATTTACCATTATCCACCTGTTCATTCCATCGATCGTTGCCATAATAAATAACCCGCTCCCATAATGGGTATTTTGAAACAATAATTCCCACCGCTTTATAAATAAAAATGTTTTTCGCCACTGTTTCCTTTTATCCATTCTATTTTGCAAAACTGTACCTCCAGGCTCAGTGCAACCAGACAACCTGTCCAACATCATACCACTTCTTCAACATAGAACAATTTGTTAATTTCATTTTAATCATCACCCTTGCCTTGTATACCTTTAGAAATGTCTTGAAAAGGAAAATCCATAATGATAGAAGAAATCCCAATGGTTCCCCCCATCATAGATTTAGACAGACTAGCCCTTGTTGACCAGGAATACAAAATAGTCGAAACCCAATATGAGTTTGACCTGTATGAACTCCACACTTGGGACAAGAAGAAAATACTTGATGCTAGTGATGAATTGAGCATGTGGGACTCCTTCTTGCCTCAATTCATCCTTCCTCAGACTATTTCTTCCCCGAATTTGTGACGTGATGCCATTTCAGATACATCTTGAGCTAGAGAGCTCACCTTTCCTCAAAGATCTAATTTTTTTGAAATATTCCTACCTGAAAATGTAGAATTTCCTAGGAAAAATCCTTTATACACCTGTTCCGTGTTCCCATAAATGACCAAGCAAGTTATCTTAGTAGTTTCTTGTTTTAGTTCCAAGAATTTTGTGATCCATAATGTTGATATCAGTCTTTCGGATTAATCACATTGCTAGGATCAGTAGTTTCTTTTTTTTTAGGTTATTTGACTGATCAATGGGTAGATGATATTATTTTAGGATTTCTATCAGTATTTTCAGTAGGTGAAAGACCATCCATGATCTTCAATTACAATGAGTTTATGTCTAAATCAATAGACGATTAATTCCTAAAGTTTTCAACAAAAGGATCTTTCAAATATCAGTAAGTTCTTTTATACTTATTTTTATCCCATCAAGAATATAAATTCTAGTTTCAGTTGCAAAAATTTGATGAGCAGGTTAATCCTCAATTTGTGATTCATTGGACTTCCTTGGTAAGGAAGAATACCTATGAATTTTCCTTTAGTGATTACACCAATCATTTTTTATGCATGGTCTCATGTTCGCTTAACATTGATGTCGTTCCTTGGATTTCCCCTGAAATCAAGAGAATTCTACATCTCAACGAGTAAACTAGGACTAGGTATTGGTACTTGTACCAAAATTATATAGAGATTAGATTATATGGATGTGACTTGCCTCCATATAAACTGCCTAAGTTTGTACCAATTAGGATTTTTGAACCTGAATAAATTAGGCAAATGATGAACATGGATGAGTTTCACTTTGTGCCAGCTAAGAAGAAATCTCAATTTAAATTAAAGGCTCAAATTGGACCTTTTATTTGTAACACTAGAGCAACAGAAAAAGGAGACCTCCTCTTGAAGCAAATGAAATTTAAATTGATTTTTACCGGTCTTATGATCCCTTGGGGATTATTTATAAACTAAGGTAGAACAAAAAACTACTCCTTATGCACACACTCCTAGACCAGAGGTCGAACAATACACGAACCAAGAGGAGTGGTAGGAGAACACATTGCAAGAAGTAAATGAGCAGGTTTTCATTTCTACAATAGCACAAACTCCAACACCACAGGAAAAACATGAAAAAAGGATAAGGGAAAGTATTTCCCCTCTTGTTTCAGAAATTCAGTAGTCTGAATTAATAATCTATAAAAAGAAGGAAAAGAACCCTCTCGAAGAGCCATATCAAGAAGAGAGTTCACAAGAACAAACTACATTAGTTTTATCAGGTCCTTATGCTGCAACATTCCCAAGAGTTGAAGAAATTTTCTCAATCTCTCTTGTATCTTCAGTCACTCAAGATCCATTAGAATTAGTTCAAACAGGAGAGCTAGATCACACTACTCTATAACATAATATATTTGTACAGGGAAATTAAGAAGAAGATTGAGGCACTCAAGGCCATTACTTATTCAAACTTTTGGAAGTAAACTTCAGCTTCCCAACACAGGCTTCTAAGGGACAGTTTCAAATGGAGCTCTTAGAGCCTAAGGTTCCTTTTCCAAAACCTATAGCACATTACGAAGAATCTGTTTTTGCCTTTGACACTAAGAATATCCATCCTATTGACCAAATTGATCTACACAAACAAGCTAGAGAAATTATTTACTCCACCTTGATTAGTTTAGCCATGACAACACCTAGGTTGCAGGTTTTAGTGAATAACATTCAATCTCAGTTAAAACTTGAAAATATCTCATCACTTGCCAAAGATATTGTTAGGGCCTAAATCTACCTCAGGTTGAGAAAGGCAGGTCTAGGGTAACATCAAACCACGCTTAACCTGGTAGCTAGCCCTACCAGGTTGGGAGAGGGCTCTCTCCTTATCAATCTCAATGAAAATATATCAAGGAAGGCTTGAGATGACTGATATAAATACTAATTTTAGGCTAGGTATTCTTGCTCAGAGGAATTTGTTTGATTTTTGATGGTTGGTTGCTGGATCAGATGGGGAAGGCAGCTTTGGGTCCGGGAAATCAACACAGATTTGCAGAGGTTTCTGTGGGACGAGGTAGGCAAGTGTTTTAGCACTTTGAAATGAGTGTAATGGTGAGTCTAAATATTGGTGAGGAGCTGGAGAGGGCATGAAAAAGTCATGAATCCTCTTCAAACAATAGAAAACATTCAAAACTAAATAAACCCTAAGGCAGAGCACTAAAAAAACCAATGGATTCCACCTTTTACACTTGATTCATTTAGTTATGCAGAATAAGAGAGATGATGACACACAGAAACATAATATAAAATGAATTACAGAGAAGAAAACAATGCTAATTCACATTACCACAAGAATCCCACAAAATGCTGTAAAACCCTGGTTTATTTCCTTGCCAAACTGTAGAAGTGATGTGCAAAATAGCTCAATGCATCCACAAGAGTCCAACCTTGACAAATGACTAAGAAAGTACAAGATATAGGCATCAAACCACCTATGCTAGCCATCAGGAGTCGAATCCACGAGTCAAGGAGCTGTTCAACAAGATCTAAACTAGGAACTGAAAAATAGGCAGTGGAAAAGCTTGCCTCTAAAACTATGGAAACTGATTCATTCAGCTCAAAACCACCTATAACTGATGTATCTACCTCCTTAAGTCATTTTTCATCATTTTTACATCATAGTACATCAATTTACATCATATTACATCATGAATTTTACCATGAGAGAAGAAAAAGTCAAACTGGTAGAAAACTAGGTGAAATTATGAGTTTTTGAGCAAAATTGACAAAATTTTGCCTGATGCGTAACGCCCTGAGCCTGATGCGCAGCGCCACTTCAAGGCTGAGTTTAAAAGCCTTTCCCTTCACTAAATTAGGTTCAAGATGGCTTTTTGGAAAGCTCTGTCTGTCTACTTTCTAGGACAATTGGATTTTTTGGATTTGAAGTCCATTTTCCCCGTCAAAAATCACTTCTCCCAAGACTGCTTCCCGTGGGTCCAAAAAGTGGCAGAGAGGGAATTTTTGAGGTGTTTTTTGCCCTTTAGGTGACCCAAATCTCCTCCAAATTTCATGAAACTTTCTGGGTTTCAGTATTTTTCCATGAGGAATCCAAAAATGCAAGTAATTTTTTCAAAATTCCAAGCCATCTCAATGCCAGCGTTGCGCATCATATGAGATTTCCTGTGTTGCAAAATTTGATGCGCAATGCCACTAATTTGATGCACAACGCCCTTTTGCAGACCGATTTTGGAGGCCTTCCCTATGTCTAAATTGGGTACAAGATAGCTTGTTGAAAAACTTATTTTGTCTAATTTCAAAAAAATCTTTAATTTTTCAATTTGGAGTTCATTTGCCCCATCAAAAGTCAAATCTCCCATGATTGGTCAAAATGTGCAAAATGAGGCTGCCTGAATGCAGAGTGCTGTTGCAGTCAACTTTTGAAGGTCTTCCTCAACTCCAAATTGAGCTCGTGATATCTCATTGGAAAACTATTTGTGTCTAGTTATCATTTCACTAATCAAGAAAGTCGTTTGGACAACCAAGCTAGGAGAAGTCTTGATTTTCCCAAGGTCACTCCAGAGGTGTAGCAATTCTCGTGAGGCAACTATATTTTTGACATTTCTCTAAACCATGATACTTGTGTAAAAAGTGAAGGAGGTTTTTCTTCCTTGGCATATTATGGACAAAAACCTCTCTCACTTTTTCCAAATTCATTTTTTCTTGCTCAGAAACATCATTTGAGTAAAACCTATCCCGATGTGTGGAACAAGGGATTTGTCGAAATGAAATGAAATGAAGGGGATAAGGGGCTTCTAAATTCTTGGGAAAGTTTTGGGAAGTAGGGAGGGATGTTAGGAAGTAGGGGAAAGTTTAATTTCAAAGATTGAGTGAGGGGAAGGGGTCCAAAGGTTCAAAACACAGGCCTAGCCTAGAAAATTATCAAATTGTAGCAATAAACTAGGGTTTGTGGGAAAATGACGAATTTGAGGGATGTCAGTGATGGGAATTGTTTAAGAAGGTATATTAAGGATAGGGGAAGGTGTATGAACATCAGGACACAAGTCTTGTTGACCATTTTACCATCCAAGAAAAATTACCTTCAAAACCCTAGGAGAGGGAAATGAGCCGTACCTAGTACAACTGAAACACGAACAAGGTGTAAAATGACCCATGGGAACCTGAAATGATGATGAAAACTTTTTGAATGATGGTACACTCAGCTGAAAGGTGACATGGACTGACATTTGGACAACTTTGAAAGGAGTGAAAACAAACCCTAGACCTAATACCTAGTGACCAAATTTTATTTCAAGACTCACTGAAATGACAAAATTTGACTTTGAAATCCTAAAACCACTTTGTAAGAGCATATTTGATCACTGGTGGAAGGCTTCAAAGATTGACACTAACAAATACTAAAATAAAATCTTTAGAGGATCTAGTGATTAAACTAGGATATGATCCCAATAATGTTAAATATGACGATGATATGATTAAGAGAAATTTTTTTGATATACAAGCATTAAGAAAATAGTTGAAACTCCCTATTACTGAAGATCCTCAGACCAAAGAAGTAGGTGAGTTGGAAAAGGAAAATGAGAACATGTTCAAAATCATTGTTGAACACAAATTACAGATTCAGAGGATGGAGACTGAACTAGAAGGTTTATTGAAGGAGAAAGAGCAGCAAGCAGATGTGGCAACAACTATTCCTATAACAACAATTTCTATTGCAGGTACTTCATTAGCTCCAATTGCAGGGACTTATATTGTAGCAGCTATAACATTGGAAACACAGTCCACATACTCAACAACTAACTTAGCCAAAGAAATGGGAGATTTGTCCATCAAAGATCAAGTGATTGAAAATATGAAGGCTCAACTCAACAATCTCCAAGAGAAGAAGTTAAAGATTGATAATGTTTACTTAGCAGATCTTCAAAAAATTCATAGGCTAACTCAAAGAATAGAATCTTTAAAAAATGAGATTGCTATTGCTCAGACCATTTCACATGCCAAGGAAACCATATGGGTAGATAATAATGAGTCTATGACCAAATTTTGGCCTTCTATTGAAACTATTTTTAAACAAGAGGATCTATTGGAAGGATCGAAGGAAGTGATTGCAAAGGTAAAAAAAGACCTAGGTCAAAAACCAGGAGAGGCTACAAAATTAATTAGAATTCTAAATTCAAAGACAAGGGAAGGACTGGAAGAATTTAAAATAGAGGACAAAACTGAAGCAATCTTGGAAGTGAGAAGGATTCTCACTAAAAGAAATCTTATGCTACAACTAGAAAATAAATGTCATAATCTAGAAGCCAACATTCAAAAATTTCACAAGAAGTTCAATATTCTGCATCAAAAAGGACTTCCAGGCTTAAGAGGAATGGCAGACAAACTCATTCCCCTTGAAGAATACCAACGTAGGCTGCATGCTATTGCTACAGACAAATCCAAATTTTCCAAGATCAGGGGAACTATTATAGGAAAAGCCTTCATTGAAGGTTTAAGTTTTGATTTATTAATTAAGCATGAGATCAATCATTTGTTTGTAATTAAGCCCACTTTTCAGAAATACACTGAAGTGGATGAAACATTCAGAAAGTTAATTAAATATTCCACTCCAGATGAAGAAATATGGGACAAGATATGCCAACTTCTCGAATAAACAGACACATATTTCTAGCAGCAGACAACAGGTTTTTTGCAACAGGATGCAGATTTTCAGGAGCAACAAAACAACAGCCTTTTCAGCCCAATCATCACTAGAAGCCTCAAATTCAATGCCAAAAGGCCTAAGAAGTTTTATTTTCCTATATTATAGATCTATTTTTGTAAACAATTTTGAGATATTTTGTAAATAAATCTTGATATTTAAATCAAGATATTTTTAGAGAAAGTTGTATAAATACTTTGTAAATCAAAGTATAAAGGGTTGAACCATTGTGATAGACTCTTGAGTATATTTGTAATCCTCTGAATTATTTGTTGAAAGTAATAGAAGGATTTTAAACTTTATCTTGAAACAGTTGTGTCCCTGTGAGTACTTCTTTGTTATTATATTTTCATTTTGTTTAAATATGCATATATTTGAAATTAATGGGAATTATGTGTATGATAGTATTGAGTTTCAATTTATCGAAAAACCCCTATGAAGTTATTATCAATTACAGAGATTAGCTAATTGGACTATCTGTTTTAGTTAACTCCTCTACATCTTTAAATTGCCACTTCCCCTTAAGTATTAAATATATTCCATTGGCTGTAAAAACATTTTACACGCATTCATCTGTATATGAATGAGTTAAATAATTTGTTTGATGATTTAATTAATCATATATTTTATTAAGTTCAACTTGACATATCTCTTCAAAAGCTAAATTCTGCTAGAGGTGAAGAGTCATCCCTTTTAATATATCTTAACTAATTAAGAAACTGCACATGTTTAGACAATTTAGAGCAACTGTTAGCCAAAAAATCAAAACAAACAAAACATTTTATATGCTCTGGCATAATTCCTTAACCTAGAGTTATCTATAGAGGTACAACATCATCCATCCGCACAGTTATCCGATTTCATCGATAAAGATTGAACTGAAATCTATGTCAACAATGTTGCTCTATGGAATCTAGTTAGTGATGGCATGTTCAGGCTTATTGAATTCCTCCAAATTATTTTGTGGACAAATGTATCAAATGTAGCAAGCCAATGTCGAATAATGCATTTATATCTTCACATTCCTTTGGAAATGCTGTGATTTTTTCTTCTAATGCTTGCATTTTTTGAACTGAGTTTATTAAATGTGGCTTACGTTTAGTTCAATAATTGTTCCCTCATTAATTTTGTTCATTAGCTTGAAGGATCTACACACAGTATTGTGTCAAAAAATTCTTTCAGATATATGGAGAATTCTTGTTTCCTTTTCTGCATTAAAAGCATTAGTCATTCTGATTATAGACTCATGTTAAGAAATTGTTGATATTGTTGGTTCGATTGAATATAGAGATGAGATCTTGATGAGTTGATTCTATGCTCATGTCCCTATGAGCATGTGGATTTCCATCTTATAAACAAAATATTTAGTTTAATTATGTTGTTGAAGCACTTCTAGAGATTTCTTCTTTTGATGATAGATCCATCTTACTTTCTCAAGCATTCACCATTTGCATTCAAATCTTTGCATAATGCTGAAGGATTTAGCAATATCCCAGTGATGCATTAAAATATTGCAGTGTATCTTAATCACATGATGGATTGTAGACCCATCTTCATAATTTTCTCGAGTAACAAACTTTTGAAATCATAAAAAGATCTATGCATGAAATGATCCTTTACAACAATTTGAATTTGATTATATTCTTATCTGATAAGCATTGTTTGATAAAATTTGTAAGTAATATGGTTCGAATGATGACCTCATGATGCTTCATAATGAGGGCTATTAGTAACCAAACATATAGATGTATGAATTCGCTCCTTACGATGTGATGACAATGTTTTGCTTTCATATAATTGTAGAGGTCTCATATTTTTTCTTACTTCATAGACCACATGACAGGTAAATATAGGGGTGATCATGATTTACATTTATTCATTCCCCACAAACATTTAGAAGAAGAAAATTTTTGAGAAAATTTTGATGATGCCAACATGCTTTGTCAAGATATGCAAATGTTCATTTTGAAAACATTTATATACACGCTTATATGCAGGATATATACACGCGTACATTTTCTTAAAAATAATTGCATTAAAGGCTGAATTTTTGAATGGTGCACCTGATTGATGTTGCTTGCTCACGAGGAAGATGATATGATTTTACAATTTTCTCATGCCTGTGTTCTTGTTGCTTCTTAACTGCTTCAAATTCTTGACAAAATCATATGCTTCTTGTTCCTCTTCTTTACTTATTCTTGCTCTTGTAGTCTCCCCCTTAGATGGTGCATTCAATTTCAAGTTTTAGATTCTCCTTTTGAAGTTACATTAGTGAGTACCTGTAGGAACTATCCCTAGCTTGTTTTTGAGATACTAAAATGATTCTATAGCAAGAGGCTTTGTAAATATATATTTTATTTGTTCTTTTGTGGGTATGTACTCCATATTCACTATTTTCTCAACCACTTGTTCTCTAAGAAAGTGGTACTTTCTAGGGATATGTTTAGTCTTTGAATGAAACAAAGGATTTTTTGAAATTCTTATTGCACTTGTATCATTGCATTTGATAGATATAGGCTCACTAAAATTTATCCTCATATCTTGAAGTTTCTACTTCATCCACAACACTTGTGTGCAACAAGTTGCATCTGCTATGCATTCAACTTCTGCTATAGATAGAGAAACGAATGTCTATTTCTTGCTTAACCATGCCACCAAAGACTATCCTAGGTAAAATTCACCATCACTTGTAGTTTTTATATCATCTACACAACTAGCCCAATCCACATCTGTGTATGTTGTCAATGTAAAGTTCGTCCCTTTTGGATACCATAGACCATAGCCTGTAGTTCCTTTCAAGTATCTGAATATCCTCTTTGTTGCTAATGGATGATTTTGTTTGGGTACTGATTGATATCTTACTAATCCAATTGCCAACATTATATATGGTCTAGAAGCTGTTAGGTATAACAGAATTCCTATCATAGATCTGTAAAGCTTTTGATCCACATTAGGTGATTCATCATCTGCACATAGATTACATCCAGTAGTCATGGGGGTTGAGATAGGTTTACAGTCTTCCATTTGGAACATTTTCAACATATCTCTTAGGTATTTCTCTTGAGAAATGAATATGCCTCCAACCTTTTGTAGGATTTTAAGCCCTAAGTAGAAGGTAAGTTCTCCAATCATTGACATCTCGAACTCAGACTTCATCTCTTCAGCAAACCCTTTTACTAGACGATCTTTATTGCTGCCAAACATGATATCATCCACATATACAACCATAATTAATAATTTATATCCATCAAACTTTATGTACATATTACTATCAAATCCCCCTCTCTTGAAAGTCTATTTTTGAAGGTACTTTTACAGTCTAGAGTACCACACTCGTGGTGCTTGTTTAATACCATATAGTGCTTTCTTTAACTAGCAGACATAGTAAGGATTATCTGATAATGCAAAATCTTCAAGTTGTTACATATAGAATTCTTCCTCAAGATAACCATTTAGGAAATTAGACTTCGCGTTCATTTGGTATACCTTGAAATCATTGTAGCGCACAAAGCCCAAAAAAATATTGATTTCCTCCAGTCTTGCGATTGCTGCAAAAGTATCTTCATAATCAAGACAATCCACTTGTGAGTAACCCTTACACACTAGTCTGAGTTTGTTTCTAATAACTTAACCCTATTCATTCATTTTATTTTTGAATACCCATTTTGTGCCAATGAAATTCTTTTCGACAGGTCTTCGTGTTAGTTCCCAAGTCTTGTTTTTCTCAATTTGGTCTAACTCCTCCTTCATAGAATCTATCCAACTTTTGTCTTTACTTCACCTATAAAATTTATCTGGCTCTATCTATGACAACATAGCAATATGAACTTGCTCATATTTTTCTGCTAGTTGCCTCCTTGTTTGTACTCTTTAACTTTTATCTCCAATAATTTGATTTTTAGGATGATTCTTTTGAGTGTGTCTTGAGGATCCTTCTAAATGAGCCTTTGTATCTTCTAATTCTTCATCTAGCACTTCATTTTCTTTACTGTCATGATGATAATGATCTCAAGGATTAATATAACCTATGTTTTTTTCTTATTAGATATCTCTTCATCAAACTTTACATCTATGCATTCCAAAATCTTATGTAGCCTCTTGTTATAGAACCTATATCCCTTACTTTTTGATGAATATCCCAAAAATATTCCTTCATTTGATCGAGCATCAAACTTTCCTAGCTTTTCATCATTATTTTTGATATAACATTTACACCCAGATACTTTAAAATGCTTGATTGAAGCTAGTTTCCGGTGCCACAACTCATAAGGTGTCTTATCACAGTTTGGTCTGAGATGTACCTTATTGATAATATGTATTGTTGTATGCACCGCTTCTACCCAATAGGTTTGAGGAATGTTTCTTTCTTGCATCATGGCTCTGACCATTTGTTGAACAAAACTATTTTGTCTCTCTGCAAATCCATTCTGTTGAGGTGTGTCTGCAATAGTATACTGTCGTTTTATGCCAAATTAATTACACAAGTATGCAAACTCATCTAATGTAAATTCACCTCCTCTATCTGACCTTATACACTTTATCTTGCATCCTGTTTAGTTTTCTGCCAATGCATTGAATATTTTGAACTTCTCAAATGCTTATGACTTATTTTTGAGGAATGCCACCCATGTCAATCTCGAATAGTCATCAATTACCAACATGAAATATTTTTCTCCTCCTGGTGCTTCTGTTCTAGAAGGCCCACACAAATCCATATGAATTAGCTGCAAAGGCTTACTACTTGATAGTTTATCTTTGACTTTGAATGATGTTCGTGTTTTTTTACCCATTTGAAATGACCTGCAGATAATTTTTTGAGGCTTCTTTATTATTGGTAGATCTTTAACTGTTCTCTTCTTATTGAGTCTAATGATGTGATAAAACTTGAGATGCCCCAATCTCCTATGTCATAACCAAGATCCATCTTGTTTGCTGATGTAGCATTCTTCACTCTCTTCCTTCAAGATATATACATTATTCTCTGTTCGAACTCCTTTAGCCATAATCTTCCATGTAGATGTTGACCTGATTTCACAGTATTGAGCTCTAAGGAGAACATCACAACCTTTGTCACACAGTTGACTTACACTCAAAAAATTATGTTTTAGACCATCTACAAACAGTACATCCTAAGCTTTTCCTCTTCCATTATTCAGACTAACTGTACCCTTTCCTCTAATTCTTCCTGCTTCATCATGGGCAAATGTGACATTTCCCATTTTATTTTCATCTAGGGAAACATAATTGATTTTATCTCCTGTCATAGGTCTAGAGTAGCCACTGTCCATGTACCATTTATTGTTTTGATCTTGAGCATACAGAACTAGGTCACACTTATGAATTTTCTTTTCTTCTTCCTCCTTTATCCATTGCATACATCCATTTGTTCTATAATTATTTTGAGATGTTAATCTATTGTATTTAAGCTAACATACATATGACTTGTTCCCAAAGTTGTGACAATAGAAACATTTTGTAATATTAAGGAGAGGAGAAAATGATTTTTGTCTAGATTCATGTTTGTTTTAATGTTTGTGAATCCATTCTTTCATCTCTTGGAATTTCCCAAATCAATTATTTTGACATAAGCTCTACAATATATGAATTTATGTCCAAAATGTTTAGAGTTGTAACAATATCCATGAAAAAAATATTTGTACCCAATAGTGGATGTTGTTTGAGAATATAGTCATCTTGACATTTGATAATCCTGTCTCCTCAAGAAGTATGGTTTCTGATAGATTGTTGTTTTATTGTTCATTCCTTTTGCCTTCTATAGTTTTCCAACAATGTTTCTTTGCATTTGTTCATTTGATGTTGAAGTGTTGCTCAAATTTTTGTTCTCAGATTGATGTGAGCTTTCATTCTCTCCCCTAGCAACTTTTACAAAAGTGATTGTCCTTTTATCCTCTGCCTTGGATTTATTGGATTCTCCTTCATAGCCTAACCCAGTCTTTATGAGTGGATACCTTTGAGCATTTAATATCACATCCAGTTTTTCAGACCCTTTTATTTGTTGAATATTCATGTTTAGTTCAGTTTGAGCCTTCTCTAGCTTCTTCTTCAGACTTACCACCTCTTCTTCCAATCTTTCACACTCATTTCCTTTCTCTTTCATTTGTTGCATCAAAATGTCTTCCACCTTCTTTGATTCTTCAATTTCAACTTTCAAATTGATAATGTCTTCTGAATTGGATTCTTATTTTACATATTTCAATATGATCTCTTTCTGCTTTCTATTGTTTAGTTTAAACCTTTCTATTTCATCTAGGGCACTGACCAACTCCCCCTCAAGGTCTAGCTCACCTTCCCCTTCTTCTTCATATTCCTAGCAATCTTTTTCAAGTTCTTCCAAGGCCATCAATATGGATTCATTGGTTCCATCTTCACTAGAGGATTCATTGGTACTTTTAGATACAGTGCTATCTTCTTGAGCATAGAAACTTTTTCTTTTAAATTTTCTCTCTTTCTGCATTTTATTAGACTTGTTCTTCTCTTTCCCTTTAGGATGATTTTCTTCTTTCTTATAAGGACATTTTGAAGCATAATTCCCCACTCTTCCACAATTAAAACACTTAAATGGAAGTTTTCCTTTGTACTTACCCACGCCTTTCTTCAATCTTCTGACAAATTTTTCTTCTTCTTCATCAGAACCTAAGCATGAACATTCCTTTTCTTCTATGGACTTGTTTGCCTTGAAAGCTTCCTCTCTAGTGACTTCCTTCCCTTTTGGAATTCTCATCTCATATGTTGTCAAAGAGCCAAGTAGTTGATCCTTGTTCAAAGTCTCAAATTTTGTTGTCTCTTCTATATTTGAAACCTTATGATTGAATTTAGAAGGTAATGACCTCAATATTTTCTGAACTAGTACACTTTCTTTGAATGTTTCTCCTAGACCCATCATGATATTTACAACTTCATCAACTCTTAAAAATAAATTAGCTATATCTTCATATTTATTCATTTTTAAGGTCTCAAATTGTGTTCTATACACTTGTAATTTGGCCATCTTTACCTTTTTATCTCCTTCATGAATATTTTATAATTTAACCTAGATATATTTAGTTGTCTCACAATGCATTACTTTGATAAATTTAGACTCACATAGACCACTCAAAAGTTCATTCATAGCTTTTGCATTAGTTATAAAATTAAGTTTGACATCTTTGTCACTAGTTGTTTCCTTTGGTTCTTCATACCCTACCATCACAATAACCCAAACTTCTACTCCTAGAGACATTAAATATGTCTTCATTCTCACTTTCCAAAAGGCATAGTTTGTACCAGTAAATAGAGGGGATTTATTTGTTGAGAATCCTTCTTGACTAGCCATTTTACTGACTTAGGACCTCCTTCTAGTTGTTAGACTACTACTAAAGGAACCGGCTTTGATACCAATTGATATTTATGATTGGAAATTACTGAGAAGGGGGGTGAATCAATAATTTAAATCTTTACTTATTTCTCAACTTAATTTCCTTGTTATGCAACTAATTGTTTATGTATGTGATCTATTATTATTGAATTCCTTTTGCAAGTGTTAGAGAGATAAAATTGCAGATATATTTATCAATAATTCAAGAACATTGACACAACATTCAAGAACTAATACATGGAGACACTAGATATAAGTGGAAACCTGGGAGAAAACCACAAATTTTAGGCTGAAAGTAATGTGAAAGTAAGCTACTACTCCTTATTACATAAAATTTGTGTAGGCTCCAACCTACAAGAGGCTCCTACCTCAAAGGAAGCTCCTACCCCCACAAATTTTCTGCAGGCTACAACCCACAAGCGGCTCTTGCCTCAACATGCTACAACTTGTTTTTTTATCATGCTACAACATAGAAAGGGACATAAATCTCTTACCCATACCTCAAGTCACAAACTCTGGTTACCTCATATACAATTATGTTGTCAAGTCTACTGCTGCACTGCTTCTCCTTTTCAACTTTGTGTCTCGTTAGCTGTTGCACATCAATCTTCTTATGCAGACTTCTTCACTTAAAAGAAAGGGTTAAGTTTCCATTCCACATTGTATCTTTTATAAGCAAGCCATCTTGGATGTTTGTATTCTTTGTAGGAATATGAAATGAAGCATTGTCTCTTGGACTTCCAAAAACTGCTCACAAACTTGTCTCTTCATTTTCAGTTCCGAAAACAATTTGTAATATAAAATAGAGTTGAACTAAAACAACTCAATCAATAATTATTACAAGAGACAAATCAGATTTGTATTATCTACATTTTTTGTTCAATGAATCATATATCTTTGTAGGAATATGAAATGAAGCATTGTCTCTTGGACTTCCAAAAACTGCTCACAAACTTGTCTCTTCATTTTCAGTTCTGAAAACAATTTGTAATATAAAATAGAGTTGAACTAAAACAACTCAATCAATAATGATTACAAGAGACAAATCAGATTTGTATTATCTACATTTTTTGTTCAATGAAACATATATATTTCAACTTTTGTCTCAATATTTTATGTCCCATTTTAACAATGTTCAACCTTCACATTTAATATCATAGCCTTTGTATTTCACATCACTTTCAGCCTTTGCAATTACATTAAGAACATTCATTGACATTTATCAATCAGCTCATTTTCTTGTGTTTCTCCTTTGATCCTTGCTCAAGTTGCTTATCTTGCTGCTCCCCCTCATACCTTGCTACTGCTCCTACATACCTTGCTATTGTTGGTATTTTTCCATCAATGACAATAAGTCCACAAGGGTCAAGCATCGTCAACACTTCCACATATTCCAGGACATCTTTTTCATCGAATATCACTTCCAACCAGATCTTCCAAGCAATGAAATTTGATGAGTCACCAAAATTTCAAAATCCTTCAAGTAAGAGGTAGAAATCTTGACCAAGTCAAATAGGTTCCTTCAACATCTTCCAAAGATGATTTCTTTAATCTCTTGTCTCTTTGGGCTTGTCTTCACCTTGGCTCTAAAACCATGTTGATTTTCCACTGTTCTATGTTGTTATAATCACTTTAGCCCAATTCTTTTCTTCAATTAGAAATCAAGTTTCAAATCAATTTCAATCTTCCAATAACAAATACAAATTGCAGATAGAATAGTAAATGCAATGAACAATAAAGGACAACAAGAAACACAAGATTTGGTCAAAGACCAGGGAAAACCCCACAAGGGGGAAAACCCTTTCAAATTCTTCTTCTTATTAAATTGTCATAAAATGTTAAGTAGGGGGATTACAATGATATAATTCATCAACCAAGAGTCTAAGGTTAACAACTTTGACTTTCCAATAAACCAATATCCAAAATCCAAGAGATAAACCCAAAAGTCAAATCTAGTCAAACTATCAAATTTGGTCAAAGCCAACAACAATTAGCAGTAGTCAAAGATGCCCTAACTAGTCCAAATTAGCTTGGTCAAAGGTCAAAATATTTGGCCTCCTTTGTTGGTCAAAGTCAAGTCAAAACAACCCCAAAATTGCTCGGTCAAAGGAGAGAGAAACTATAGTCAAAGCTGCGGTTAAAGTCTATGGTCAATAAAAGTCAAACTTCCCATAATGCCTTGATCTTTGTGCCAAAGAATGTGACCTCCAAGAACATATCCAAAACTGAAGTCAAACCAAGTCAAAGTATGCCCAAACACCAAAAAGTCAATGTTGGTCAAACATTGGTAAAAGACAAATTTTGGCGCTCCTAAAATTCTCTCTCCTACTCACACGTGTGGATGAAAACTTGAAATTTCAGACTTGTATGAACCTCCAAAGAGAAGAAGAAGATGTGTGTGATGTGATGTCCAAATGAGGTGTCATTGTGTTGTATTTATAAGCTTCTTATGAGACCTAATGAGCCTCCAAAGAGAAGGAGGAGATGTATGATGTGATGTCCAAATGAGGTTCCATTGAGTTGTAATTATAGGCTTCTTAGGAGACCTAATTTGTCCTTTACCGACCTGAACTTTTGTGCACATTTGGGTTTTCACATTAAAATATTTTTTTCCTTGACCAAATTAAGTTCTTCCAAGAGCAAAAAAATTCTTCTCCCAAAAACAAAAAAAGTCTTCTCCAAATAAAAAAGAGTGTCCAAAATAGAAAATTTATCCCTAAACTACCAAATTAACAAAATAATTTAAAACTTTGTATATCTCACAAAATTAAAATAAATCTATATTAAAATTATTCATTCAATTTTACATATAACTCATTTCTAACCCTATCATTCATTAAAACACTATCATTCATTAAAACACAATAATATTGTGTATTAAATGAGTTCCTTATTTCTCACCCTATTCTTCATTAAAATAAATTAATATTTTTATATTAAATGAGTTCCTTAACCTAGAAAAGAGGAAATTCCATAACGAGAGGAATTAGAATTCTTATTAAAATTTTAAAGTAAAACTCAATTCCTATCTTTTTGGAAATTAATGGAATATCTAAGAAAAATTTAAGAATAGAACTTGATTGTGACTATTTTAGCTTTTTATGGAAGATTTTACGTAAATATATCCATGACGAGGATACACAAGAGTGTGACTTTGCAGTAATATGCATGACTCAACAAATTCTTGTAAGCCTATCTTAACAAAGAATCTAGAGGATGCAAAACACAAAGAAACTTGATATTAAGTAATGATTTAGATGTAAAGTTAATGTTATTCTAAAATTTCATAATTCAATTATGAGATTTGAAATTAGGAAAATTAATCAGGAATGTAGAATATCATGAGTGGAAAAGTTCATTTGAAATTAAATAATTATACAAAACATAATTTAAAAATAAAAAATTTCTATGTTTATTTAGATTCGTATTTAAAATAAATTTCTCTGCTCATGTTAGATCCATATTTAAAATAAATTTATACAGATAAATTTTAACATCCCAAAACTGCACTAAAAACACAATTCAGAAAAAACTAAATAATGCGCTTACCGTGTAAAACAAAAAGTGTATTCCCAGAAAGGCAAGTAGAACAGGGTTGAAGTTTGAACTTACTGCTTCCAAGTTTCAGCATACCTGGTCCATACAGTTAATGAAAACCCTTTGCTAGGAGCCTCTAAAAAGTCTCCCAAGGATATTATCTTCTATTTAAACTTTCGTTCCGCTGGAGAGGTCCTGAATTAGTCCTGAGTGGAATATATAAGTGCATTTGTCTGGTTAACATTTAACGATTAAGGAAACAATTATTTCAGATACCGACAGCCCCAGCTTTCTAAGCTGTATTCAACTTGTATTACTTATTAGTTGCGTACATGCACATATACACCATTCATATGTACTCCGATTTAGTTCTATCTTCCTTATTAAAGAGGAAACCCAATTAACCATCTTGAGTATATTTATATTTGAGATTTCTGCAACATGAATTGTGTTTAGATGATGCTTTCGGATCCATGGCATTGGGTTTGTATTTATATGGTAGATTTTGTGTGTTATATACACCATGTTAGGTATTCCTTCGATTGGAGAATTCATCAATAATCTGATTTAATTTCATTGTAATGGAATCAACCATTGAAGGTACATTTCATATATTATTGCTAAATTAGTCAGTATATATATATATATAAATTTTGTTTTAATAAATATGTCAATGTCTATATATAATAAATTTTACCTTAATAAATATGTCAATGAAATCAATTATCTTAAATATTAAATCTCATATATATATATATAAATTAAAAAAATATTTTGTATTTTAATTGAATTTTTAATGTTTTTAATGTAAATTTAATGTGTAAAATAAAAATAAAATATTCTCTAAATAAAAATGTAATATTAGCTATCATATAATAATAATAATAATAAAATATTCTATACATATTTAATTAGTTGCCTATACGATTTAATATAATTTCATGTAAAGTTATTAAAAGTAAAAAAAAAATATGTAATATTTAACATTTTCTTGTGAATTTCATATATATCTATATACAAAAAAATGTTAAAACAAAATATTTTGACGTTCCTTAGAATAAAATATCAATGTGAGTTATGAATAAAATATTTTAATATTAATGTATACTTAAAAATATATTAATAACAAAAAAAACCAGTTCAATATCAATGCACATGTTATGCAATCTCTAACATTCAAAAATACAATTTTAAACAATAATAAAACACATTTTTGTGCACTTTAAAATAAGTTTGCATCTGAAAAAATTTGATCCCTCTCAGCTCATATTACATCTACTCACGTTAAATTAATAATTAAAATAAATCTATACTGATTTATTTCCATTTTATTAAAAAACCTACAAAATTAACTATATTAAATTTATTTTGATCCTAAATTTCCTTATCGATTTGTAATTTTTTTTTTTAATCGTAAATTTCTTTATCCTTCTTGAATTATGTCAATTATAAATTTCTTTATTAATAAGACAAAATTGAAATTACCTTGATTGCAAATTCCGATATCAATAAATATAATACAGAATTGGAAAATTCTATTAAAACATAAATTTCATTTCAACATCCAGTAAGCATGTAACGCAATCCATTCGCATGCCCACAATCTAAAATAAGGATGCCCAATAAATCATAAACAGCAATTTCATATCAGATAATATAGATTGTCCACGGCCATAGGATCGCATAATTGACAGTAATCCATAAATTTCATATTCAACAATTGGGTAGATTAGTATTAATCGATTACAAATCAAATATAAACAGAGTTAGTACATCCGATTCTAAATAAAATAACCAGAATATCTGGTTATACTAAGTTGCAGGGAGAGATAGAAGTTGAATTCAATATATACATGAACATGAAGGAAACAAAAAAAAAACCAGGAAACGATGGATTAAGGGGAGAAGGCTCCTTCAACAATGGAACTGCAAAAGGAGCTTTCGGACATGGGGGTGTTTTCAAAAAATGGCAACGAGAGTTTGCAAACAGCACTGGTTTCCCATTTGGAGACGAATCTTGACGGTGTGGAAAATTTGATTTTCCACAGGGGACTCTGTTTGGAGACTATGGGATTGATTTTCCTCGGGGGAGTCCTCCTTTTTGACAGCGTGGAACAGATTTTCCATTCGGAGACCTCTTTGGACTGTGTGGAGCTGATTTTCCATTCTGAAACTTCTTTGGACAGTGTGGAGCTGATTCTCAATTCGGCGAAGTCACTGCACAGTGCGAAAGCAATCGAAGTGCTCTGTATGCTGTGACAGAATTTTCCTTCGGCCCCAAACTGCCATCCCGAGGTTGCTGTTTTCCAGGCCCGCAACTTCGAATTGGGTGATTCGGAAGTGCAAGGAACCTGGTTGCAGCTGAACCTTATCGCCCTCATTAATCCTGCACAAAACAAAGCGAATTACGCAATCTATGGTGTGGATCGCTTCAAACCTTCGGTTCTTGGTGGGTATTATAGGCGCCGGATTATTGGAAAAATCATGCTTTTACTTGGGAATCAGGAAAGAATATATGCGTTGGATCAAAGCGATGGGAAGCGTCTTCTGTCCCTGATTGGTAGAAGCTTTCATGGCCAGCCAGACAACTGTATCCAATCTGTAATCTGCTTTCTCTATCCTGAAAAGCTTGATCCGCTACTTTTATTACATTCAATACGTAATCTGCTTTTTCTATGCTGAAAAGCTTGAAAGGCTGCTTTTATTATACACAGTCCGTAATCTGTTTTCTCTATCTAGATTGAAAGCTGAAAAGCTTTGGTCAGCTTTGCTTTGCGCTGCTTTTTTTTTTTGGGTAGGGTTTGTATACATTGAAAATTCATTATAAGTTAGTTGTCACATGACTAGCACAAATAGTTTAGTGGTTGTTATTTTTTCTTGATATTTTATAGTTATTTAAGGAAAATTATGTCAGAGTTTTAGCTAATGGTTCACAAAGAGATCAGGAAGGCTTTACTTTTGAGAGGTTTTGGGTTGTTAATCTATTTTTTACTTTCAGAAAAAATATTTTCAATCAAACGAAACAATTCTAAGAGATACTCTATATCTTAATTCGCTGCTTTCATTATATTCACCATGCATAACTTTAAGGCATACTCCACACCTTTGCATAACTTATATTATATTTATTTATTTACAATGCTTTTACTTTTATATATTATGTTCAAGTGAATTTTAAAGATGTTTCTCAATCAAACAAAAACAATTTTAGGAGATACTCTACACTTTAATTAGCTGCTTTCATTATATTCACTATGCATAATTTTAAGGCATACTCTACATCCTAATTAGCTGTTTTATTATACATTTATTCAGTTTTGTTTTGACTGTGTATTAGTTTGTTTTTGACCAAAAATTTGTGCCAGCTTATCCATAATTTAACATTAGGAAATCAATTTTTGTTATTTATTATTATTATTAAATTTATTTATTTCTAAAGTGAGTGGTTGAAGTCTTATTATGAGCTCTTTAGTAACTTCTATTTCTATTAGTTACTAATTTTTTGTTTTTAGTTTTATCTCCTCTTTATTCAACTTTTTTATTTTAATTTTTTTTCTATTATTTTCATTTTCATAAATTATAGTTTTTTCTCCATATTTTCAATTTAAGATGGCTATATATATATATATATATAAATAAATGCTACATAGTAGCTAGATATACCTAAATTAAAACAAGTAAAAAAACATTAAAGATGAATAATTGATAAACTCGGAACAATACTATTTTTTTTGAAGTTTTAAAATTTCAGAGAATGTAGACCATGCTGAGATATTTTCTCTAAAGAGTGAAAAGATAAAAAAATTAAATATAATTAAAGATTGAATTTTGATTTATTAAATATAATTATAAGTTTTTCATAAAATTATTAAATTTGAAAAATTTAATAAAAATAACTAATTTATTAAATATTAATGGTACACATTATTAATGTTTTCCTTGATATCATAAACTTTTTGTCCAAACAACTATACTCTATCATTTAAATATGAATTATATATAGTCTTTATTATTAACCTAAAATAAATAATCATAGATCAATAAAAAATGAGTATTATTAATTTTATATATATATTATTTTTAAAAATAATTAATAAAAAAATAATTATAATATAATTTTTAAAATATACTTTAAAATAATAAAAAATTAAAAATGATTTTAAATTAATAACATCTCCACTTATTAAAAAAAGTCTTCATTTCTTAGATTATAGGTTAAATAATATTTAAAATCTATACCGTAAAAGTCTTCATTTCTTAGATTATAGGTTAAATAATATTTAAAATCTATACCGTCTTTCACTGAAGCTTTTCCTTACCTATCTCTAAAATATCACATATACATAATTTATAACGCCAATACACACTTAATACAAGTAAATTAAGATTTATATTAATAATTACTACTATTTATAACATCTTAATCATCCCTTTCCTCAGTAATGTTCCTTTCACTAGAATCATTATACAATTTCGTTAAGTTTATCAAATCATGAAATCATTTATTGAGAAAACAACGATTGATCATTACTTTCCTCAATAATGTTTCTTTCACTAGAATTATTATACAACTTCGTTAAGTTTATCAAATCATTTATTTAGAGAACAACGTGTTGACCAGCAGTATCATAGGTAATTGCAGTATGATCACTACAGTGGATGTGTCAAATATGATTAGACAAGATTGTCTTACTGGTGATTAGTGTGTAGCATTAATATTCAAGTTTTATAAATGCATGGGTTTATAAAATGTTCAAAATTATAGTGAATAGCATTATCAATAGATATTAATAATTTTTTTTCAATAAATAAAAAAGTAATTTTTAAACTTTTATTTTATGAAATTGAAAATTATTCAATTGGTTTGACCAAAGTAATACATGGTTATTCCAAAAGTAATAGTTATAAGAAAAATAAAATACATAAATATATTTGAAAAAATAAACATCTCTATTAAAGTGCTAATCATATTTTTTAATTTTTGGTAATGACATTTAATATTCAACATTTTATTAGTTGTTTTATTTTTGTGATTATATCTGTATTTGTACTATTTTTTAGTTTAATTAAGCTATATTTAAGCTAAGTGGCTAGCTACTATGTCGCCCTTGTTATATTTGCAATGCATATCTTATATTATATTTATTTATTTACAATGCTTTTACTTTTATATATTATGTTCAAGTGAATTATAAAGATGTTTTTATTTTAAAAATAGAATGGAGCATAGATATAATAGTATAAATTAGCAAATGGTTGGTAAACATTAAAAAGTCCATTTATAATAAACATTAAAACACTTATTCTCTTATACATTTTATATTGTTAAAAATTTAATTAAAATACAAATTTATTTTAATATGTGAATTAAATATATATACTTTTTAGAAAACATGTAATAAGATTCCATTAAGTTGAATCTCATTTTATGATAAGCTTTGTTACTATGGCTTATCATTACTATATGTTCACAAAATTACAATCCATTTTACAATCTCTCTCTCTCTCTCTCTATATATATATATATATAATTTAATTTTATCATTTTTTTAATTAAATTGAAAAGAAAAATGGACATAAATAACTTTGGAATAAATCTCAATCTTCTATTTTTTAAAAATACTCTACTTAGGTTAAATCCCTACTATCCACCTAATAATTATTGGCAATTAAATTAAAATTCTTAAAATCATATTCCAAAATAAATACATCAACATAAATAGTATATTCATTAGTATTTTTATTTTAAAAATAAATTTGAAAATATAAATTAAATATTAAAAATAAATTTGATGATGATGATGATGATGATGATGCCCCCGCCTTAGGACCAATGTGTCTTTCCAACCTTAAGAAAGTAAGAGATTAATTGAGATTCTTTAATATTTTATTTCCTTGATAAAAAAAAAAAGAGAGGAGCATTCCTAGGTCACTATCATTGTTGTGACTCCAAGTCAAGGAGGTTGGTGGTGTGGCAAATGTTTTGGATATGTGAACAAATGTGAGTAATAATCCAAGAGAAAGAACTATCCATCCTCAACCTTCTTAGTATTGCAAAGGATTGATTCTTTCATCCCAATGTGTTTTGGGAATGGACCAACACCACTCGGTTTGGCTTTGGAACTCATGAAAGTTAGTTTTTATCTTAGCAATGTTCATTTTCTTCTTAGTGCTCGTGAAGACAGAAAGATAATTCTGATTAACAAAAGTAGGGTCGATCACCTCCTTATAATACCTTAGCTTCCATTTCCCCTCTAGCTACTTATCATCCCATAACTTATCCTTAAATTTGGAAGCATCCTTGTGCCATCCTCGCTTGAGCAAGAGGAGAGGGTTCTAGCTAGAGGTAGAAGCTTGTTTATTTGTTTGGTTCACAAAACTAGGAGATCAATGACTGCTAATATATTTGTACCAGGTAAATCTACCCAAAAAGATGAATCTTATCGGCTCAACCATGGAAACTGACCACAAAATTTCGAGAGAGTTAATCCCATAACCTTTCAATAACAAAAATACTTTACCACCATAACTCACTAACAAACTAACCCTGTATATTATATATTAAACTTTATAATTAAATAAATTATCTTTCCATCCCATATTTAGAATTACTTTCAACTTAAACTCTATCTAGATTTGAAATATATTTGTAAAAGGTATAAAATTGGGAAATTCAATCCTTCACATCTAATGCATGTGAGAAGTATACTTGTGTGACTCATCGTCTGCCCTAAATTCATGGGAGAAAATGATTCATTTATACTTCTTTTGCAAGTTTTGATGGCGCATACTTGTTGGACGAATATCCATCCTCCAATTTCATTTATCTTGCATCTC
Organism: Pinus tabuliformis; assembly: GCA_031772625.1. Classification (NCBI taxonomy): domain Eukaryota; kingdom Viridiplantae; phylum Streptophyta; class Pinopsida; order Pinales; family Pinaceae; genus Pinus; species Pinus tabuliformis. Next base: position 909,381,903 of record CM062820.1, on the reverse strand, counting down.
CTTCATCTCTTCTAGTTCTTGGGACATTAGTGTCTTAGCGTAGCGATATGTTGTGTTCGTCCTTTTGAAGATAATCGGAGAAGAAGTTTGGTCTAGGAGATCTGCTTTGTTGTTAAATGAAGATTTATTTTGTGCGGTATTGGAATCCTCATACCTTTTGATGCTTGAGGGGTTGTCGAATTCACTTTTTTACTGTTGGGCGAAGGTTTCCCCCTACTTATCTTGAAAATTGTTTCTTTCTTACCTGATTTTTTATATAATTTAATAAAAAATTCATTCGATAAATATTTCAATTTAAAAATGAAAAATTCAACGAGTAATATTTCTTCCAAAAAAAAATTAAACATATAAAACTCTCTCCAAATAGATATAAATGCTAAAATTATATATTTTCTAATCTCTATATCCCCTTTATAATTGCCCCATCTTGTACCATTGACAAAATCTTTTGGAAATGGAAGTACATGCACAATGCAAATTGGACTATGTTTTCTTTAGATGAGGTATAGTGTCTTTTGCGGTGAAACATCATGTTCTAAAATGTTTAAATAATTTTAAATGATGACAATGAGGAAATTAAATTTTTCCTCATAGATCTCTTTTCCTTTTTTCCTTTCGGCAACAGTTTTACATGGTAATTAGTAAACACATATATCATAAATTAAATTTATCATTATCTTATTTTATATTTTTTAATTATATTTCATATTTATAATTTTAATAATTTACACGATTTAAAATAAATATATACATAGTAATTAATAAAAATTATATTATAAATTAAATTAACAAAAAAAATATTATTAATTAAAAATTATTTTTACTATGTATTAAGAATATTTGCACATTACATTATTATATTGTTCAAAAACTAGTAATCTTTGATTTTAATAAATTAATTTAAATATTAATTTTCAAAAACTAGTCGTTTAATATAACTGTTACCTATTAATATTTTAATGGAATAATATAATTGTTTAAATATTACTTTTTAAAAAATCCCATAGCCGTTACTTAATAATATTTGTTTTTAATATATTAATAAATTAATATTATAATTTAAATATTATTGTTCAAATATAGCCATTTCTTGAAATTATGTCTCTATGTTGCTCTCCATTTAAACCTATGTCATAATCTATCTCTTCATCTAATCATGATAATAAACCCAACTTATTAGTTCAAAACATGTAGATCAAAAAATAATATTATTAGTTCAAAACATGTAGATCAAAAATAATATTATATGATTCTTAGTTTTTAGTAAAAATTAAAATCAAAACCATAATATTATAATTGCGTTTTAGCCCCTCTCTTTTATTATAACAATCATAACATCCCGCGATAAGTCGATAAATCCACATCTGAAATGAAAATAAAATAAAGCCCAAATAGAGACGTCCGGACCAATATCTAATATCTAATGGGGAAAGATTAATTTTAATGTTTTATTGATTCTTATTTAGTCTTTACCTGTTGAGTCTTCATTCTTTACATGCCATGATTCCTTTCATGGTATAAAAAGCATTCCATGTTGATGCGATATTTGACCTTCCTTATGTTTACATAGATATTCAAATTGGAAATATAAAAATTATATAAAATATCCTATATTCATATAGATAAATGTATTTATTTTAAAATAAGATTTTTAAAATATTAGATTTTTTTGTAAATATGGTATTAAGCATTTAGTTTTGTTTTTATTAAAAATTATGTTTTGTTTTTATTTATAGTTTAATATTGGGAATTTATTTTTTGTTATTTTTTAAATTTATTTATTTGTAAGTTGACTGGTTAGGTTTTATTATGGGTTGTTTAGTAATTTCTATTTTTATTAGTTATTATACTAGCACCATTCAATTTTGTCTTTGATTAGGTATTAGCTTGTCTTTGACGAGTAATTTATGACACTTATGCATGGTTTAACAATAAGAATTCAATGTTTGTTATTTTATTATTATTATTTAAATTTTGTTATTTGTAAGGTGATTGGTTTAGGGTTTATTATGGGTTGTTTAGTAACTTCCATCTCTATTGGTTATTAATTTTTTGTTTTTAGTTTTATTTCCTTTTTATTTAACTTTTTGATTTTTCCTATTCTTTTTATTTTCATGAATTATAATTTTTTCGCACCATTTTCAATTTAAAATGACTTATTATTATATTAAAAATAAATTTTAATAAATTTAATTAAACAAGTGCACATAGATATATGTATGTTAATATCAACAATATTAATCACATTTCTTAATTTTTGGTGATGGCATTCAACAATATTGTTTTGTATGTTAATATAAACAATATTAATGATTAATTAATGAAAATTTTTGGAAAAAATCACATTGTCAATATTTGGTCTACGCTTTTTGAATTAATGATATTTCTTAGTTTTTGGTATGACATTCAACAATATTGTTTTGTTTTTGTGATGAAATCTTTGTCTTTATTACTTTTTTGTTTAATTAAGTTATATTTAAGTAAGTTGTACTAGCTACTATGTAGCTCTTGTTAATTTTTTGTTTTTAGCTTTATTTTATTTTTATCTATTTTATTTTCTTCTTTCTATTATTCTCATTTTCATGAATCATAGTTTGTTTATTTCTTTGTTTTTTTTTTCAATTTAAGATAACTTATTATTATATTAAAAATATATTTTAATAAATTTATCTAGATAGATAGATAGATAGATGTTAATATAAGCAATATTAGTTAATCATATTTCTTAATTTTTGGTGATGACACTCAACAATACTATTTTATTAGTTGTTCTATTTTTGCAATGAAATTTTTGTTTTATTATTTTTTAGTTTATTTAAGCTAAATTGCAGGTACTAGCTACTATGTAGCCATTGTTTAATTATCAATAATTATTAATTAGAAGGTAGAGATTTAACTTTGATTGAATATTCTAAAATATTTTTAATAGTATTCACAAATTAGAGGTTGAGATGTATATTTACTTATGTTTTTTTATCTTTTTAATTAAATTGAGTAATTAAAAAGTTGTTATGTAAATAAATGTCATATGAAATAGGTTATAATTTTTTGAACATGTGGTATTGAAAAGCCATGAGATTGACCTACGGTATTGTAACAAAGCTGATTTACAAATTAAAAATCCCAATGATAAAGTGAGAGTGAATCTCCATGGTCAGAATCTTGATATATATATATATATATATATATATATATATATATATATATATATATATATATATATATATATATATATATATATATATATAAGCTGCTGCTACTACTAATAATAATACAAATATAATTTAGATAATTATTATAATTTTTTAAAATTCTAGTAACTTGAGATATGTCCTAAAGTGTGTGTTTTGATGCTTATCTTGGATTGATGCTTATGAACGTTTACATAAATAAATAAAGAAAATAATTTCATATTCTATATGAGAAATATATATGTTTGATGCTTAAAAAGTTATTTTAACAAAAAAACTCAAATTCATTACATCAAAACTCAACATTTGATTTGCCAAAATGAAACCTAATTGACATTATCTGTTATTAATTATAAATATAAATTGATTTATTATTTTTACTTAAAAATTACAACATTTAAAATAATCTATAGATTTTGAATGGTTATTTTTCTCCTTATTTTTGAATTAAACATAAACTTTTAACCAATAAAAAAAAATTATATTTTATTACAAAATCAAAAAACCATTTTAAAATGTGAAAAAAATTGTATATCTACAACATATAAATTTTTATAACATAATTATAATATAATTTATATTTAAAAAATTATTAATATAGAACACATAACACAATGGATAATATAATTTTAAAGTTTAGGTTTGGAATAGGATGTTTAGCTCTGAAACTCTTCAGTGGTTCCTGATGCTCCCGCTCCCCTGACTCCTTTCTCTGCATTGATGCCATCCCCACACTCCCTAGATAACTATAATTTGATGGTAACCTAGGGCAGAAGGGCCCCTAGCCCTCCAACAAACCTCACGGTTCTGGCTTGCTTGGCATCACTAACCACCACTCACCTTTGAATTCGACACACTCTGCAAAGTCTGACTTGAACAACTCCAAAATAGCTAACAACATCCCTTTTGAGGCAATTGATGACACTAGTTGATTGGGACTTATGCAGGAACACAACATAATATAGATATAAACATAGACATAAACACAAATATGCAATAGAAATAAATCTTCATTTCAATAATATCAAAGAACTGGCCCATAGGACTTTGGATTGATGGTGAATGAGTGCACTGTTAAGGCACTCCTTGTGATAGGTCACTGGTTTAAATCCCCCGTGGGTGCTTATGTACCAAAAAAAAAATATATCAAAGAACTAAAACATTCTTACAAGCAGAATGGATATAAACTAGCTCGGGCGATGGTAGCTTATCTCTGAGAAGTGATGTGGTAGCTACATGCCTCTGAACTATGTTACAATGAGGCTCAAGGGCCTTTTTATTATTGAACAAAAAAGGGAAACCCTAACCATAGGAGACGGAACGCCAAGTGTTTGTGGGCCACGTTGGGGTTAGTTGGGCAGCCAACATCCCAGGGTCATAACTTGGTCATATGATCTATGTTTAGCATATACGATACCTCGTTGGAAATATCTCTTTGAGTACTGCAGTATTTGCAGTAGGCCATTGCCACCTTCTTTTTGCAATGGGTCTATTACGAATCTAAAAACAACGCCGTTTAGGGGGTCAAAACAACTTCGGAACTTTAAGACCCGAAAAACTCTTAAAAATAGTAAATGTTGTTATAATCAAGGAAACTGATGAAACCAATTAGAGGTCTAGGTGGAATAGGCGGGTGACCACCAATATCCACTTGGATTAGTCTTTTCCCCTTAGGAAGCAATGGTCCCCATCGCGTGTAGAGTCTCCATGAGGTGAGGAAATTTCTTTTGAACCTGGTCCTTGAACCACTTGCCCTGGTGAAGGAGTTGCCCTGCATTGACAACTCGATATAGAGGGATCCTTTGCTGGTGAATGTTCTTGATTTGTGTGTCCATGATCCTGTCAGTTGTGGTATGTTTGATGTAGCTTGGGTTGAGCTATGTTGGTGTTAGTTTCTCAACAACGTCAGATGTATTCAATAATGAGGGAAATTATGGTCACAGTTAGTCTACATTAAATAATATGTGTAGGCCAAGGAATGATGGAATGTTGATCTCGAAGGCATTGTCCCATATCACCTTGGTGATGGTGTACAGGTCATATAAGAGCGAGCGAAGCTTGCGGTGGGGCCCAACGAGGCGCTTCTTCTGCAAATGTAAGCAAACTTTGTCGCCCACCTGGAACTTATGTGGCACCTAATGTTGATCATGACACTGCTTTTACTTAGCATTCGTTCTGACCAATATTTCATGGACCTACTGGCAGATGTGCTAAATGTATTCAATGAATTTGTTAGCCCTATTAACTTCGGATTGGACATGAGCCGAATCTGCCTGAGTAGCTGCAAATGGTATGGCCACATCAATGGGACGTAGTGGTTGGAATCTTAATCCCACCTAAAAGGGGTTGTGGTCAATTGACCTATGGAAAGCTCTATTTTAGTTGTGCTGGAAATACAGGAGGCTTCCATCCCATGTGTGTGGATGCTTCGACTTGTACATGCACAAAATGGGCAAAATCATCCTGTTGACAACCTCTGTTTGGCCATCAGTTTGCGGGTGGAAGGTCTTGGACTTAATGATCTTGATATCCAACATCGACTAGAGGCTTGATCAAAATGTACTCAAGAACCTGCTGTCTCTATCTAAGATAATGGACTGTAGGATCCCAAAGTGTACCCACACTCATTCAAAGAAGATCTTAGTAGTGGCTTCTGATGTGATACTCTTCTTTCAGGTTGCCAAAATGGCCATCTTAGAGAATCTGTCAATGACCACGAAAAGATAGATGTTTCCAAGCTTAGTAGAAGCAAGGGCCGACATGTGATCCATGGAGATGGATTCTTAAGGCTGACTAGGAGTAGGCACAGGAGTATATAGCCTTACTTCTTGATTGTTGGTTTAGAAATGGCATAGGTAGTGCAAGATCTGATGTACTTCTTAACATCTTGTCAAAGGCTTGGCCAATAAAAATACTTCAGCAACATTGCCATTGTTTTCTCTACTCTGAAATGTCGAGCGACCCTACTGTCATGCACCTCCAAAATCATCTTGGCATGCTCACTTGAAGGAACACAAAGGTGTCCCAAGTGGCATAATTTTTTTTCTTGAATTTGAAAATATTGAACTTGCTTTCCTTCAAGGAGAATCTGGTATGTGTTGCCGAATTATGGACCGCTCTTGTAAAGATGTGGACACCCCAAGTTCTCATGTCCACAAGATTCAAGCATAGTGGTTAACACCATAACTAGTGGTTGGCTGAGACAATCTGCAACATTATTGGTGTTGGCCTTCTTATACTTGATGTTCAAATGGAATTTTTGCAGATATGTGGAAAACACATGATGGCGATCGTTATACAACTTTCCTTTTGTCTGTATGAACTATAGGGGTCGGTGGTCTATGTGGATGACCATGTCCTTCCTTAGAATGTAATGCTTCCATTGTCGACATGCCTTCACAATGGAATACATATCTTTTTCATAGGTGGGATACTTTTGGACTGTGTCTGAAAGTGTCTCATTATGATATTCCATCAGATGCCCCTGCTGAGTAAGAACTGCCCCAATGGCATAGTCAGAGGCATTTGTCTCAATCTCAAATGGTTTCTATAGGTTTGGTAATGTGAGCACTGGTGCATAGCAGAGGCGATGCTTCCACTTAGAAAATGCCTTCTGTTGGGATTCATACTGAAAGAACTTTGATTTCAATCTGCCCTTGGTGACTAGACTCAAAGGCTAAGCGATATGAGAGAAACCCAACACAAACATGCAGTAGAAATTAGCAAGACCCAGAAAGATGTGTAGCTATTTTAGAGTGGTTGGGGCTGGCGAATCTCGGATAACTTGAATCTTTGTTGGGTCCACATGCATGCCCCTCTCATAAATGATGTACCCTAGATATTAAACCTGGGTCATACCAAAAGTTCATTTCTCCAAATTGGCACACAACTTGTGTTGTCGTAGGGTTTGGAGGACCTGTCGAATATGGTGTAGGTGCTCTTCCCAACTTTGGTTGAAGATCAGGATGCTGTCCAAATATACTACCATGAATGAGATGGTGAAGGGTTGCAAGATGTCTCCCATCAACCTCATGAAGGTTTCGGGGGCATTCGTCAACCTGAAAGCCATGAGCAACCATTCGAAAAGGCCCTCCCTGGATTTGAAGGCAATCTTCCATAGATCGAAGGGTTTGATTGGCACCTAGTGATAATTGGACTTCAAATCAATCTTGCTAAAATATTTGGCCCCTTTGAGTTGGTCCAAAAGGTCATAAATCCATGGGATTGGATACCTATTCCGGATAATGATCTTATTCAATGCTCGATAGTCACTACCAAGTCTTCAGGCATCATCTTTCTTTTGCACCAACACGATTGGGCTCCAACAAGGTGATGAACTTGGCCTAATGTGCCCTTTTTCAATAGCTCCTAAATTTTCCTCTTAATTTCATCGTTATCCAGAATAGAGCATTAATAGATCTATTTGTTGGGTAGCGGCGCGCCCAGGATCATATCGATGGAGTGCTTGACCTGACAGTGTAGGGGTACCCTTGTGGGTGAGGTGAAGATGTCCATGTACTCCTCCACAAACTTGAAAATCTGTTGCTGTCGTGCGAAGGAGCCTTGTCTGGAGGCTGTGGATGTGGCCAAAGTCTTTTTCTTGCCTTGAGGGTGAATCATAAGGAAGACAAATTTCTCGATTTTGGAAATGATCATACTGCATTGCTTCGCAGAGATCAAAGAGATAGTGGTAGGTGATGATACCTTCGGTATCCTTTATACTTATTACCCAAATAAATAATAATAGTGTGAGGCCTAGACTCATACACAACATGATGCTTCCACAATTATGGTTGGCATAATAATACATCACAAACTTCAAGAGGAGCAACATCACAAAATACCTCATCTATGAAGGGCTTGATGTTGTAGGGAAGGAAATACTATTGTCTGACGCAAAGATCTTGTCCTTGGTGAAGCCGCCTGATGGTCTATGGTTGTGGGTGTGGTGTGGTCAGTAGGCCCAATTCCTTCACAACCCTTTTTGAAATGAGGTTCTTTTGGCTTCTGTTATTGACAATGAATTGCAGCAAAGAACCCTTCACTCATATTTGTGAGTGGAAGAGCCACTCCCCCTCCTCTGGATCTTCGGGCTCAATCTTCTAGATTTTGGTGGTGGCAACGGTAGCACTAGGCTCCACATCAATATTATTCTTCCCTTTTTCATTCCCCTTGTTGGGTTCTGACTCAGAGTTGGAACATGCATTTTGATTTGAAAGCCTTCAACTTGGCCATGAGTGACTGCTTGGCTTGACGCTCACTTGTGTTGTGAGTGGGGCTCTTATGGAACTCACATCATTTCCCTATATCCTTCTTTATATTCTCAGTGTTGTTCTTTTCTTGTAGCTTTGGTGAGTTGCCTTGGGTCACACCAGCTTCGATTTGTCCTTTGTTCTGTGGTTTAGTGGCATATTTCCCTTACTTCGTATTTGCAGATCCAAAGTCTTGCTTGTTCTGTTTGAATTTATTCTCGATATTGATAGTGTATCGATAGGCGACGCCAAGTGAGGAGATGTCTAGGAACTCCATCTAATCCCGAATGTACTTGTGTAGATAGTTGCAGTACCTGGGTACCAAAATTCACTCAGAATCCTTGAGACCTAAATTCATGCAAAGGGTATGAAAAATATTTGTGAAATTTGGCATGCATTGGTCCCTTCACTACCGCAATGAGGTCCAATTTAGGTATTTCTCTTCATAGCTCCCGACAGGGTAATGTTTTTCCTTGATGGCATCTGGGAAATAATTCCAAGTGGGTGCGACTGAAAACAATGAGAGTTCCCTCTCGTCCTCCTGTCCACATACCCTCTAGCTATATTTTTCATTCCATTTCCATCTCATATTCACATTCTAATTTTATTTTTGGTAAAATAATTTGCCTGCTTTTAGGCTTGTTATTAGGTTATCCAGGTTGGGTTCTATTATTATTATTTCTATCATATATTATCACTCTATTCAATTAGCTAGGAAATACATTCAAGACTCCTGTCATTATTACCCTTACAAAATAGATACGATATTTTTTTGTATTTGTGCTCTAACTATTATGATATCTAACTCTTATTAACTCATTGTCACTTTTGCTTGTAGGTAAGGATTTCTTAAAAGTACACAAAGCTAGAATAGGTGTGATGGTGTGTAAGTGGGTTTTAGGGTATCTATTTCAAATTTTGGGTTTATTACCACATGTGAGGCCCCATTCTCAGGGTTTCCAAGATTGTAACAAAAATTCTTAGCACAAATTATAAATGTTTAGTGCAACTAAATAATCAATCTTTCTCTATTCATTCCACAACATATTATCATTTGCATAACATATTTAACATATATTTAAAATGTGTAAAGTTTGATTCATTGGTAATTTCAATAATTTGAAAAATAACAAGAAAAAATCCTTGTTTTTGGTGCTCCTCCTGGGACCATCCGACTAAATATGCAACTATGCTAGCTAGGAACATCCTATATGACTTCCTAGCCTAGGAAACCTCTATACTGCAACCATAGTGTGTCTGAGTTCTCAACCCAACACCTTACCAACTCCAAACTCCACTCCACAGTCCAAGTTCTCACCTCTTTCTCTCATCTTTGTCTTTCCCCACTTCTTCATGAAACAAAACAAAAATATTCCCTCCTCTCCTCTCCATGCTAAGCCCCCATATCTCCTTCCATAATTCAAATTCCCTACCTGACACCATCCGCAAGCCACACCCCCTATCTCTCCATCTACTACTTTGCCCCTTAATTAATATCTTAGGTGGTCAATTATCTAAATGTGCAGATAGAATGATCTTCTCTTCTCTTATTTTGACTTACAAAATAAAAGAGGAGGAAAAACACCTTCACCTAGTGCCCCTTCCTTAATGAATAAAATAATAATATATTTTAATGCGAGTCAAGCCTATAGATTCATAAGGATACTAAAATATTAATTATGTCATGATAAACTATAATTAATTACTTAATCAATTATAAATAAGGATTAAGGGTTAGTTGATTAATTAATCACCAATCAAGTTTAACCATTAATCAAGCTTAAGGCTAATCATAAGTGTAATCATTACTCGAGCTTAAAATTAATCACAACTTATTGATTAATCAAGCTTAAACATTAATTAATGATCTAACATAATAGGTTATAGAATACTAGTGTATTTGAGCAAGGTGTGGGTATGCAGCTAGTATACACATACCTCATACATATATTAATAACACTGACATGGTCTAAACTGAAAGCCCCCCACAAATCCCGACTCTTCATGTGGGGCATACTCTCAAACAAAATCCCCACTGAGAAAAATTTAAAAAAGCACAACTTCCATGGCCCTTCTCGCTGTTGCCTATGCAAAGCGGATTTGGAAGATCCTTCACTGCCCAATTTCGGCCAAAATTTGGAACTTCATCACTTCGGCACTCTGAATTCAAACCCGCTCGGTAGGTAAGAATGTAAATGAGGCTTGGTGGTCAAGTGCTGCTACATAGAAAATAAAAAACCTGCCTCTCATTGTATGTTGGGGTATATGGCTTATCCAAAACCAAAGGATTTTTCAGGATAAAAACATCTTGGGGGCGGCCACATGCAATCATATGATGGCCATTTTCAACACGATCCCAGAGGATCCGATTTAGCATCCCATTAGAGTTATCAATCCCAAAATCATAGACAGAAGCCAATAGTGGGTCAATTTTGACGGCTCGGCTCAGCTTGAGGGCTATGCTAGGGGGGTTGTTCTGCATTTAAATGATTCGGTCTTTTTCAAAATTAAAGTGGGGCTAGGGAGGGGCACAAATAACTATGCCGAACTAAACAACCTTAGACATATCCTCTTTTTTTCCAGAGAACAACAATGCCAAAATTCAAATTTTTGGGGACTCTCAGCTCATCATAAACTGGATCAATGGGACCTATAACTGTCACTTGCACACACTCAGAGATTTGGTGGAGGATGCTATATACTTAAAATCTCAGTTTGAGTTTGTTGTTTGCTCTCATATCTACAGGGAAAGGAATGAAGTCACTGATCTTCTTTCCAAAGAGGCCACACAACTGATCAGAGGACACTGGTTGATTCAGGAGTACAGGGACGGGGTTTTTTTCCAGATCTACCATAGACCCTTCATTGAAGGGGAATGATACCTTTATGAATGATCTATGAGATCATCCTAATTTCTTTTTGTTTATGTTTGTTTAAATTGCAGTTGTTTAACTAGTTTACAGACTTATGGCCCTAGTTTGCCATTGACCCTTCATGTTTATGAAGGATGATAGATAAATATTATTTTTGTGCTCATGACTTTGGGACTGAAATATTTTGGTGCATATTTTTGTGCATATAACATGTAATTTTCTTAATTTTTAATGAAAATTACGCTTTTTCCTCGAAGAAAACAACAACAACAACAACAACAACAAAAACAAAAAACAACAACAACAAAAAACAAAAAAACATGGTCTATCACGTCAAGATATCTCATAGTGGCTATGTTCACAACCTAACATAGCATAATAAAAGAAGGGTGTGGGCATTATATTTTAGATTTTATACTTGTGCAGATTTTTTTAGTGTATGGAGAGACTTTTGGAAATGTTGCATCCATTTTAGATTTTAACATTTTGGACCAAACCACTGTGGTCCATCACTAGGAAATAATTAGAAACTAACCATCTTCTAGTAATCTTTGATGTTGTTTTTCTTTTTACAAAGATTCCATCATTAGGAAATAATTAGAACCTATGATTTTTTTAGTAAGCTTTGATGTTGTTTTACTTTTTACAAAGATTCCAAATGATGGAGCAATTTATGTAATGAGATATTTAACTAGTGAATTACTAAGCTTATCGAATTCTATTTAAAAAACACATTTTTTTAGTTTATAGGGCAAAATATACAAGAAAAATGTGTGGTATAGTAACGTGGTCTTTTCTTTTTCTAGGAATTATATTAGCTTTCCTCTTAGCCTAATGGTTAGACTGAGGTTTCTTGTACCAATCCAGTTTATAAGAATACTCACTTAAGAGTTCACGCGGCTTGAAGCCAATATAACAATATTCATAGACACAAAGACATTATGACAATATTTATCGAAGCATTTTAGCTCATCGTGTCGCTAGCGGGGATTTGAACCTAGGTAGGGAAGTTAACAATCATTCTCCCTAACCACCTGATGTAACCTCAATTGATCAAATGGGGTCTCTTCTATCTCCTATTGTGGTGAATTTATTTTCAAAACATTTTAAAGATAATGCCCTTGGTTTTGTTTCATTTGAACCAAAGTTATGGGTAAAATTTGTTAATGAATTTTTTGTCATTTGGCTCCATGGCCATGAGAGTTTAAATAAATTTATTAAAAAATCATAACACATCAACTTTATTGTGAAAGTCGAAGAAAATGAAAGCCTCCCATTCCTCATTGTTCTAATCATAAAAAAACATAACTAGCTCTTTAGCTCATAAAATATTTAGGTAGAAAACTTGCACAAAACATCACCATTTTGTGAAAAAATTTAAGACTCCTAAACACTTTAAAAATAATCACTAAACTTTTTAAAAAATGAACATTTAGAAAGAGAGAGACTCGACCACATCAATGCCTTTAAGGGTATTGAAGATCATGAACACCAAGCATTGAAAGTTAATATTTCTAAGAAAATTATTGTGATCCAAAAATGATTATATATATATATATATATATATATATAGACCATGAATATCATGAACACCCAACATTGAAAGCTAATATTTTAAAGAAAATTATTGTTATCCAAAAATGATTAAATAAACGTTATATATATATATATATATATATATATATATATATATATATATATATATATATATATATATATAAGTTACCGATGGGAAAATGCATGATTTATTTTCAAATCATAGTTGGATTGGTGATATACCAAGTATGGTTGTCCCATTCAATCCCATGATTTCTTTGGAATGATATTCACATTGGACCCTCTGTCAAGCATGAATTCCCACACCTTGTACCCTCTAATCAGTGCATTTAACTTAAATTCCTCTCCCTTACAGTCGAGCCATGCTTAGCATCTTCTCCTATTAGTCGAGCCCTACGGGGGAATCCTCTCCCTTATGGCCGGGTCTGCTTACGTATCCTAAATTGTATTCTTAAAAAAAAAATTAATAAGGTATTGGTTTTTAATTTCTTGTTATGTTTTCCCCTTATTCTCAAGTTTATGTTTTTATTAGTTTTGTTTTAAATGTTATTATTATTTTATTTTTATCTATTAATTAGAGAAATTTTGCGATCTAAACTGAGGCTCCTAAGGAATATTACAAAATAATAGTGGAAATAATAAAATAAGATTGGATTACTTCATCAAGTTTTGGATGGAAAAAGAAAAATCTATTTTTTCAACTTATCTCCATACAATTTTGCTTAAATGTCTAGCAGGAGCACTTGTTGGATGCATAATTTAATTTTGCATCCAAGGAATACCTATGCTGCATACTTTTGATGGACCCTACTAGATGGAAAATGTGAAAAACATGAAAAAATATTATTGCAATCACATTTTTTCATGGTTTTCACATTTTTTGTGCAGTAGGGTCCATCGAAAGTATGCAATATGGGTACTTCTTGGATGCAAAATTAAATTGTGCATCAAACGAGTGCTTCCGCTCAAAATTTAAGCAATATCATATGGAGATAGGTTGAAAATAATAGTTGAAAAAGTAGTTTTTTATTTATTTTTTTACCTTTTTACTCCAAAAATTGAGAATCATCCCCCACAGTTGACATCATCATATTGAATGCTATTGGTTTTTATAAAGTTGATTTTTGTTTTGAGACCCATTTTTTACTTCAAAATTTCTTTAATAAATTTCTCTATTATGACTTTAGTTTCAACTTAAATTTTCTTTTCATCGATTCTTTTTTGAATTATAATAGTTTGATCCAAAATGTTGAAATCTAAAATGGACGTGGCATTTTATAAATCTCTATATATTGTTTATATTATAAATTATTATTTTAACTATGACCTTGAATTTGATTAGTCTAAAATTGTGTTTGGAGTGCAGCGAAATTCTAGAGCTACAGCAAAATTTCCTAAAAGACTATGTATTACCAACAAAACATTTTCATGATTTCTACTTTTTATTGTACATACAAACTAAAAAGAATCCAAAATTTTTACTACTCTAGTCTAGATTTGATCATTTTGGAGTATGGTGGATGTCTATAGTCTCTGAAGTTTCACCTTATATCTCCAAATTCAAATTGACAAGAAGATGAGGAGAATGGTAGCCCCAAGGGTTAGTTCAACTGGTCAAATAAGTGCCATGTCATTCAGGGGATCATAAGGTCAATTCTCCTCGAAGCCCTTGGGGTTAGGCCTACCTATTTGCTGCGAGGCTTGATACCCTTGATCAAGCTCAGATATTTCCATGGACGTAGTGGAACCTAGTGACCGCGGGTGTCCGTGAACCACACGTGAGAAAAAAAAGAGAAGGAGAATGTTGGACACCTAATCTGCTAAGGGTTGGTGTGGGATGTGAAGAGTTACTGCAGTCCAAGAAACCACTTGGCATATGAAGGCCAATGATCCAGGTGGATATTGGTGGCCACCTGCCAAGTCCACCTGGACCCCCCACCATTGTCTTTCTCAGCATTTTCAGTTTCCTTAATTGTAGCACAACTTACTATTTTTAGCAGTTTTTCGGGTCCTGAACTTCCGGAGCCGTTTTGAGGCCCTAAACGACGTTTTTTGGGGAATCTGGGGGCAACATTAGATCGATGTTTCCCATTCCAACAATGGTAGTACTCAGATAGATCTTTCTAACGAGCTATTGTATGCGTCAAACGGAGATCATATGCCAAAGTTACGACCCCGGGAAGTTGATGTACCAATTTACCCCAAACGGGGCCCACAGTTTGGTGTTTCATCTCCTAGGGTTAGGTTTTGGAATGTTAAGGGTTTTCCATTGTTTTTCAACAATAAATAGGCCTTCGAGCCTCATTGTAACACAGTTCAGAGGCATGTAGCCATCACATCTCTTCTCAGAGATAAGCTACCATCGCCCTAGCTGGTTTATTTCCATTTCTGGTTGTAAGCATATTTCAGTATTTTCCATTAATGAAATGAAGTATTATTTCCGCTGCATCTTTGTGTATATGGTTATCTCTGTAATTTGTTGTGTTCCTGTTTAAATCCGGATCAGTGGTATCAGAGCGGTCTGCTTTTTCTCTGTTTTTCTTTGCATGTCCCCAACAAGGTCGGGATATAAGGAGTTAGGGCTTGAACTGGTTGAACCTTTGCAAGACCAGCCTCACAAATCCCGACGGCCTCCCATGGCGGACGAGAAGAAAGACGAGGGGGCAGGAGATCCCATCAAAATCTTGCTCGAAGAAGCCCTCGAGCGACAACGGAACGCGATGATGGACAACTTTGCCCAGATCCTTCAGCGGCTACCCAGAAGCGACGCATCGGCTTCCAGCAGCTACTCTGGAAACGCCACACCCTTTAAGGTACAAGTTAATTTTGAAATCCCCATATTCGAGGGTCAGATAGACGCAGATGCCGTAGATAAATGGTTAAATCTGCTAGAGGGTTATTTTTCTGTTCATGAATTTTTGAGTCGGGAAAAGATTGTTTTTTCTCTTCTCAAAGCAGCCCCCCATGTCAAGGACTTGTGGGAAACCTACTGCGAGCAGAAGGATGAAAGTACTGGCTCATTATTTTCAGCCGCACCCACCTGGGATTCGTTCCGGGATGCCGTCAAGGAGCAGTACTACCCTGTTGGAAGCTATGAGGATGAATACATAAAGTGGACCACGCTGCGGCAGGGAAGGGACCAAGACGTGCCAGAGTTCACCAATCTTTTCCATACCCTTCGCACAAAGTTGGGTATCAAGGATTCGGAGCAACATTTGATACTCAAATACCGTGGCTGCCTGCTCAAGTACATCTAGGAAGAAATACAATTCCTAAACATCCCCTCGCTCGGCGCAGCATACCGATATGCCGTCAAGGTCAAGCAGAAGTTTAAACAAAAAAAGCGAGACTTTGGATCTGCGAATCCAAAGCAGGGGAAAGGTGCCCCGAAACCACAGAACAAAGGACAAAGCCAAGGCGGGACAGCCCAAGAAAACCAGCCGAAGCTGCAAGCAAAGAACAACGCCGCGAAGCGGAGAAAGGACACTAGGAAATGGTGCGAGTTCCATAAGAGCTCCACTCACAACACAAGTGAGTGTCGGGCCAAGCAGTCACTGGTGGCTGAGCTAAAGGTTTCAGAATCAGATGCATGTTCCGACTCTGAGTCAGAACCCGATAAGGGGTATGAAAAAGGGAAGCAGATCATTGATGCGGATCCCAGCGCCACTGTTGCTATCGCAAAGATCCAGAAAAATGAACCCGAAGATCCAGAGGAGGAGGAGCATCTCTTCCACTCTCAGATGTGGGTAAAGGGCTCCCCGATACAGTTCATTGTTGATAGCGGGAGTCAAAAGAACCTCATTTCGGCAGAGGTCGTGAAGCGGTTGGGCTTACTGACCACAACACATCCACAACCATACACCATTGGGTGGCTGCACCAAGGACGAGATCTTCGCGTGAGCCAGCGGTGTCGCCTTCCATACAACATCAAGCCCTTCACGGATGAGGTATTGTGTGACATTGCTCCCCTTGAAGTTTGTGATGTATTACTAGGACAACCATACTTGTGGAAGCGACATGCTGTGTATGAATCAAGGCCCCGTGCTGTTATTATTACATTGGGAAATAAGTTGTTCAGGATACCAGAGGTAGCACCACCTGCCGCCATCTCTTTGATTACTGCAAAACAATGCAATAAGATCATTTCCAAAACCAGGAAATTTGTTTTCCTGATGATACGCCCTCAAGGAAAGAAGAAGACAGTGGCCGCGGCCTCCAGAGGGGGTCCCTCTGCACGACAACTACAGATGGACAAGATTGTGGAGGAGTACGAGGACATCTTCACCTCCCCGGCAGGGGTTCCTCTGCACTGTCAAGTCAAGCACTCCATCGATCTGACCCCAGGTGCGCCGCTACCCAATGGACCAATTTATCGGCGCTCCGTTCTGGAGAACAATGAAATCAAGAGGCAGATTCAGGAGCTCCTGCAGAAAGGTCACATCCGTCCGAGTTCATCGCCCTGTGGGAGCCCGATCCTGTTGGTACAGAAGAAGGATGGGACGTGGAGACTCTGTATTGACTATCGGGCGCTGAACAAGATCACTGTCCGTAATAGGTACCCGATCCCGCGGATTGATGACCTCCTAGACCAACTAAAGGGGGCGAAATATTTCAGCAAGATCGATCTGAAGTCAGGATATCACCAGGTACCAATCGAACCCTCTGATGTGTGGAAGACTGCCTTCAAATCCAAGGAGGGCCTCTTCGAATGGTTGGTCATGCCTTTCGGATTGACGAATGCTCCTGCAACCTTTATGAGGCTAATGGATGACATCTTGCGGCCATTCACCAACTCCTTTGTAGTAGTATACTTGGATGACATTCTGATCTTCAGCCAGAGTTGGGAAGAGCACCTCCACCACATCCGACAGGTTCTCCAAACCCTGCGGCAACACAAGCTATGTGCCAATTTGGAGAAATTCACTTTTGGCATGACCCAGGTTCAGTATCTGGGATACATCATTGATGAACAGGGGGTGCATGTCGATCCAGCCAAGATCCAAGTCATTCTGGATTGGCCCTCTCCAACCACTCTAATAGAGCTCCGCAGCTTTCTAGGTCTTGCCAACTTCTACCGCAGGTTTGTGTTGGGGTTTTCTCATATTTCTTGGCCCTTGAGTCAGGTCACCAAGGGAGGGGCAAAAGCAAGATTCTTTTGGTCTGAATCTCAACAGAAGGCATTCATGTAGTTGAAGGATCGCTTCTGCACGGCACTAGTGCTCGTGTTACCAGATTTACAACAACCATTTGAGGTCGAGACCGATGCCTCTGACTATGCTATTGGGGCAGTCCTTACTCAACATGGACATCCAGTGGCATATCACAGTGAAACACTTTCAGACACAGTCCGGAAGTACCCCACGTATGATAAAGAGATGTATTCCATTGTACAGGCCTGCCGAAAATGGAAGCATTACATTTTGGGGAAGGAAACGGTCATCCACACAGACCACCGACCCCTCCAGTTCATACAGACCCAAGGGAAATTGCAGAATGATCGCCATCAGAAGTGGTCTACATACCTGCAACAGTTCCACTTGAATATCAAGTATAAGAAGGGCAACACCAATAATGTTGCAGATTGCCTCAGTCAACCACCGATCATGGCGTTAACCACCGTGCTCAACTCTTGTGGGCACGAGACTTCTGATTGGCCACTTCTCTACAAAAGCGACCCAGAATTCGGCCACACATACCAGACACTCTTGGAGGGTCGGTGTGTTGCAGATTTTCACCTCGAGGATGCCCTATTATGCCACCTCGGTCACCTTTGTGTTCCTTCAAGCGAGCATGCCAAGATGATTTGGGAAGCACACTACAGTCGGGCTGCTGGGCATTTCGAGGTCGAGAAAACAGTGGCAGTACTGCAAAATTATTTCTATTGGCCGAATCTTCGACAGGATGTTGGGAAGTACATCAGATCATGTATTGCCTGTGCCATTGCCAAACCGACCATTAAGAAGCATGGCCTCTATACCCCGTTGCCTACCCCTAGTCGACCTTGGGAATCCATCTCCATGGATTACATGTCAGGCCTTCCTTCCACTAAGCATGGAAATGACTGTGTTTTTGTGGTCGTCGACAGGTTCTCGAAGATGGCCATTATGGTGGCCTGCAAGAAGAATATCATAGCAGAAGCCACTGCTAAACTCTTCTTTGAACGAGTGTGGGTGCACTTTGGGATCCCACAGTCTATCATCTCAGATCGGGACAGTCGGTTTCTCAGCACATTTTGGTCCAGTCTCTGGTCAATGCTGGACACCAAACTCACGAAGTCCACAGCCTTCCATCCTCAAACTGATGGCCAGACAGAGGTTGTCAATAGGATGATTGTGCACATTCTGCGCATGTATAACTCAAAGCATCCACGCACATGGGACGAGAGCCTCCCCTATGTTCAGCACAGCTACAACCGAGCTCTTCACAGCTCCACTGGCCATAGCCCTTTTCAGGTGGGTTTGGGATTCCAGCCACTATGCCCCATTGATGTGGCCATGCCACTTGCAGCTACTCACATGAATTCAGCTCATGTCTAGTCCGAAACAGATAAGGCCACCAGCTTCATTGAGCGCATCCAACATATTCGCCAGTAGGTCCATGACATTCTTGAGAAATCAAATGCCAAGTACAAGCAGCGACATGATCAACATCGGGTGCCACACAAGTTTCAGGTGGGCGACAAAGTCTGGTTGCATTTGCAAAAGGAACGCCTTATTGGAGCCTATCGGAAATTGAGACCACTCCGATATGGTCCTTACACTATTACTAAGGCTATGGGAAAAATGCATTTGAGCTCAGCATTCCCCCATTCCTTGGCCTGCACCCAGTGTTCAATGTGGACCGCCTTCGGCCATACTTTCCACCATTGCTAGACACATCTGACATTGCAGAACAGCTCAAACCCACAGAATTAAATCCAGATTGCATGGAACAAGCTGCAACTGATCGGATCATGGACACACAGATCAAGAACACTCGCCAACAGAATATCTAACTGTATCGAGTTGTCAAAGCAGGCCAACTCCTTCAGCAGGGCAAGTGGCTCACCAGGGAACAAGTTCAACAAAAGTTTCCTCATCTCATGGAGGAGCTCAACACAATGGGGACCATTGCTTCCTAAGGGGGGAGGAATGATCCAGGTGGATATTGGTGGCCACCTGCCAAGTCCACCTGGACCCCCCACCATTGTCTTTCTCAGCATTTTCAGTTTCCTTAATTGTAGCACAACTTACTATTTTTAGCAGTTTTTCGGGTCCTGAACTTCCGGAGCCGTTTTGAGGCCCTAAACGATGTTTTTTGGGGAATCTAGGGGCAACATGGGTCCATGGAATGGACCGATGTTGCTCGTTCCAAGAATGGTAGTACTCGGGTAGATCTTTCTAACGAGCTATTGTATGCGTCAAATGGAGATCATATGCCAAAGTTACGACCCCGGGAAGTTGATGTACCAATTTACCCCAAACGGGGCCCACAGTTTGGCGTTTCATCTCCTAGGGTTAGGTTTTGGAATGTTAAGGGTTTTCCATTGTTTCTCAACAATAAATAGGCCTTCGAGCCTCATTGTAACACAGTTCAGAGGCATGTAGCCATCACATCTCTTCTCAGAGATAAGCTACCATCGCCCTAGCTGGTTTATTTCCATTTCTGGTTGTAAGCATATTTCAGTATTTTCCATTAATGAAATGAAGTATTATTTCCGCTGCATCTTTTTGTATATGGTTATCTCTGTAATTTGTTGCGTTCCTGTTTAAATCCGGATCAGCCAAGGGTCGCAATAATGTATTATAAATGTATATCATTTGAATAATAAAAATAATTCACGTTTATCTTATCTGTTGTATTCTCCATGTGTGTGTTTAACATGGTCTCAAAGCAAATTTTTCTCAGAAATCTGTCAGATCCACATTTCTAAATTAGTCATATCTGCCACTTTGAGTAGTCCTAAAACCCTTGGTTGTCTATGCTATTGTTCTTAGGTTCTGCTACACTAATGTTCGCTTGTGAAATGCGTTGATCCTAACTTGAACAAATGTATTCTAATATTTCCTCGAAGAAATTTATAGATTGTTTTTAATCCAAAAATAAATCAAAAATCAAGCACTTACGATGCTCAGAAATGTAACTCCCATCTTTTATTCTTATACGTATCCATCTGCCGCTTCTTGAAGCTCTGAGTGTCATTTCTTTGCACTCTGAATGTACTCATCATTGTTTCTCAAATGTCCACCAAATCAAATTTAATGGACCCCCGCATTGCATTGAACACCCACAATCTTCTCCTCCCATTATGATATCAATGGTGAAGCTTTTGATATTGTCACCGATTTTTTTGTTGAGTTTGAGTAATTTAAATGAGGATAGGAAGACAACAAAAACGATGGCTTCTTTCAGATTGAAAAATCACATTTGCTTGCATATGTTTGAAATAATACAGGGGGCATTGGTCTCTGATTCAAAGGAGTTGAATTCTTTAGATAATGATTCAAGTCCCAGGAGGTATAAATTCAGCTGAAACTTAACAAGACTATGGACTCTGACCTCTTAAGGAAAAATCCATCTGCATATTAGTGCTCCTTCTTGGTGTCTCCTTCTGGAATGTTAATGACATACTATCCCAAAACCACAACCCAGGTTTAGGAGAACTCTGTGATCTCATTCAACGTGATCAAGAATTGTATTTGTAAAGTCGGCGCTTGCCTCCACGATCACTAAAGCCTCACTGCAATATATAATATCGAGCCCGATATGTTAGCTTTTAGCAATGATTCTATATTTGGAGAAACTTAAAGAATCGTTAAAACTTAATGCCCAGAAATATAAATTACCTCCAGCCATTGGTGATGTTCTTGATGCAAACCACAGTCCACTTGCTTCTTTACTTCAGCACTCCAGCTTCAATCCAAGCAAAAAGAAAAGAATACAGAAATTCTGAAGGCACTTCCAAGCTCTGCTCTCTCAGCTAGATGGTGTAAAAAACTGAAGGGGATTGAGATACAAGCTTGGGGACCAAATAGATAAATTTATAGCCAAGCTTCCATCAAGCTTCTGATGGCTATGTGTCAAGTGTTCCACAGATCAAGGTAAAGAACTCCAGATGGAGTAATGGACCACTTCAGTAGCTCCCAACAATAAATTTATTAACTGCAGTTGATTTCCTTAATTTAAGGAAATTACTGCAGTTGGTTTCCAGAAATTAAGGAAAGACTGCAGTTGGATTCCAGAATTGTAGGCAGCAGTTGTCAAAAAAATTAATGGAGCTTAACATTCTCCCACTTGGTCCATACTTCCAAACTTAATGTCTCAACTTAAAACCCATTGATAATCTGTATTAAGTAATAGATACATGAATCATGGCGATAAGTCCTCTAATGACGAGTATTATCTTCCATGTATTACTATGTATTTATTCTTATTATAATTTATGTGGCAACAATTTCTTAATGAATAAACCTTATGTTTATTCTTGGTCCTTCTTAAATGAATTTTCTCAAATCAACTTAAGGTGCACATAAATATGAGAAAAAACATCACAATAATTAAGAATTTCATTAAAATAACATTGTCCATACAATGAGAAACTACATAATGGAACCAAGTCCCATATTCATTACATGATCCTTGAATTTAAATGGTGGCATGCCCTTAGTCAAAGGATCAACGATCATCAACTTAGTGCTGACGTGCTCAATGACCACTTTCTTTTCTTTAACACGTTCCCTTATAGCTAAATACTTAATGTCGATGTGTTTATTTCGACTCCCACTTTTGTTGTTTTTAGCCATAAAAACAACAGCTGAATTATCACAATATATTCTCAATGGCTTAGAGATAGAATCCATAATTCTAAGCCTAGAAATGAAACTCTTAAGCCATACACCATGTAAAGTAGCCTCAAAATAGGAGACGAACTCGGCTTCCATAGTGGAAGTGGCAATCAAGGTCTGCTTGGCACTCCTCCATGATACAACTCCACCGGCCATCATAAAAATGTAACCTGATGTTGATTTGCGTGAATCAACACATCCAACAAAGTCAAAATCTGAGTAGCCAATTACTTCCAAGTTGTCCGTCCGTCTATACATAAGCATGTAGTCTTTGGTTCCTTGAAGGTACCTCATTAATTTCTTTGCAACTCTCCAGTGGTCTAAACCTGGATCACTCTGATATCGTCCCAACATTCCCACAACAAATGCAATGTCAGGTCTTGTGCAGACTTGAGCATACATTAGGCTTCCAACAGCAGAAGCATATGGAATGTTCTTCATTTGTTCCCTTTCAAGGTCGTTCTTCGGGCATTGGTTCAAATTGAACCTATCACCCTTCACTATGGGAGCTACACTTAGTGACAGACCCAAGATGCCTCAAAATCTGTCTCTATGGATCTTAATGACAATGACATAAGATGCGTCACCCATATCCTTCATATCAAAATTTTTAGAGAGGAATTGTTTCACCTCATGTAGCAAACCCTTATCATTGGTTGCTAGCAAAATGTCATCCACATATAAAACAAGAAAACAAATTTTACTTCCACTAACTTTCAGGTATATACATTGATCCATAATGTTTTCTACAAAACCAAAAGAAGAAATTACATTATGGAATTTCAAATACCATTGGCGGGATGCTTGTTTTAAACCATATAATGACTTCTTGAGCTTGCAAACCAATTGCTCACCATCACTAGAGGGGAATCCTTCAGGTTGTTTCATGTAAACCTCCTCCTCTAGATCTCCATTAAGAAAAGTCGTTTTCACATCCATTTGTTGCAACTCCAAGTCAAAATGGGCTACTAATGACATAATTATGCGCAAGGAATCTTTCTTAGATACAGGAGAAAATGTCTCCGTGTAGTCGATTCCTTCTTTCTGAGTGAATCCCTTAGCAACAAGTCTTGCCTTGTATCTCTCAATGTTTCCCAATGAGTCTTTCTTTGTCTTAAAGACCCATTTACATCCAATGGATTTTGCACCATTAGGCAACTCAACAAGATCCCAGACTTCGTTACTCTTTATGGAATTCATCTCTTCCTTCATGGCATTGTACCATAGTTCTGATTCTTTGCAACTCATGGCTTGTGAAAATGACTTGGGATCATTTTCGGCTCCAATGTTATAGTCAGATTCTTGTAGATACACAACATAATCATTAGGAATTGCTGATCTCTTTGGTCTAGTAGATCTTCTTAATGTTGTACCATCATCTTCCTGAGAAGTATGTGGTTCAACTTGTTGTACAAAAGTTCTTGGCAACTTTTGAACTCCTTGATCTACTGGAATATCGTCAGCAGCTTGTGGAACTTCAACAATTGGTTGTTCAACACCAGTTTGTACTTGAGGGGTGCTATGAACAATAACCAATCTATCGCTTGAAGTGGAAGGTTGAGATTCTGATTGATCCTTCTCAGAAACTATGTTTCTGGTTTGATCGCTCCCACTGATCAAGTCATTTTCAAGAAACTTTGCATTTCTTGATTCCACAATCCTAGTGCTGTGACATGGACAATAAAATATGTAACCTTTAGACCTTTCAACATATCTAATGAAATACCCACTAATGGTCCTTGGGTCCAGCTTCTTCTCTTGTGGATTATAAATTCTCACTTCAGACGGGCATCCCCAAACGCGCATATGTCGCAAACTCGGTTTCCAACCTTTCCATAATTCAAATGGCGTTTTAGGAACCGCCTTGGTTGGAACTCGGTTTAATATATACACTGCCGTCTTAAGTGCTTCAGTATACAAGGATTTAGGAAGATTGGAGATGCTAAGCATACTCCGCACCATGTCCAATAATGTTTGATTTCTTCTTTCTGCTACACCATTCTGGTCGGGTGATCCAGGCATGGTGTATTGGGCAACGATCCCATGCTCTTGAAGAAATTTAGCAAATGGCCCAGGTGCTTGTCCATCTTCTGTGTATCTACCATAATATTCTCCACCTCTATATGATCTCACGATCTTAATTTGCTTGCCGCATTGTTTCTCTACTTCAGCCTTAAAGATCTTAAAGGCATCTAATGCTTTGCTCTTTTTATGAAGCATGTAGAGATACATATATCGTGAGTAATCATCTATAAAGGAGATGAAGTATCTCTGACCATGTGAGTCCATATCTGGACTACATATATCAGTATGTATGATCTCTAATATGTCCGAACTCCTATTGGCACCTTTCTTTGACTTGTTGGTCTGATTTCCCTTTATGCAGTCCACACAAGTCTCAAAATCAGTAAAATCCAGAGTATTAAGTACCCCTTCATTTACCAATATTTTAATTCTTTCTATGGAGATATGACCTAGTCTCCGGTGCCATAATTTAGAAGAGTCTTCATTAATAACACATCTTTTAGTGCCAGTGTGAACATGCATTGAATCATAAGTGACATTGTTTTGTAAATTAATGCAGTAAAGACCATTAGACAAAATACCATTCCCAACATAATCAGATTTATAGAATAGACTGAAAGATTTTTCTGAAAAGTTTAAGGAATATCCAAAAGGTACAAGCCTTGAAACTGAAATCAAGTTTCTAGAAAAACTTGGAACATAAAAGGTCTTTTCTAATTCCAAAACAAAGCCACTACTTAAAGTTAAATAACATGTTCCTATAGCTTCCACATGCGAGCCCATCTTGTTTCCTGATAAGATGCTTTGCTCACTTCCCACTGGCTTCCTTAGGTTTTGCAAACCCTGCAAGGAATTCGAAATGTGAATTGTTGATCCAGAATCAATCCACCATGTGTTAATATTAACGTTAACCATATTAGATTCATAACAAACAAATGAGATTAAATTACCTTTGTCCGCAAGCCATTTCTGAAATTTGGCGCATTCCTTCTTCATGTGTCCCTTCTTTTTACAGAAGAAAAACTTGGAATCCTTCTTGATATCAGCTTGGGGAGGTACTTTACCTTTCCCTTTCCGATTGGCTTGAGATTTTCCCTTTCCACGCGTTGCCAGCATTGCACTCTCTCCCAGTTCCATCACTAGTCTCTCTTCCTCTTGAACACACATGGTCATGAGTTCATTAATTGAACATTTATCCTTATGTGTGTTGTATGAGATTTTGAAAGGTCCATATTGGTGTGGAAGGGTGTTCAGGATGTAGTGCACTAGGAAGGGCTCTGATACCAAATGTTAGCTTTTAGCAACGATTCTATATGCGGAAAAACTTAAAGAATCGTTAAAACTTAATGCCCAGAAATATAAATTACCTCCAGCCATTGGTGATGTTCTTGATGCAAACCACAGTCCACTTGCTTCTTTACTTCAGCACTCCAGCTTCAATCCAAGCAAAAAGAAAAGAATACAGAAAGTCTGAAGGCACTTCCAAGCTCTGCTCTCTCAGCTAGATGGTGTAAAAAACTGAAGGGGATTGAGATACAAGCTTGGGGACCAAACAGATAAATTTATAGCCAAGCTTCCATCAAGCTTCTGATGGCTATGTGTCAGGTGTTCCACAGATCAAGGTAAAGAACTCCAGATGGAGTAATGGACCACTTCAGTAGCTCCCAACAATAAATTTATTAACTGCAGTTGATTTCCTTAATTTAAGGAAATTACTGCAGTTGGTTTCCAGAAATTAAGGAAAGACTGCAGTTGGATTCCAGAATTGTAGGCAGCAGTTGTCAAAGAAATTAATGGAGCTTAACACGATAGACACCAACAGGTTTGTGGAAACAGTCGTGAGGTGCAACCTCCAGTCCTTTACTTAGATATCAAAGCACCTACACAGAGTTTGAGAGACGCATCCCTACCACTGAGCCACACCATAAAATAAATTATTTAAAAGATGGCTATTGCGTAAGACCTCTTTTTCATTCGTTCTCCTTCTTACATGGGCATGGTTTTGTAACTATTCCTACCTCTCTATGATTCGTCTTTTTCATGAAACGAGGAAAAAAAATAAAGGAGTCCTTCCTCTTGGCTCTACCAATATCATTACCTCACTTGAGCTTGACCCGTAAGCTCGAGCTCCTTCCTACTCTTAGTGGCTAAGGATCATTTAGAGTATGTATCTCCAACCTATTATGTGAGGGACGAAGGTGGTTGTGTTAGTGGAAAGCCCCTTGAAAGGTCATTCATGAGCTTGGAAAAGGTCTATTTGTAACTTTCTTAATATCCATTACAACATTGGGTATGAATATTGACTAATATGATGAAAACCTGAGCATCAATAGTTGAATAGACCATTGTGAGTGAGCGGTAATCATGAGACAAATATTGTTACATCTTAGTATGAATAATTATTGGCAACCGTAATGTTGATAATTTTGAAGTATTTGTTCATAGGGTTACATTCTCATTTAGTTGTGTAAATAGACTTACCTGCACTGACTTCTGCCCTTGGTTTGTGGTTGAAGAATTGTGCTAGAAAACCAAATTGGATTAATTAATATTGTCCCAAAATCATAAGGTGGAGTTGCAACATACTTTTTGGGGTTTAAATGCCTAAAATTGAGAATTTATTAGAGTTATTAAAAACTCTAATCATGTCTATTGCTGGAAGCACAATTAAAATCGGCAAGGACACTCTTTTTGATATTCAAATATTTCTGCACGGTGCACAAGAAAATATTGATTTCTTGTGGTTTGAGTCACAGTTATAGTGAGATGAGTTACAACAACATAAGAATCATTCTGAACTTGTTTTTGTTCAGAAAAATCCTCTCTTTGAGATTGATATAGAATCCCATCAACTGCCAGAAACGAATCAAGACATTGAAAGAGAAAATTTGCATGTAGGTGTGGAAATTCATCCTACACTTCCCAAGCCAATCATTAGACCTTGGGAAGAGCTTGTTAGCAACAAACATAGAATAGATGTTGATATGATAAGGAGGCATCCTTTCATACTCTAGACTACTCAAAGCCCATCAAATTTCAGAGTGTTGGATTTCTTCAGGATGGTTCTTCACTTGTTTCTACTCCTCCTCCACATTCACAACAAATTGTGAAATGCCAACATTGTGACCAAGTTGGCCATGTGAAAGATCACTGTTTTGATCTTCACCCATGTAAGCATTGTGGTCAACACACTCATTCTTCAAACAAATGCTTCAAAAATAAGCCTCCTGCAAGAACAAATATTCACCTTGGATGGATCACTTCTTGGAAATGGGCTTCAACAGCCAAGGAGATATTTAAATCATATCACATAATTTGTTCTTGAATATTGAGAAGTACTTCAGTTGAGATATTTTCATCTTCTCACCTTGTATCTGTTAGGGAGGGAATTGATGGTCTTCTACAAGTTTCAAAGATAAATCAAGCGAGCCTAAGACACAACCTGAACCTGTTCCCTGATCCTACAACCAGTGACGGGCATACCCAAATTCAAAGTTGTATCTAGAGACACAGAAGCCCCTAAGCATGCCTTTGGTTGGTGGCCTTCCTTAAACCACCGCAGGTTGTAGATCTCCCTTTTTCCAAGTTGAATGTCTCCCTCCTCAAAGAATTATGGACACTTCCTCTAGTAGAAGATTTCAACTTCTTACAAGATTTGGAAGAGTTCTGTGAACAACACTAAGAATTCTAGGTTGAGACCCCAACGGTCTCCCTTATCAAAGCATTAGGGAGCACTTCTTCTAGCAGAAAAATTAAACTTCTCGCCAGATTTGGAAGAGTTATAGGAGCTACACTAAGTGTTCCAGTGTTTGTTGTCATCCTTAAACCACCATCAGTTGAGACCTCAAGTTCTCCTACCTTATTCCATCATTTAAGAGGGCACAATCAACCAATTTCTATCATGCATTGTTGAATTTTTGTATTACGACTCTCTCCTTGGACTCGTATATAGCCCTTTAGATTAAGGGGAGTGGGGGGGGGGTGTTGGACACCTAATATGATAAGGGTTGGTTTGGAACGTGAATAGTCACCAGAGTCCAAGAGATCACTTGGTATATGAAGACCAAGGGTCACAAGAATGTATTATAAATGTATATCATTTGAATAGTAAAAGAAATTCATGTTTATCTTATATTTTGTCTTCTCCATGTGTGTGTTTAACAGAGAATTTTATGGATTGAATAATCAAGAAATGGATGAAACTCTTTGCTAACCTATAATTTTCATTTCTTCAAATTGGCTCTTTAATGCACCTATCTCACCCTCCATGCTCTACATTTGTTGCTTCTAACTTATTAGAATTTCTATTGAAGTTTTCGACTGAGTATTTAAAATTTTTGTTGTATCTGTAGTTGATGAATTTATTTTTTCATTACCATCATGTCTTCAATCTCCACGAACTATATTTATTTTCCCTTTTTGTCTAGGTAAGACATAATGTTCTAGACTATACCATAAAATTTATGAAATTGGTGATAGGGAAAGAGGAAAGGGAGTGGTCGATCTATTGAAGGTGGGATATGTGAAATAGAGGACTGTAAGAAAAAGGCCTTGATGAACCATGGATATAAAATAATAGTTCTCAAATGACAAAAAGTTTGGTATTAACAGGCCCTCAAATTCTCAAAATCCTGAAGTGATGTTTTACAAAAGAGCGTTTGAGTGGACCTGACATACTGGGATGCCTATATGGAAGGCACTTGGTCACAATGCATGGTCCTAAGTTCCCATTGAATTAGGCCATGTGTGCTAAATGACATATCAACAAGGAAAGATTTAGGAGCTAATATTTGCAGGCGAGCTAATTTTCCACGTTTAAAAAAAATGATTCACCCAAGTTTTATAGCATAAAATTGATTTGCCTGAAAATTTGCCAAAATTTTATAGAGACTATGTAAAACCATTAGAAATTTGAATATTTTGACAAAAATATCACGAACATTTTATAGTTTTCATATTAGGGACTAGTAAGTTTCTCCAAGGTTTCTAAACTTTAAGATAAATTTTCATCCTTAAAAATTTCCCTATATATCCATGGGTGTTTGCTCCTGAAGTCCAGTGGTCTAATATTTATCGATTAATGGTCCAAAGAGACATAAGAATGGTCGATTCCTAATAGAAAAGATTCATGTCATAGGCCCAAAGAAAGTTGTTTTGTCATGATTTCTTAGTGTTAAAGGATTCTTGAGTATTCCTCAAATTCTTAGTCTTTTCTTGAATTCCAGGTAAAGTTTAATTTGGTGGTTGCAACATGGAGCTTACTGAAATATGAATAATGTTTGCAAAACAAACCACTGAGTGAGGTCAGATCGAAGAAATCATTTATAAATTAAAAGAGTCGAGAGAGGTGGTTTAACAAGTGTGTAAGTGTGCGGACGAGTAGAGGTGCACTAAAACAAGTATCAACACATAAGGTGTTTGAACTGCATGATGAGAAGTAGGTGCACAATAGTGAGTATCAACATAGGAAGAAGTTACTAGTTTGTAATGAAGTCCAAGAGTGGTGAATAGAGTGAGAATGGTATGTAGTGAAGAGAAAGAGTGGTGAGTAGAGTGAGAATGGCCTGTAGTGAAGTGCGAGATTGGTATTGTCTATAGTGTAGTGTTAGAATGATATCATCTATAGTGAAGTGTGAGAGTGGTATTGTCTACAGTGAAGTGAAAGAGTGGTATGGTCCATAGTGCAATGCAAGGGTAGTGAGAAGTAGAGACGAATTTGCACATAGTGAAGTGTCTGGAGCAAATATGATATTCATGAGGTAGTTGCAACGAATTGAAGAAGAGAAAAGAAGACCAAAGAAAATAAGCTTTTGAATTAGAGAGTAGAGGGAATTGATGTCTCTTGTAGGTTTGTTCTATAAATAAGTAGAAGGGATTCATGTCTCTTGTAGGTTTGTTCTATAAAGAACTAGAAGGGATTGGTGTCTCTTATAGGTTGGTGCATACAAAGCAACAAATGGGGTTGGTGTCTCCAGTAGGTTGGTTCCTACAAAGTAGTAGAGGGGATTGGTGTCTCTTATAGGTTGGTGCTTACAAATTGATGTAATAGTAGGTTGGTGCATACAAGATATTTTATAAAAATATTTTTTTTGGTTTTCTCGCATAAGAGTTTCCACGTATATTTTGTGTTACTTATTCATTTTATCATATTGATGTTTTATGATGATTAATTGGTAATAAAAAGGTAAAAATTGTTGGAAATACTGAGAAGGGGGTGAATCAATATTTCTATGGCAATTAATCAATATTAACTTCATGGAGAATTAATTATCATTAGCATGAAATCAAAACATAAATTAGCAACACCAATAAAAAATGCACAACATCCAAGATTGTACACAAAATATTTTAGGTGGAAACCCTTCTAGGAGAAAAAACCATTGAATGCTTCTTATGATAGGTCTTTTAAATTTACATCAATAGGAAGCTATGACTTCCAAGATTTCTAGCATCAATTGAAGGAGGAGAAAAACCCCTATCTTAGGCTCTAACTTGAAGCAAGCTCCAACTCCCTGATTTATGAACTCCAACTAGAAGGATGCTCCAACACCTAGATTTACTAGCTCCAACTATAAGGATAATCCAACACCCTACCCTAGCACCACCCTGTCACCGTGAAGTGTTCTAAGGCTTTGACTTAAAGGAGACTCCAATCTCCTGCCTTACACCACCCTATCACCCTACTTAGAAACCTACCACTTACCCTAAAGGATATGACCTTGAGTTCATCACAGTGGAC
This sequence comes from Pinus tabuliformis, assembly GCA_031772625.1. Taxonomy (NCBI): domain Eukaryota; kingdom Viridiplantae; phylum Streptophyta; class Pinopsida; order Pinales; family Pinaceae; genus Pinus; species Pinus tabuliformis. Next base: position 909,350,442 of record CM062820.1, on the reverse strand, counting down.
CACATTTCACAAATTTTTAGAATGGATCCTCTTGTGCTCAATATCAATACAAAAAAAAACTGAAATGTAATCTTAGCTTAGTCAAATATGCTTCTTCTTGATATGTACATCAAACCCTAGCTCGTAAAACTTAGTTATCTTCTGCTCAATTTGCATCAATTAGCATCAAACATATATTCATATAACCCTAGTTCAACAAGAAAGTTAGAAGCATTGTAAACCATGACATTCATCAGTTTCCCTCACAGGTTGATAACACTACTCAACAAACTTTTTAAAACCCTAAATCAATAATAGAATATCAAACATGCATCAATATTGTGCCATCATTCCATACATTAGTGCACCAACAATATATCATGCCAAACGTCTCTACAATGCAAGCCTTCTTTATTGTCTCAAACTCTAGTTGTTATGATTAACAAATGCAAGTGAACTGACAACTCCGTAAACAACCCTGCAAGGTCATTATGATCAACAAAAAACTCAAATCATTAATATCTTTAAACCATGATCTTTTTCCTTTGTATCCACATATGCATTTAAACCTAAAGGCTTAATTCTTTCTCATCCATATATCACCATGTAAATTCATCCAAACTAACTCATACTAGTGATTGATACAATTTCACTTATGATGATAGGAGGTATGTAAGTCAATGAACAAACCCTAAAAAACCCTTCTATTGATGTAAGGAGGCGGAATTTAAGCAGAGAAAAGGAGTTATCAGACTGGTACCTATGCTGGTTACAGGCTGCAAAAATCAGAGATCAAAACAAGGCAAAACAGAGCAGAGAACCCCAGCTGCACAAGGCCTAACTGGATCAGCGCACCCTCAACACAGAGGTTTTGACATTCAGCGCAGGTAGCCTTCACGGGACCTGCGTTGAAATGCAGAACCTCTTCACAGGGTCTGCGCTGAAGGAGAAATGAGAGTTTCTCACTAGGTTCTGGGTCACAGATTGCTGATTAATCTACAGTTTCAGGCCAAATAAAAGCAACAAGCAAGGTACAATCAAAGGGATGCTTTGAGGGAGTACTAAGATCTATCACAAAGGATCATCAAATCATTTGTGAGTCCATTGTTCAGATCATAGAAAAATCCAGTGATTGGATCAAAGCAGCAACTGTCTACTTTGCATCTGAGAATAGCAGATGCAGTTCGATTGTTGCTGTTGAGTCTATGAACAAACAATGATGGAAACACAAACAAAACGACTAAATAGATCTCCCCAGCGGAGTCGCCAATTTGTTGTGGGGAAAAATGCCTATGCAGGACGATCCTATCCACCTAAGGTGTGACAGTGCCTTAGCAACAAACAGAGACAGCTATTCTAGTATTCTTCCTTTATGAATTAAGAATGAAGAGAGATGGATGGACTAATCAGTGTCTTCCGTTTGTCCCTCGATCTAGTTTCCCTTCTCTTTGAGAGTTCCCAACTACTTGCCTTCTCGCTCGCCCAGCTTCAAGAGGTTTCTGCAAGATCACAAGAAGAGAACACTACACAAAGACATAGATTCATATTCATAACTAGTTCAGGATTAGAAATAAACTAAACATACTAATGCAATCATACATCAAAGATACACCAGTATATAGGAGAAACCAAGATAGCTTTATTGATGAATAACAAGGTTCAGGAAGAGATACAACCCAGAGGGCTCCAATCCAGCATCTCCTTCCCAACAAATGAAATTCCTATCTTCACCTTCCCTCAAAGCATTAAGCACCCAATGATTCCAATCTCAAACCAACAACAATTCTTTGCAATAACAAAATTCCAGCCTCTAGATCTCATGGAGGAGAGATCCATATATAGATGTTTGGAGAGAGGATGGTTCAGCTTGAGATCTGACTAGTGTCCTCTCCCTCTGTCAGTTCTTGATTCCACTTGGAGGTTCTTGCTTCCACTTGGAGATTGGGAACCTCTTACTCATCATAGTCGAATTCACTGAGGCAAGTGTCATTGAGGAAGATTCTGGAAGCTTCCTGGGTCTTGACACCTTGCTGAATGAATTTGCCATTTGTCAATTCTCGCTCAGCGCACCCTGGTAGTGCTTCTACCTGCGTTGCAGTGCAGGTAGCCAGTGTTGACTTTGCATTTCAGCGCAGACAGCTAGTGGAGCCACTGAATTGATCCTGAATTGACTTGTTTTTTAGCAGTTTCTGGTGGAGAACTTCTGTGAATTGCTGTGGTTTGTTGGCCTTGTTCCTCTAGGGGTAGGAACAACATGTTTAGGGACTTTGGATCCCTTAGATTATGGACATTTCATGCTTATAGCTGTAAGGCACAAAAATGTCTATAACAGTTGCCCCCTAAAGTATGAGGCCGTTTATCGGGTGAAATGCTTTATCAGGAGGATCCGAAGTTCATCCAATGCTGGGAGGAGACCTGTAATAAGATACAATACAATACATTATTTTTCATACTGTTTTCATGATCTAGCTGAGGCGGGCATTCCCATGCTCAGCTTTATAAATTCATTTTTCTGTACATAGAACAGACAATCGTCTGATGGTAGACTGATAATTTTGATGAAATTATCATCCTTTGGGTAGGATGATTATCTGCTGCAATGATGTACATGTCAATGTCTTTATCTGAATATATATCGCAGCCCAGATGGATGAAACTAGATCCGGGGTCTTCAAACTCGTTTGATCTTCACTCTAAGTACAAGTCGATCCATGTGAGAAATGTTTTGAAGTCGAACATGGAAAGACATCGCTTGATTACCGGTCAATGAGGTAAACCGTTAACAAGTGCGAGAGGAATCACCGATAATGATAATGACCCTCAAGGTACTGCAGTACAATTCACGTGGTGTGAATAAAGGACTTGGCGTCGAACACCACGCAAAATCTTTCGGTCGAAGGTCATTGATGTATACCTGTCGCCGGAAGTGAGAAACTTGCCATTGAGGCATGCAAGCTTCAAAGTACTGAAGGGGTTGTTCCTAGATCAACTTCTTGGATAATGAGCTGATGTCGACAAGAAGCGATCCGTCAAAGGAGGGCCTTAATGAATCCCACATCAATGACATGGAACGGAGCTAATGATTTTGATGGAGGTGAAAACGATCTGTGACATATGATTCAGGGTGGCGGTCATGAAAGGATGAAGGATAATGTACGGCAGTGGATGGGACACGGTTGACTTTTTTGAACGACTTCTCTTGAACATATGGCGACACTGATGTGATGGATCGGTAGCATTACCCCAAATATGGATGGTATGGCGAGACCATGGTGATGTGACCGGTGAATGAAACAACCCAACCCGATTGTGGTACGGAGGAAAAGTGTCATGTTCAAGAGCGACTTGCTACCATCAAAGTTTTCTCGAGTTTCTCCCAATTTTTCCCCAGTCATTGCTGACCAGTACCTCTTTATTTTTGTCAAGCTTGAGGAGGATAACATATGCTTGTTCTATAACCTGCCCTTCGGGCAAGCCCATCGCTATGTTTTAACGAGCCTAGCGATAGTGAAACTCGTTCTCGTCTAAAGACAAGTTTGTCGCTATTTAATGATTTTAACGAGTCTAACGACAAAGATAACTCGGTCCTTTTCATTTTTAGAGAGTCTGAAAAGGTACATAAAGTTAACTCCAAAAGCCCTTTTTCGTCATCTAATCCCTTAAGTCCGAAAAAGTATAAAACAATACAGAAGGGATGAGTTTTCGATAGTTTTAACGAGCCGAACAAAACAAGCGCTCGATCTTTTTGTGCAATGATCCCTCAGGTCCAAAAAGATTAAAATCTAGAGGAGGGATAGCACTTCCTGTCCCTTTAACGAGTTGGAAGGCCAAGGACTCGGCAATCTTTTCATATTTTACGAGTCAGATGAAAAGAGCTTAAAGAAGACTCGTCTTTTGAGGAACGAGTGATGAAACAGGTTAGCAGCTGATTCCAGGTACAGGTTGGAATTTTCCAATCACGGCAGTGTCACAAGGATGGCTAGGTGAAATCACTCTTCGCAGTTGTTCCTCAAAATGGGTAAACAATCAAATGGAGGTGAACGATCGGCCAATGGAAAAGTGGAGGTGACGGGCAAACACGACCAAGGCTTTAATGGCTAATGATATTACACTCACTGTGGTTATTTACCGGGATAGTTCATTTTTTAACGAGCTTAAACGCGGGTGGAAACATTTGCTCGGTCTTATGTTTATTTTTTAACGAGCATGAACTATGTGCTAAAACTGCTCGGATCTTGCGTTTATTTTTTAACGAGCATGAACTGTGTGCTAAAACTGCTCGATTACCCAGTCATATGATAAGAATGTCTCATGTAAGATTCCATTTTTTATGGAGCTTGCGCCTTACCAAAGCTATGCCCCGCATCCTTTCGTTATGCAAGTTCGGAAACGACTAATCCTACGAGTTTAAAGGGTTAGACCTACAGGTTTAAAGGGAGGACCTAAAAATTTAAAAAATAAATAGCCGCCCCTTGCTTGCACTCCAAAAGGTTTGCATGCCCCCAGGCATAAAGTACGATTTCAAGGTTACCCCTACTTTAGTCCGGCAAAACAATTGTTTTACCGAGAGAGGCCTAACTCTTTCAGGTTACCAAAGATTGCTCCATTCGCGGCCACGAATAAAACACTTCCTCGGCGATGTCTATCGAAATAGACAAAGGTGAGCAACGATGCCCGCCAACTCACATAACTTTGACAAAAGAATCTTATTCTAGAACAACCCCTCTTCCACTCACGGACGGGGTACGAACTAGTCATATTCTCCCGCGGAAACCTACCCTATACCCAAAGTTTTCCTGCCGAAGCAGACCAGGACGCATGCCCCCTGGGTTCCATTCATATCCTCCCGGATTACTCGCGCTCATCAGGAGGACGAACCGTGGGTTGAGACATTTCTTGCGTGAAGAGACCATTTAGGGATGGTATATGACTATTTGCGACGCATGATCCGGGAAATGAAAGCTGGTCCACGAGCTTGACCACTCTTCCTTCGTGCGGAAAACACATTACTCTAAAGAGTGAGGAGACGATGGCTCCCATGCAATATATATAGTCTCGTCCAAGGAGTAGGTTATAATCCAAGGGTCCTTGAACGACCATCACGTTCATTTGAATGGTCCTCCCTTTCAATGTTATGGGCACATTGGGGAGGATCCCTAAAGGTCGACTGGTTCCTTTATCAAAGCCTGATAGATTTCTCATTTCAGGCAAAAGCGCTGGTGAACCAAGCGCTTTCCAAGCAATAGAGGAAAGGATACTCACAGATGCCCCCTCATCAATGATTGTGCCAGTCATTACCATTCTGTATATTTGGACGATAATTCTGAATGGTATACTTGCTGGCAACCGGGGTCTGCCTAGTTGGTTCCAGTCGAAGGACACAACTAGGTTGCTTGGTGGTGGGACCGAATAGACGGCCGGGTATGACTCTGACGAAGTTCCCTCATGCGATAAAGGAATGGGCAAATTGCCCCCTTGTTCGTCGGAGTCTGTGTTGATGAAGGGAATTTGGATGGTGTCGTCTTTATTCTCCTCTGTGATGGTATCATTCGAAGATAGAGCCTCTGAAGGCAAAACCGGGTCAACTGCCGCCTCAACCTTTTGACTTTTGTCAGGTATGGATTCAGACAGTTCATCTTCAATGATAGGTGCTTCGGCTGACCACCTGAGCGGGACAGCCAGGTTCTCAACTAGTGAAGGACTTGGCAGGAGTTTTTGATGTCCAGGAGGAAGTTGCGCTCGTAAAATCGGGCGATCTTCCAAAACTCTTTTAGCCTCGTCTAAGAAGGGACAACGGTGGATGGCATGGTCGCCTTCACACAGTTTGCAGGGAAATCTAGCTTTCCCTCTCTGTCCTGTGACTTCACTTTCACTAGTTGACAGTGAGCTGTCAACATGGCTATCAGAGGTTGACGCCACCGAATTGTGCAAACGGGGAGACCAGTCCCTTAGTATCCGAGGGATGCAGGGACAATCTCTGTGGAAGTGGTCTCCCTTGCATATGACACATGGCGATTTAGGCCTAGTCAGTGCTGTGTGTGGATTTTTGTCAGACGCCACTTGTTTGCCCCCAGTCGCTTTTGGCTCCTTCTCTTTCTTCTTCTTTTCCTTCTTCTCCTTAGGAACTTGGTTTTTTGTTTTACCAATTCTGTCAAGCGAAGAGGAAGGAGGAGAGGAAGAATTAGATGAAGTAGAAGGCTGGTGGGTAACTCTGGTCTGGTCTAACTGTTGACTCGATTGTTCAGGAATAGTGGTGTTCTGAACGACATTGGTTGAAAAGAGCCAGACCGGCAAGCCAATTGTCAGTCCTGGAAGCGACAATGTGGCCATATGGGGCACACCAACATCTCCCCAAGAGGAGAAGGGACTAGGATTTCCACCAAGGGGAATTCCTTGGTTGGTGGGCTCCATTTTTTCAACCTAAAGATCAACGCAGGAATAAAGGGTGATTGTTCCGTTTAAAATAAATTTTTAACGACGCTTTAGACACAACTTGCTTTTTCAATTTTAAAGAGTCGAGAAAAAGCTAAAGATGACTCTAGTCTCCTTCGATGTTTTAACGAGCCCGAAGTGACAAATGCTCGGATGGACTTTTTCTGTTATAGAGTCTGAAAAAGGCCAAAAGAAACTGCTCTGGAGTTCTAGGCAGAGGGTGTGCCAAACTTTTCGCAAAACCGCAGAATACTTTTTAGGGTACGGGCGGTCGATCTTCTTGAATGCTGTGTTCAGTGCATTGCGATCAATAGGGCGGCCGACACGACTTCCTAAGGATAAAGGTTTTATGCCTATAGGGGTATCCCAATATATACGCGACGGTACGTGGGAGCACAATCCGTACTGGCGCTATCGTCTCTCAGGAGGAATCACCCACCATCAACGAGATCGACAGTCACCAGGCTTTACGATGCCGGAACACGTCTCTAGCCTAGACCTCTATGTTGTGCGTTATGTTGCAAAGCGTTGTTAAGTTCATTCAGTTTATTTTAAGTTGATCTTTTTAGAAGTTTGCCTTTCTGGATCACCACGAGATGTATGATACAATTCCTAAATGCAGTCTAAAGATGATAAGCAAGCTTTATATCTTTTCAACTATGAAAATCCTAGCTACTAAGGGAAAAGAAAGACACCATCTTTTCTCAAAGAGCATTCAGCACACTCTAATGCACTTTCCCTAAATCAAACATGCAAACTATCAAGATGCAAATGCACAATGCAGGTGTTTGTTTTCCGCTTTCTTAGTATTGATGCCTACAAAGAAAGCTTTTGTACAAATTTGAATTTGCTTTTAAATGACAAATACAAACAAGTTTACTTTTTCGAAATCAGAGAGGGTAGAAGAGATTACAACACTTAACGATTTCCGAAATGAATACTTGTTTCGACACTTAAAAGAGACAAACTCAAACCAAAAGCAAAAGTAAATTTATAATCAACTGCAAACAACCAATGAACTCTCTCCTAAGATCACAATCAACAGATCTGAATCAAGGGCTACAGGATGACTATTTCACTCTTGCAAAGGAAAACTTCAAATGACGCCACAAACACATAAAAACACTCACAGTATTTTTGTACAAAAGGAGGTGGAATTTAAGCAGAGAAAAGGAGTTATCAGACTGGTACCTATGTTGGTTACAGGCTGCAAAAATCAGAGATCAAAACAAGGCAAAACAGAGCAGAGAACCCCAGCTGCACAAGGCCTAACTGGATCAGCGCACCCTCAACACAGAGGTTTTGACATTCAGCGCAGGTAGCCTTCACGGGACCTGCGTTGAAATGCAAAACCTCTTCACAGGGTCTGTGCTGAAGGAGAAACGAGAGTTTCTCACTAGGTTCTGGGTCACAGATTGCTGATTAATCTACAGTTTCAGGCCAAATAAAAGCAACAAGCAAGGTACAATCAAAGGGATGCTTTGAGGGAGTACTAAGATCTATCACAAAGGATCATCAAATCATTTGTGAGTCCATTGTTCAGATCATAGACAAATCCAGTGATTGGATCAAAGCAGCAACTGTCTACTTTGCATCTGAGAATAGCAGATGCAGTTCGATTGTTGCTGTTGAGTCTATGAAACAAACAATGATGGAAACACAAATAAAATGACTAAACAGATCTCCCCAGCGGAGTCGCCAATTTGTTGTGGGGAAAAATGCCTATGCAGGACGATCCTATCCACCTAAGGTGTGACAGTTCCTTAGCAACAAACAGAGACAGCTATTCTAGTATTCTTCCTTTATGAATTAAGAATGAAGAGAGATGGATGGACTAACCGGTGTCTTCCGTTTGTCCCTCGATCCAGTTTCCCTTCTCTTTGAGAGTTCCCAGCTACTTTCCTTCTCGCTCGCCCAGCTTCAAGAGGTTTCTGCAATATCACAAGAAGAGAACACTACACAAAGACATAGATTCATATTCATAACTAGTTCAGGATTAGAAATAAACTAAACATACTAATGCAATCATACATCAAAGATACACCAGTATATAGGAGAAACCAAGATAGCTTTATTGATGAATAACAAGGTTCAGGAAGAGATACAACCCAGAGGGCTCCAATCCAGCATCTCCTTCCCAACAAATGAAATTCCTATCTTCACCTTCCCTCAAAGCATTAAGCACCCAATGATTCCAATCTCAAACCAACAGCAATTCTTTGCAATAACAAAATTCCAGCCTCTAGATCTCATGGAGGAGAGATCCATATATAGATGTTTGGAGAGAGGATGAGTCAGCTTGAGATCTGACTAGTGTCCTCTCCCTCTGTCAGTTCTTGATTCCACTTGGAGGTTCTTGCTTCCACTTGGAGATTGGGAACCTCTTACTCATCATAGTCGAATTCACTGAGGCAAGTGTCATTGAGGAAGATTCTGGAAGCTTCCTGGGTCTTGACACCTTGCTGAATGAATTTTCCATTTTTCAATTCTCGCTCAGCGCACCCTGGTAGTGCTTCTACCTGCGTTGCAGTGCAGGTAGCCAGTGTTGACTTTGCATTTCAGCGCAGACAGCTAGTGGAGCCACTAAATTGATCCTGAATTGACTTGTTTTTGAGCAGTTTCTGGTGGAGAACTTCTGTGAATTGCTGTGGTTTGTTGGCCTTGTTCCTCTAGGGGTAGGAACAACATGTTTAGGGACTTTGGATCCCTTAGATTATGGACATTTCATGCTTATAGTTGTAAGGCACAAAAATTTCTATAACACCTATGATTGGATGAAGTGAAGTGTGCCAATGATTAATCAAATACTCTGCCCTTATCTTTTGTTAATATCACGCCTCTTACTCTAACACCAATCAATGAAAAGCACAACTTTGATACTAGGTCAATTATAATCAGGTTGAGATCTAGACAATGTTTCCTAGCTCAAAATTCGCTCTAACCATACAAATAAACCTTAGACACTTCCACTGTTCTGTCACAGTTAGCTTCAAGAAGACGTCTTCAATTTTTTTAACTGAAATCTCACAAGATAGACCTCAATAGAGATTCTATATGAATTTTAGAAAGAGACCTTGAATGGCCATAAAAACACTACAATACCCCGCAAAATTTGCTTCAGACCATTTCAGATTATCAAAAGAAAAGTAAGCGGTCAAGCCTAGATTGGTCTTAGTCAAATTTATGCCTCATAATAAAGTCCTTATAGCCATGAACAAGACCATATATTGGCACATGATCATGCCTCATATCTATCTACAAAAATGAAAAGATAACAATATTTCTTTGATATTGAAAGCTCCACATAATACAAAAGAGTGATCTCGGATTGGTGCACAGATTTCTTGAAAAATATCTGAGTTTTATGCCATTAACGCTATGAAATCATTCACCAAGTCATTTGTTAGGGTCACAAGTGCCGAGAAAATTTTGCCATCAAAGAAGCCTATGTGACAGGTATTAGGCTGAGATCACAAAAAAAAGAGCCTCAAATAGTTTGAATTTCCCAAGGAGAAACGTTGAGAACACTCAGAAAAGCTCAAATAAATGCCTCAAAATCCACAAAAAATCACTACAATTATGCAAAAGTATAGTTGCATTAGGGCTTAGATATCTCTAGTGAATATATCCTTGGATTAGACACCAAATCCCTTCAACAATTTGCAAAATGTAATTGTGAATGAATGGGATAGGCTTAAGAGAGAATATGCTCTACTCCATATTTAAATAGGTTTGAACCATATGCCGAAATATGCCTCCATTCATGCCCTAAAAATGGTCGAAAAATCTCAGACCAAATTTCCATGGAACAAATCACAAAATGATCATGCAAACTCAGAAAAACTTGGACAAGGAAGATGAGTAGAAATTAAAAACCCTCAGTCCCTATGGTGATGTGAATACCCTAGAAATAATCATAGAAACTCCAACGAATATCTTCAATCAAAAAGGTCAAAAATTAAACTCAGAAATTTGACCATCCACTCTGATTTTCTTTACTACACAGGGCCACAGTGATCTCATGAAGGATTAGACATTGATATTGTGTACTTAGTGGAGGATCTGAATCTCCCTTTTATAGTGATGAAGGGGGATTCAAGTGGAGTCGACTTATTCCCAAATGGAGGTAACTGACTTCAATTTTGAATTTCAAAATTGGATTTTGGATCCAAAATCCACACACTTTATTGAGACTAACTTTAATTTAATTTTTAGTTATTTTTTCCTTAATAAAATCTTCTTTTGACTAGGCCTATGCTATTTTTTTTTTTGAATAAAAAAATTGCTTGTAGCATATCCTTTGGGGGTTTCTTGACCAAAAATGGGGCTCCAATCCTTAAAGAGGTGAAACTCCTCAATCATCAGGAATTATGATATGTGCCACGTACGATCAGATACAACCTAATGAGGAGAATCAAATGGTGATTATCTTGAGTCCAAACACATTGACCTTTCCATCCAAAATTATCATCAAATGTGGGGCATCATGACGACACCATAGGGGCTTTATTTGCTTTATTTCTTCTTGTAGAAATTTCTCTATGGATCAGATAGCTCCAATACCCTGTAGAAATTCTCATTGTAGATCGCCTGATAATGCAATTTACTAAAGAAATATACTTGATCTACTTCTACTATCAAACTTTGCGGAAGCTTAATCAATTTGAGCAAGATCAATTGGACACATATACCAGAGAAAAAGAAATCATACACATGAAAGACAGAAGAATACTCTGGGGAAATCCTTAGCTAAAAACCTCGCTATCTGTATTATCATACAAGTGGAAATATCTTAGGATTACACAAAGCTTTAGCTCACAAGCTATCCAACTCTCAGTACAATCCCTCACTGCTGCTCATAGATAGAATAGATAACACATATGCCTTCCATCAATCCTCTAAGCCTCCTATTTCCTTGCAGAGTTTCTCCTGGGTCCTCTAGCTGCAACTTGTCTGAATACTCCTCTCACACACAACACTGACCTATGAAATAACTGCACATTCCTGAAGGAGATAATTCCTTCTTCATGGATGAGTTTCCTTTATAGGAAAATTTCTCCAACTGATAGTACATTGTCCCTTCCTTTAATCTCAACTAGGTCTTTCTCTGAACTGACATGCATGAGTTATTAATGAGAGAATATTCAGTTATCTGGAGAACACTAGTTCCATGCATGCATGCATTAACTGACTGAACTCACAATTAGTTCCTCAAACTGTTTGGAACTAATTTAACTGGATTTAACTCAGTTAACTGAACTAACTAATTACAACTCAAATACAACTCATCCTTATCTCCTTTATTAAGGGATAACTTCCTCAATCAAAGGGATAACTGTTGCATGTCTTCATAAAGGCTTCATGTTTGATTTTCTCCAACTAATTAACTCAAGATGAATTAATTAATTATTTTACAAACAGTTGCTGAGATCAAATTCAAATTTTAATTCAGGGACTAATTAAAATTGGAATCTATCCTGAAATTCTATTTATAACAATGCTATTTTTAGCATTTCTATTTTTTTCTATTTCCAACTGAGTTGGAGTATATCCTGAAATGCTATTTATAGAAATGCTATTTTTAGCATTTCTTGTTGCTATTTTCAACACTCCCTCTCAACAAGAAAGACATTCAACTCGAACCCGATCGTAAACCTTTGTAATGTTCTGCATGCAACACTTCTCTCAAGTGTTGTTGCTCCAACAACTCAAAAACAAAAAATATCCAACCTGAATCAGAATGATGCCTTTGTCATCAAAGTCTTTGACTGTTATTTCCTCTGTCGATTGAAAACTCCGCACCTCTGTGCTCTTAAGTATCTGACTACTCTAACCTCTGTCACTTTGATCTCTGACTGCATCAATCACACTGATTCCTCCTGTTGCATCCATGCTGCTGCTGGTCCTATCTCCCAGCATTGCACCTCCTCTCATCATGTTGCATTGTGCTGCACACTGCTGCACCGCAACTTAGATACTGAGAAGTAAGTAACTGATCTCCCAACTGACCTCCCTGTTGGGCTAGAAACACCCTCTGATGCTGAAGCTCCCTCTACCACTAACAAGTGCTCCCTCTCTGACCTTTACGTTGCTGCAACAACTCCCTGCATCTCGCATCGTTGCACACCTCTCTATGCCATCCTACACTAGTGCAACACTCCTATGCCTCTTGCATTGCTGCAGCCTGCTAGCTCTGCGCTGTCTTGGGACTCCTGCACTATAGCTCTCTCTGCCGCTCCATCCGCATCCATCTCTATCCACTTAGCCAGTCCTGCTACTCCTTGTCGGGGCTCCTGTAGCAAGGTCTAATCAAAGAGGCTGGGTACCTCAAGGATCCTACCCCTATTTCAGCCTTCTTGGGAATATCACTTCACATCGTCCCACCTCACACCTGGAGGTATGGATGAATGTGATCCCTCTGCCCACTTGGCTCAAAATTTCCCCCTACTGGAGGTCTCTGCATGAGTGGATGCCTCCACTCGGTCTCATCTCGGCTTCTCTAATTGTGGCTGCTCCACAACCTCCTGAAGCTGCATCACCAATTGTGGCTCCTCCACAATTGTTTGAGACTTCTTTTGGCACTACATGTTGAGAGGTAATTTACTCTCCCTCTCAACCACCAAGTCTCCAACATTTTCCTTGCTTCTCAAGGCTTTGCATGCATCTTGAACCTCAAGAGCATACAGGTTCTTAGCTAGCACACCAATCTGTTTCATCTTTCCTGCTGTCACAAAATTTTCTGAAAAAGGAGTTGATTTTAAATCAGCGATATCTCCCTCATCCGAACTCTGATTCAGACAATTTTTTTTTTTGAATTTGGGTCTTTTTTCGCTAGGAATCCAGATCTGCTATTTGTTTCTAAAAATTTTGCACAAAAAAATTTAGATCTGATCTGAAAACTCGCGGCCCAATTTTTTTTTTTATACTTTGAATTTTCTTCTTTGTATATTGTTCACTGCTTCGAAAACTTGGCTCCGATACCATGTAGAAATTTCTCTATGGATCAGCTAGCTCCGATATCATGTAGAAATTCTCACTGTAGATCACTTGATAATGCAATGTACTAAAGCAAAATACTTGATCTACTTCTACTATCAAACTTTCTGGAAGCTTAATCAATTTGAGCAAGATCAATTGGAACACATATAACAGAGAAGAAGAAATCATACACATGAAACACAGAAGAATACTCTGTGGAAAGCCTCAGCTAAAAACCTCGCTATCTATATTATCATACAAGTGGAAATATCTCAGGATTACACAAAGCTTTAGCTCACAAGCTATCTAGCTCTCAGTACAATCCCTCACTACTGCTCATAGACAGAATAGACAACACATATGCTTTCCTTTAGTCCATCAAGCCTCCTATTTCCTTGCACAGTTTCTCTTGGGTCCTCTAGCTGCAACCTGTGTGAATACTCCTCTCACACATAACACTGACCTCTGAAATAACTGCACAATCCGGAAGGAGATAATTCCTTCTGCATGGATGATTTTCCTTTATAGAAAAATTCCTCCAACTGATAATACACTGTCCCTTCCTTTAATATCAACTGGGTCTTTCTTTGAATTGACATGCATGAGTTATTTATGAGAGAATATTCAGTTATCTGGAGAACACTAGTTGCATGAATGCATGCATTATCTGACTGAACTCACAATTAGTTCCTCAAACTGTTTGGAACTAATTAAACTAGACTTAACTCAGTTAACTGAGCTAAATAATTACAACTTAAATACAACTCATCCTTATCTCCTTAATTAAGGGATAAATTCCTCAATCAAAGGGATAACTGTTGCATGTCTTCACAAAAACTTCATGTTTGATTTTCTCCAACTAATTAACACAAGATGAATTAATTAATTATTTTACGAACAGCTGCTGAGATCAAATTAGAATTTTAATTCAGGGACTAATTAAAATTGGAATCTATCCTGAAATGCTATTTATAGCAATGTTATTTTTAGCATTTCTATTTTTTGCTATTTCCAACTGAGTTGGAGTATATCCTAAAATGCTATTTATAGCAATGCTATTTTTAGCGTTTCTTGTTGCTATTTTCAACAGTTCTAGGGCTTCTTGTCCATTGTAGCTTCCAACTAATGGAATCCTAGAGTATATTAGTAACATTCAACGAAATATATTGGAACCAATGACAACACCATTCAAGAATCTTCCCCTTTGTCATTGATGGGAACACACATACTCCCCCAACGACTTATGCTCCCCCTACCTCCATGCTCTGATCCTATTTTCTTGATCTCTCTTCCCTTTTGAAATCAATGCAAAGGGTTACTCCCCCTGATGGAATATATTCCTCTGTCTTCCTACAATAGACTACCTTTCTACCCCTTACATGTTATGCATTTTATGGCTTTCCAAAACTAATACCTCCTACAATTATGTTCATGACTCTGCTTTCCAAACCTGTTGCTCCACTGAAGAAGAGGATGATTAATCTTCCCATAATACTGAGTACTGCTCTAATGACTTCTTCACATTTTTTATTTGTCAAAATACTGAAAGATATATCTTCAACCACTGCTACTGAGACTCCCCCTTTGTACCTCATGGTTTTTCTTTCTTCTCCAAATCTTCTTGTACTTGATGTTAGAGTTCTCATTCACCTTGTGTTATGTAACCAGCTCACAAAATAGAAGAAAATATAGATCAACAAATTCAAAATTAGCCTCTTCAAGGGGGAAACCTCCTTTACATTACACAAATGAATAATTCTTGGATAATACAAATGACAATACCTCATTTCTATATATAGGAGTCTAAGGGGTCCCAATACAATTAGAGCCTACATAACAATAATATTGTAGGGGCACAACAATGACAATAGTGGGCTTCTATGGGGCATAATAATAACAACATGGGAAATATATGGGCACAATAATATAATAAGGGGGTTGCACTAATAACAATAATGGATTACACTAGTAGTATATGGACCTAATATGCCTCGCTCCTTCAAAACATGTTGTCCTCAATGCTTGAATAGTTCTGGATGCTTCTGTATAAAATTCTCATCCTTCCATGCAGGATATTCAGTGGGTAAGTTCTTCCACTTGATGAGATACTCTAAAATTGATCGATTCCGTAGCTGTCAATTTCTTGTTTTTTTTACTGCTTCTGGTTCTAATATGATTTTTCCTTCCTTGTCAAGTTCTGGCAATATTGTTTGAATTGGGATCTTCTCACCTATAATCTTATTTAAGCATGAAACGTGGAAAAATGGGTGCACTCGGGAAGATGCAGGAAGCTCCAATTTGTATTCCATAGTACCAATATTTTGTAACATCTTGTACGAACCATAATACTTTGGTGATAATTTATTATCCTTCTTAGCTTGCTTGAGGGAAATTTGTTTGTATGGTTGTATTCATAGAAATTCCTAGTCACCTACATCAAAACTTCTGTCATTGTGATGTTGATATGCCTGTTGCTTCATTCTATTCTGCACCAAAGTGAGGTTATCATTTAAGAGTTTGAGAACTTGTTGTTGATGCTCGATGTGATCTTCCACTTCTTAAACCTTAGAATTTTCTTTTAAAGATGATGTGATGGATGGTGGATGATATCCATAAAGTGCCATAAATTTGGTCATTTTTGCTGCACTATGGAAGGAAGTGTTATACCACCATTCAGCGAGAGGCAATCACTTGACCCATTGTGCTTGTTTATTAGATACAAAGCAATAAATATATCCTTCCAAACATTTGTTCATTATCTCAATTTTCCCATCAGATTGAGGATGATAAGATGAGCTATGAGCTAACTGAGTACCCAAATATTCCACCTCTTGTACTCCAAATAAATATTTAGAGATTTTTGCATATAATTGCTTCTCCTCGAATAGTTTGAGCACCCTGTCAACATGTTGAACATGATCCTTGCAAGACTTGTTGTAGATTAGTATATCATCAAAAAATACTAACACAAATTTTCTAAGGAAGGGTTTGAAAATGGAATTCATCAAACCTTGAAATGTAGAAGGTGCATTGGTAAGGCAAAAAGGCATGACCAAAAATTCATAATGACCCTCATGAGTTCTAAATGTTGTTTTTGGAATGTCTTCAATCTTCATTCTGATTTGATGATATCCTGAACGATAACAGTAATATCATGGGCCTACATAACAATAATATTGTAGGGGCACAACAATAACAATAGTGGGCTTCTATGGGGCATAATAATAACAACATGGGGACTATATGGGCACAATAATATAATAAGGGGGTTGCACTAATAACGATAAGGGATTACACTAGTAGTATATGGACCTAATATGCCTCGCTCCTTCAAAACATGTTGTCCTCAATGCTTGAGTAGTTCTGGATGCTTCTGTATAAAATTCTCATCCTCCCATGCAGAATCTTTAGCGGGTAAGTTCTTCCACTTGATGAGATACTCTAAAATTGATCGATTTCGTAGCTGTCGATTTCTTGTTTTTTTGACTGCTTCTGGTTCTAATATGATTTTTCCTTCCTCGTCAAGTTCTGGCAATATTGTTTGAATTGGGATCTTCTCACCTATAATCTTATTTAAGCATGAAACGTGGAAAAATGGGTGCACTCGGGAAGATGCAGGAAGCTCCAATTTGTATTCCATAGTACCAATCTTTTGTAACATCTTGTACGAACCATAATACTTTGGTGATAATTTATTATCCTTCTTAGCTTGCTTGAGGGAAATTTGTTTGTATGGTTGTAGTCGTAGAAATTCCTAGTCACCTACATCAAAACTTCTGTCGTTGTGATGTTGATATGCCTGTTGCTTCATTCTATTTTGAACCAAAGTGAGGTTATCATTTAAGAGTTTGAGAACTTGTTGTTGATTCTCGATGTGATCTTCCACTTCTTGAAGCTTAGAATTTTCTTTTAAAGATGATGTGATGGATGGTGGATGATATCCATAAAGTGCCATAAATGGGGTCATTTTTGCTGCACTATGGAAGGAAGTGTTATACCACCATTCAGCGAGAGGCAACCACTTGACCCATTGTGCTTGTTTATTAGATACAAAGCAACGAATATATCCTTTCAAACATTTGTTCATTATCTCAATTTTCCCATCAGATTGAGGATGATAAGATGAGCTATGAGCTAATTGAGTACCCAAATATTCCACCTCTTGTACTCCAAATAAACATTTAGAGATTTTTGCATATAATTGCTTCTCCTCGAATAGTTTGAGCACCCTGTCAACATGCTGAACATGATCCTTGCAAGACTTGTTGTAGATTAGTATATCATCAAAAAATAATAACACAAATTTTCTAAGGAAGGGTTTGAAATTGGAATTCATCAAACCTTGAAATGTAGAAG
Source organism: Pinus tabuliformis (assembly GCA_031772625.1). NCBI lineage: Eukaryota > Viridiplantae > Streptophyta > Pinopsida > Pinales > Pinaceae > Pinus > Pinus tabuliformis. The sequence continues at coordinate 909,332,697 of CM062820.1, read as the reverse complement.
GTGCATCGGTAAGGAAAAAAGGCATGACCAAAAATTCATAATGACCCTCATGAGCTCTAAATGTTGTTTTTGGAATGTCTTCAATCTTCATTTTGATTTGATGATATCCTGAACGATAACAATAATATCATGGGCCTACATAACAATAATATTGTAGGGGCACAACAATAACAATAGTGGGCTTCTATGGGGCATAATAATAACAACATGGGGACTATATGGGCACAATAATATAATAAGGGGGTTGCACTAATAACAATAAGGGATTACACTAGTAGTATATGGAACTAATATGCCTCGCTCCTTCAAAACATGTTGTCCTCAATGCTTGAGTAGTTCTGGATGCTTTGGTATAAAATTCTCATCCTCCCATGCAGAATCTTCAGCGGGTAAGTTCTTCCACTTGATGAGATACTCTAAAATTGATCGATTCCGTAGCTGTCGGTTTCTTGTTTTTTTGACTGCTTCTGGTTCTAATATGATTTTTCCTTCCTCATCAAGTTCTGGCAATATTGTCTGAATTGGGATCTTCTCACCTAAAATCTTATTTAAGCATGAAACGTGGAAAAATGGGTGCACTCGGGAAGATGCAGGAAGCTCCAATGTGTATTCCATAGTACCAATCTTTTGTAACATCTTGTACGAACCATAGTACTTTGGTGATAATTTATTATCCTTCTTAGCTTGCTTGAGGGAAATTTGTTTGTATGGTTGTAGTCGTAGAAATTCCTAGTCACCTACATCAAAAATTCTGTCGTTGTGATGTTGATATTCCTGTTGCTTCATTCTATTCTGCACCAAAGTGAGGTTATCATTTAAGAGTTTGAGAACTTGTTGTTGATGCTCGATGTGATCTTCCACTTCTTGAACCTTAGAATTTTCTTTTAAAGATGATGTGATGGATGGTGGATGATATCCATAAAGTGCCATAAATGGGGTCATTTTTGCTGCACTATGGAAGGAACTGTTATACCACCATTCAGTGAGAGGCAACCACTTGACCCATTGTGTTTGTTTATTAGATACAAAGCAATGAATATATCCTTCCAAACATTTTTTCACTATATCAGTTTTCCCATTAGATTGAGGATGATAAGATGAGCTATGAGCTAACTGAGTACCCAAATATTCCACCTCTTGTACTCCAAATAAACATTTAGATATTTTTGTGTATAATTGATTCTCCTCGAATAGTTTGAGCACCCTGTCAACATGTTGAACATGATCCTTGCAAGACTTGTTGTAGATTAGTATATCATCAAAAAATACTAACACAAATTTTCTAAGGAAGGGTTTGAAATTGGAATTCATCAAACCTTGAAATGTAGAAGGTGCATTGGTAAGGCAAAAAGGCATGACCAAAAATTCATAATGACCCTCATGAGTTCTAAATGTTGTTTTTGGAATGTCTTCAATCTTCATTCTGATTTGATGATATCCTAAACGATAACAATAATATCATGGGCCTACATAACAATAATATTGTATGGGCACAACAATAAAAATTGTGGGATTCTATGGGGCATAATAATAACAACATGGGGACTATATGGGCACAATAATATAATAAGGGGGTTGCACTAATGACAATAAGGGATTACACTAGTAGTATATGGACCTAATATGCCTCGCTCCTTCAAAACATGTTGTCCTCAATGCTTGAGTAGTTCTGGATGCTTATGTATAAAATTCTCATCCTCCCATGCAGAATCTTCAGCGGGTAAGTTCTTCCACTTGATGAGATACTCTAAAATTGATCGATTCCGTAGCTGTCGATTTCTTGTTTTTTTGACTGCTTCTGGTTCTAATATGATTTTTCTTTCCTCGTCAAGTTCTGGAAATATTGTTTGAATTGGGATCTTCTCACCTATAATCTTATTTAACTAAAACATGGAAAAATGGGTGCACTCGGGAAGATGCAGGAAGCTCCAATTTGTATTCCATAGTACTAATCTTTTGTAACATCTTGTACGAACCATAATACTTTGGTGATAATTTATTATCCTTCTTAGCTTGCTTGAGGGAAATTTGTTTGTATGGTTGTAGTCGTAGAAATTCCTAGTCACTACATCAAAACTTCTGTTGTTGTGATGTTTATATGCCTGTTGCTTCATTCTATTCTGCACCAAAGTGAGGTTATCATTTAAGATTTGAGAACTTGTTGTTGATGCTCAATGTGATCTTCCACTTCTTGAACCTTAGAATTTTCTTTTACAGATGATGTGATGGATGGTGGATGATATCCATAAAGTGCCATAAATGAGATCATTTTCGCTGCACTATGGAAGGAAGTGTTATACCACCATTCAGTGAGAGGCAACCACTTGACCCTTTGTGCTTGTTTATTAGATACAAAGCAATGAATATATCCTTCCAAACATTTGTTCATTATCTCAATTTTCCCATCAGATTGAGGATGATAAGATGAGCTATGAGCTAACTTAGTACCCAAATATTCCACCTTTTGTACTCCAAATAAACATTTAGAGATTTTTGCATATAATTGCTTCTCCTTGAATAGTTTGAGCACCCTGTCAACATGTTGAACATGATCCTTGCAAGACTTGTTGTAGATTAGTATATCATCAAAAAATACTAACACAAGTTTTCTAAGGAAGGGTTTGAAAATGGAATTCATCAAACCTTGAAATGTAGAAGGTGCATTGGTAAGGCAAAAAGGCATGACTAAAAATTCATAATGACCCTCATGAGTTCTAAATGTTGTTTTTGGAATGTCTTCAATCTTCATTATGATTTGATGATATCCTGAAGGATAACAATAATATCATGGGCCTACATAACAATAATATTGTAGGGGCACAACAATAACAATAGTGGGATTCTATGGGGCATAATAATAACAACATGGGGACTATATGGGCACAATAATACAACAAGGGGGCTTCACTTATAATAATAAGGGGTTACACTAGTAGTATATGGACCTAACACCTTGCATTTACAATCACAAGTTATATGTCCATAGTTATGGAATTTGAAACACTCTATATCGTACCTAAATGGTGGATAAATTTAACATATACTTTATGCTGACAAAGTCATTTTTGAAATATATCCTACGATCCTGTAAACTTGCTTCTAGGGTTTTGATAATGTTTGGAAACCCTAACCATATGCTCGAAGTTAGAAAATGAGAAACAATAACCATTAAACATACTAAGGTACCTGAATGAGATGTCTTGTCTTGATGGTCTCTTGTAAACATTATTTCTTGGAGGAGGTACAACCCTTTGTTGATCCTTCTCCTTAATTACTTCAGTATTACTTCTTGGAGTAGCATTACTTTAATCTTCTATTAACCTTGACTTGGTCTCTGAAGGATCTTGTTGTTAGGATTCTCATCAATCTTGATTTACATGGGCTTGGAACTTGTGCCTTCATTGCATGGTGCTTCATCTACTTCTTTCACCTTCATCTTCAATCAAGAAAATTCTTAGTCTTTCTTATTAATGACATTATTCTTCCTTTTATCATCCAAAATTTTCTTGTTCTACCATTTAATGAGCTTATTTATTTTAGTTAGGAAAATGTCAAGTTATCTTTTCTTTTGTTTAATATCTTCTTGAAACCATTATTTCAAGACATTTCTTCTTTCTTTTGCATCCTCTACTTGCATTTTTAGAAGGATGACCTTTTCTATTGCTTTTTCAAAATATTACATTTTTTCCTTTTGCCTTTAGCTTTATTTTATGATCCTGTTTATTTCTGCTAGAGATACATTAAGTTCCTTTTTTTTTTGACCAACTTATGCTACATACTTTTGAACAAATTCCTCTAATTGGATTGTCAAGTTTTTCTCTTTCTTTTCAGCTTCTTGCACTTGAAGTCTTAGAAGGGAAACTTCTTCTTCAAGTATCTGATTTCACTTCCTTGCCTTATTAAGATCACATAAGGCACTGATCAATTCTCCCTCGATGTCGAATACTACTTCTTTTTTCTTCATCTACTTCATTTGAATCCCAACCAACATTTTCATTTTGGCCTGCAAGCTTCTTTGAGTATAGATCATGGAGATTCTTCGAAAGAATTTTAACTGATGACCATTAATCAACTTTGGCTTTTACAAGGTTTGGAAGAAAACTAAATAATGACTTCCTCGGTTTTTTTATTTTACCTTCTAGATTCATTTGTATATGTGTCTCCAAAAGAAATATAGTGTCATACATCATTTCCTTGAGCTTTCAAATAATTTTCCATTATGGATTCCCATAATTCATATTTGGCTTCATCGAACTTAGGAATTGGTGGACCAACTTGATTCTCTTTATTAGTTGTAATAGATTTGGAGACTACTACAATACCATAGAGTTCCTTTGATCATTTGGATGAGTGCTTCTTTGATTTTCCCATCTCTATATTTATGTTATCTTCCTTCTAGTTGTTAAGATGCAACTAAAGGAACCTACTTCGATACTAATTGTTGGAAATATTGAGAGGGGCGTGAATCGATATTTCTCTTACAATTAGTCAATTTTAACTTCATAGATCATTAATTATCATTAAAAATACATCAAAACATAAATTATTAACACCATTCAACAATGCACAACATCCAAGATAATACATAATATATTTTACGTGGAAACCCTTTCAGGAGAAAAAACCACCGAATGCTTCTTAATATAGTTCTTTAAAATTTACATCAATATGAAGCTACAAATTCCAAGACTTTCAACATCAACTGAAGGAGTCTCCAACCCCCTACTTTAGAGGCTCTAACTCCCTAATTTACCAACTCCAACTGGAAGGATGCTCCAACGTCCTCATTTACCACCTCCAACTAGAAGGATGTTCCAATGCCTTACCCTAACACCATCCGACCACCCTAAAGTGTTCTCAAGATCTAAACTGAAGGAGACTCCAATCTCCTAACTTGCACATACCTGCCACCTTACTTAGAAAGCCAACAATTACCAGGAAGTATTTAACCTTTAGTTCTCCACTGTGGACCACATTTCACAATTTTTAGACAAGATTCACTGGTGGTCAATATCAATACAAAAATAAACTAAAATACAACCTCTACTCAATCAAATCTACTTCTACTTCTTCTACTCAAGTTGCGTCAACTTGTCATCAAACATATATCCATATAAGTTTAACAAGAAAGTTAGAAACACTGTAAACCTTGGCATTCATTAGCTACCCACACAAGTTGATAACATTGCTCAATAGATTCTATCAAACCCTAACTCAAAAATAACATATTAGACATGCATCAATATTGTACAATCATCCCCTGCATCAATGCACCAATAGTATATCATGCCAAACTTCTCTATAATGCAAGCTTTCTCTATTGTCTCAAACCCTAGTTGTTTTGATTAACAAATGTAGGTGAATTGAAAACTCCACAAAGAACCCTGCAAGGTCACTATGATCAACAACACACTCAATTCATTAATAGCTTCGAACCCTAATCTCTGTCCTTTGTCTCAACATATGCATCAAGCCCTGAAGATTCAATTCTTTATCAACTGTATATCATCATGTAAACTTAGCCAAACTAATACATACTAGAGATTGATACAATTTCACTTATGGCAATAGGAGGTGCAATCCAATGATCAAACTCTCAGTAAACCCTTTTTGCTAATGTAAGCTTCAAATGAACAATAATGATGTCCTGCTTTTCATAACTAGAATTCCAATAGTAATATAAGGACCATTGAACCATCATACCTCTAGTTTTCTCATGTGAAGTGCATGTATCATACCATATATTGGCTAAATTTAAGTGTGCCAGTGATTAATCAAATACTCTACCCTTATATTTTTTTAATATTATGCCTAAAACTCTAACACACTGATTTTTCACTATTCACTGCAAAGATTAGCTTTGATACTAGGACCGTGACACTCAGGTTGAGATCTAGACAATGGTTTCTAGTTCAGAATAAATTCTAACCATCCAATGAGCTTTAGGAAGATGTCCTTAATTTTTTCAATTGAAATATCATAAGACAAGCCCCAACAAATCTTATGGATGACTTTTCGAAAGAGGCCTTGAATAGTCATAAAAATACTACAATACCCCATAGACTTTACTTTATACCACTTCAGCTTATCACAAGAAATAGTCAGCATCCAAGCCTAGATTCGTCTTAGTCAAATTTAGGCATCAAAATAAAGTCCTTACAACCATGAACAAGCCAAAAAATTGGCATATGATCATACCTCAGATATATCTACAATAAACATAGAGATACTAGTTTTTCTTTGATCTTGAAAGCTCCATAGTACGAAAGAGTGATCTTGGACTGGTGCACAGATTGTGATAGAGAGATATGAGTGGTATTTCATTAAGACTGCCTCTAAAATCCTTCACCAAGTCATTTTTTAGGGTCACAAGTGCCTAGAAACTTCTGTCATCAAAGAAGCCTATGTCCTAGGTATTAGGCTGATATCTTGTCTAGAAAAAAATATCCTCAAACATTTCATATTTGCCCAAGGAGAAACAATGAGAATACTCCTCATAAAATCTTGGATAGATGCCTTAAACTCCATGAAAATTCACCACAGAGATGCATACATTTTCTCGCATTAGGGCTTTGAGATCTCCAGTGAATATATCCTTGGATTAACCCCAAAATCCCTTCAATAGTTTGTAAAATATCACTTTCATTGAATTATATAGGCTTTAGATAGAAGACGTATTGATCCAGACATTAAATAGGTCTCAATCATATCCTGAAATATGCCTTCAATTCATGCCCTAAGAGGGATGAAAAATATCAGACCAAACTGCCATGGAAAATATCATAAGATGACCATGCAAACTTAGAAAAAATTGGACAAGGTGGCTAAATAGAAATTAAAAAACCTTCTTCCTTGACTAAATGTGAATAACCTAGAAGTAATCATAGAAACTCTAATGAAGATATTCAATAAAAAAGGTTAGAAATTAAACTTAGAAATTCGACCATCCACTCAAATTTTCTTCACTACACAATGTCATATTGATCTCGTGAAGGATTAGACATTGATCTTGTGTACTTTGTGGAGGATCAGATTCTCCCTTTTATAGTGATGAAAGGGGGATTCAAGTGGATCCAACTTATTACCAAATGGAGGGAAACAACCTGAATTTTGAATTTCAAAATTGAATTTTGGAGCAAAAAACCCCACACTTTATTGAGAATAAATTTAATTTAATTTTTGGTTATTTTTTCCCTTAATAAAATCTTATTTTGATTGGGTCCATGTTAATTTTAATTTTATTGAATAAAAACAAATTGTTTGTATCATATCCTTTGGGCATTCCTTCACCAAAAATGGGGCACCAATCTTTGAAGAGGATAAATTCCTCAATCTCAAGGAATAAGGAGACGTGCCACCTACCATAAAAATTTACATGATGAGGAGAATAAAATGGTGATGGTCTTGAGCCCAAACACATTGAACCTTCCATCAAGAATTCTCATCAAACACTGGGCATCATGACCACACCATAGAGGCTTTCTTTGTTTGCTTTCTTATAGGGTTTCTTGTCCATTGGAGTTTCTAAGTAATGCAATCCTCGATGCATATTAAGAGAATTTAATTATTGATGTTGACATCAATGACAACACCATTCAACAATACCCCCCTTTGTCATTGATGGAAACAGACAACTCCCCTCGCCTCCATGCTTTGATATTACTTTCCTAATTTCTCTCCCCCTTTGACATCAATGGCAAAGGGTCACTCCCCCTAATAGAATATATTCCTCTATCTTCCTACAATATACTTCCTTTGTCCCCCTAACATGTTATTCCTTTCACGACTTACCACAACTAAGACCTTTTGAAATTATGTTCATGACTCTTTTTTCCAAACCTGCTACTCCATTGAACACAAGGATGATTAATTTGGCCATAATACTAAATACTTTTCTAACAACATCTTCACATATTTCATTTTTCAAACTACCAAAAGATACATCTTCAACCACCGCTACTTAAAATCCCCCTATGTTCCTTTTGGTTTTTCTTTCTTCTCTAAATCTTCTTGTACATGTGATGAGCCTCATCATTGGGTAATTATATGGGCCTTAATTCACCTCCTAGCTTAGTCAAACCAACTTTTCTCACAACTTATTACATGCTTTTTATTATATTTTGTTTATGAGATGAGTTAGAGTGGGATATCATGCCTAGTGGACTAATATGCATTGAATGCAGGTTTGAAGGAGAAAATCAAGGAATTTTGGAAAAGACTAAGGTTGAAACTCGAATGGGACAAGGGAGAGGGATTGTAGGAGGTAAATCCTCCTCATTTACTTCTCCCCTATTCGAATATTCCTCCATTTATCACACTAGCTTGGAGTGCAAGCAGCCAAGTCATGAGGATTAGAAGGCAGCTGAGCAAGTGAGAGACAAAGAGCTAGTTTATCTCGAGTTTGGGAGCCAAGCCTCCCTAATTTTAAGGAAGTCATTTGGGACTTCAGTTGTATAAGTAGAGAGGCCTAGAGCCTCATTAGGATTCGAATTTTTGTTGTAAAACTCTAAGTTATTTTCGAGCTCCAGACTTATGGAAGATTCTGATGTAAATTTTTGTTCTGGTAATAAGAATGAGTTTTGATTTCAACCAACACTGAGTTAACTCATAGGGATGAAGCTCTTGGGTTAGGGCCCAACCCTAGCAGCCAAGGCTCCTCTTTCATAGCTTCATTGTTAATTTGTCTTTAGAGGTATTTTCATTGCAAGTAGTGTAGATTTGATTGGTTGTTTATTAGTTTGCTTCCATTTGTGCCTTACTTCAATAGCAGGTTGGCAAGGATAAAAGAAGCACCACAAGGCTGTCAGCAGGTGTCTTGGCCTCACTTCTTCCCTCTGGGATCATGATTTGAGGAAGGGACCCTTATGCAGCCCCAAAAACATAGATTTCTATTTCTTTCATAAGCTTTAAGAGTTTACTATATTTAAGCTAGCATTTGATCAATTTTGCAAAGTAGGATTGCATTGCCATATCTTCTATCTTCATTCTTGCAGTAGATCTCATCCATGATTCCATTCCTTTCAACTACTTTCCTCATGCATAAGGTAGACATTTAGTTCATTAATTATTCTTTTCTAGCTTATGAGAATGCTTCTTGTTTACATGACTTCTTGGAAATTACACATGTTTGATGTAGAGTAGGCACTTCAGAAGTAGACAGAGATCTCATAGCAAGCAACCACCTTCCAACTCCATTCACCCATAGGCATTCCTCGTTTCCATCAAAATCTTCACCAATCTCATCATTTTACATAGAAATTTCCTCAAGCATTTTGAGCGAATCCAACCATCTCCTAAACTTGGTTTTGGGTTCTGAGTGATCCTAGTCCTCTTCTCACTCCATTCTACCCATCAACTACCTTCCCCAAGTTTTCCATCACCTCCAACACCCATCGTTTTGCTCACGGCTGCATCCTGTAGAAATACAGGGAATCTTGTAGGTTTCTTGTATATCATGTAGGTTTTCCTGTGGTGGCCTGTTTTGAGGCCGAATTGAGGGAAAACCTCTAGAAAGCCTCAAAAGGACACCCAAGGGTCTCCCACACCATCTAGCCATCTCCCAACCCTTCCAGCCATCCTCAAACATCCTTAAACGACCTGCCACATCACCACAAGAGATTAGTTTGCATATTTGATTTTGCATGAAAAGAACAAAAAGACAAAAACAGAGTTATTTTAGTCCCTTTACTTGCACAATAATGATGTTTGATGATTTTAACTTCCATACTTAGACTGTAGCATTTGTTTCATGTTAATTTAGCATTATTGCAAAGCATACTTTCTTAGCAGTTAATTAGGAAATGATGTGATTTAACATTGAATTTCAGTCTTTTTCATTATTGCAATAGATCAACTCTCTCTTATATTAGATTTCCCTTTCTTTCATCAAGAAACCAAGCTTCTTCTGAATCCATAGAAGTCTGGCTTGAAAACCCCCAGTGGTCTCTTGCTAGCTGAACAAGTGACAAAAGGCAGAACATCACTTTTACTTGTGTATACAGCACTGTCACCGCCAAGTTTGTACGAACCCGGGTTGATAAAGTAAAGCTAATATTTTAGGAGTTGCAGCATTCTTGCTGCAATACTAGTGCTCATCACTTTTTGGCGCCGTTATCGGGGAGGTGTCTGAGTAATATGTGATTACTGCTTTCTTTCTTCTACTTCTTGTTTCTACTATTATGCCATTAGTTTCATTTCTACAAAAGTAATTTAGTTTTCTTTTCATTTTGCATTCTTTGCTTTCCTTTCCATTCAACAAGTTAGATTTCAAGAAATTAGCTAATATTTTCATTTAGTCAATAGTTCTCATTCAGTTTGCAATTTTAATTCTGCAAGTTAGATTTCAATTCAACAATTAGTTTTTCATTTAGTTAGTAGTTTTCATTCCATCTACAAATTCAGTTCTGCAAAGCACTTTCAAAATTTGAAAAAATCACAAAACCAAACCAAAAACATTTCCTTTCATGCCTCGTAGGAATAGGGATAACGTAGGGAAATTTTTTCCAAATACCCCCACTGCATCCAACATCCAAACTTCCCTCTTCTTCAGTGGCTGTGAACTGGAGGAACCCTTAGGTGAGCAACCAGACATATTTGAAGAACCTACAGGGGAAGAAGAAGAACCCATTCCTACCGAGCCAATGGTTGAAAACAGAAATGACAGAGGGAATAGAGAGAGAGTTGAGGGTTCCTTCCTATTATAGACATTTTTGGGCACTGCAACCCCAAGCATAAAATGTCCATAAACCAAGGGCTCCTAAGTCCCTAAAAGTGTTGTTCCAACCCCTAAAGGAACAAGGTCAACTGATTACAGCTTCTCCCAGAAGTTCTCCATGAAAAACTACTCAGAACTGGTCAAAACTAGATCATTTCACCTACTCCATAGGCAAAGTGCGTTGCATCTCACCTAAATACACTCAGTGGGTGCGTTGCATTTCAAAAAGCCCTTCTATGGGGTGCGATGGGTGAGAAAGGACAAATGGCAGTGTCAATCTGCGAGGTGGAGAAGCATGGAATCTTCCAGAAACTTCTCCTGTGACACTTTCCTCTCTGAATTCGACCAAGGATGAGTAAGAGATCATCAATCTCCAAGTGGAAGCAAGAACTATCAGAGGGAAGACACTAATCAAATCACAAGCTGACTCATCTCCCTTGCAGACATCTATATATGGATCCCTCATCCCAGAGATCCAGAGGCTGGAATTTTGCATCTTGTAAGGAATTGCTGTTGGTTTCTTGAGGTAACATCATAGTGTTGGGTGATCTAAGCTTTTCATGAGGTGAAGAAGGGCTTACTTGCTGAGAGGATGATGCTGGGTCAGAACAATTGGTTGTAACTCTCTTGGCTCTTTCTTGATTATCAATAAAGCTATTCAAGTTTTCCTCCATACTCTTGTGTCATTTATGTTTCATGCATTTGTATGGTCAATTTACATCTGATCCTAGATTGTTTATGATAATAGATCCATGTTCTTGCATAGTGTTATGCTGCTTTGATTCTACAGGTACTCTGTGAAGCTGGGTATACGAGAAAGCAAGTAGAAAATGACTATCATAAGAGAGAGGAATCGAGCAAGGAACCAAGCAAAAGAGAGAGGTTGGTCTCCTTTATTCTTCTCTCATCTATCTTTCATAAAGGAAAACGAAAGTAGTTTTACTTTGTTTGTTTCTAAGGTAGCTACCCGCCTTAGTGGGATTAGCAGTTCTGCATAGACACTTTTCCCTGTAACAAAATGGCGACTCCGCTGGGGAGCAACTAGGTTGTTTGTTTATCTACATTTGTTTACTTTATAAACTTACAGACGGAGCCTGAAGTCGAGCCAGGTAGCCTTCGAACTGAATTTTCTATGCAAATTCAAAGTAGATAAATGTCGCTTCAGTCAATCTCCGGGTTTGTTTATGAATTAAACAACTGATTTACAAACTCTCTAATTGCCCTTGTGGTGGCTCTAGTAACCTCCTTAGATCTACCCCTGTGATTGATTTACTGATTACCACTTGCTCGGCTTAAATCCCTGAACTGAACTGCAAACTATGACCCGAACCCAAGCAAAGTCTCGTCACTGGTCCAGCACACTGTCTGTTCTGTGAATCTCAAATTCAGCGCACTTCCTGAGTGTAGTAGGTGCGCTGCATTTCAAATTCACTGTGTTACAGGTGCGCTGATCAGACTAGGCATTGTTCCTAAATTTTGGTTTCTGTGTTCACTCTTTTCAGATCTATTCAAGAGTTTTGCTGCCTGTAGTCAGTACACCTCTGTTTGAAACCCCTTTCCTTGCTGTTATTTCGCCTCCATTGTGCAAAGAACTGTAAATGTTTTTATGTATTTGTTGAGTCATTTTCAGTTCTCCTTTACAAAGAAGTAACGTAGTTGTACTGTCGTTTCTTGATTTGAAAGTGTCGCAAGTGTCGTTTTCAGTCATAGAAGAGAATCTGATTGTTCTTGATGGTCGATTACCTTGTTACTATTGTATTTGATCTGAATTAGTAGTTTTTCTAGTGTCGAAAGCAAGTTTTCATTTCCAAATCGCAAAGTGTCGTCATTGTCTTCATTTTGATTTTGAAAAGAAACTTGTTAGTAATTGTCGCTTTGAAAAGTAATTCAGATTTGCGCATTAGCTTTCTTTTTATCATTCACATATTAAGAAGGCTGAAAACAAATACATGCATGTGCATTTGCATTTAGACTGTTTGATTGGTTTGATTTAGGACAGTGCATATAGTGTGTGCTCTATGCTCTTTGCTGAAAGAATACTATCTCTCTTTCCTTAGTAGCTAGGATTTTCATTGCACAAAGAAGATAAAACGACTATTTATCATCTTAGATTGCATTTTAGGAATTGTACATCTACATCACGCGGTGAACCTGAAAGGAAAATTCCTTAAGCAAGATCAACTATAAAATAAATTTAATGAATCTAACAACGCTTTGGAACCTAACGCACAACATCTAGAAGTCTAGGCTAGAGACGTATTCCGGCGTCGTAAAGCCTGGTAACTGTTGTTCTCACTGTTGGTTGGGTGATTCCTCCACTTTGAGACAATAAGTGCTAGTACGAACTTGTGCTCCCACGTACCGTCGAGTATATTTTGGGAGACCACAATAGGCTTAATCCTTTATCCATAGGAAGCCGTGTCTGCCGCCCTATCGATCGCAATGCACTGAACACAGCATTCGGGAAGATTGACTGCTGTATCGTAAAAAGTATTCTGCAGTTTTGCGATTGGTTTGGTAATCCCTCTGCCTAGATTTCCAGAGCAGTCCCTTTCGTTCCTTTTCAGACTCCTTAACGGAAAAGGTCCATCTGAGCACTTGTCACTTTAGGCTCATTAAAAATCGAAGGCGACTAGAGTCATCTTTTGTTTTTTCTCGACTCTTTAAAATTGAAAAAACAAGTTGTGTCAAAGCATCTAAAATTTATTTTAAACGGAATAATTGTCACCTTTCCTAGTTGGTCTTAGGTTGAGAAAATGGAGTTCACCAACAAAGGAATTCCCCTTGGAGGAAATCTTAGTCCCTTCTCCTCTTGCGGAGATGTTGGTGCACCCCATATGGCCACATTGTCGCTTCCAGGATTGACAATTGGCTTGCCCATGGCTTTTCTCAACCTCCGTCATTCAGAACACCGCAATTCCTGAATAATCGAGTCAGCAACTAGACAATTCCAGAGTTACCCCCAACCCTCTACTTCATCTAATTCTTCTTCTCCTCCTTCCTCTTCGCTTGATGAGGCTGATAAAGCCAAAAATCAAGTACTAGAGAAGAAGAAGGAAAAGAAGAAGAAAGAGAAGAAGAGGAAGGAGCCAAAGGTGAAAAGGGGCAACCAAGCGTCGTCTAGCGAAAATCTGCACACTACACCGACCAGGCCTAAATCGCCATGTGTCATTTGCAAAGGAGACCACTATCATAGAGATTGTCCCTGCATCCCTCAGATCTTAAGGGCTGGTCTCCTCGTTTGCACAACCCGGTGTCATAAACCTCTAATGATCATGTTGAAAACACACCGTTGACTAGTGAAAGTGAAGTCCATGGACAAAAAGGCAAGTGCAAATTTCCTTGTAAACTGTGTGAAGGCGATCACGCCATCCACCATTGTCCCTTCTTAGACGAGGCTAAAAGAGTTTTGGACGATCGTCCAGTTTCACCGTTACGACTTCCTCCTAGATATAAGAAACTCTTGCCGAGTCCGTCACTAGTTGAAAATCCGGTTGACCCGCCCAGGTGGTCGGCCGAAGCATCTACCATTGAAGATAAACCATCTAAACCCATACCAGATGAAAGTCAAAAGGTCGAGGCGGCAGTTGACCCGGTCTTGCCTTCAGAGGTTCCATCTTCAGATGATACAGTCACCGAAGAGAACAAGGATGACACCGTCCAAATTCTTTTCATAAACATAGACTCTGATGAACATGGGGGCAATTTACCCATTCCTTTACCACAGGAAGGAAGTTCGTCAGAGTCGTACCCGACCGTCTATTCGGTCCCACCTCCAAGCAACCTAGTTGTTTCCTTTGACTGGAATCAGCTAGGCAGACCCCGTTTACCGACTAGTGTACCATTCCGAATCATTGCTCAAGTATATAGAATGGTTATGGCTGGTACCATCATAGATGAAGGGGCTTCTGTGAGTATCCTTTCCTCGACTGCTTGGAAAGCACTTGGTTCGCCATCGCTTTTGCCTGAGATGAGAAACCTAACAGGCTTTGACAAAGGAACCAGTCGATCGTTAGGGATCCTTCCTAATGTGCCCATAACATTGAGAGGGAAAACCGTTCACATGAATGTAATGGTAGTCCAAGGACCCCTAGATTATAATCTACTCCTTGGGCAAGACTATATTTATTGCATGGGAGCCATTGTCTCATCACTCTTTAGAGTAATGTGTTTTCCGCACGAAGGAAGAGTGGTCAAGCTCATAGACCAGCTTTCATTCCGGGTTCATGCATAGCAAATAGTCATATACCATCCCTGAATGGTCTTTTCACGCAAGGAATGTCTCATCAATGTCCATCCTGTCTGCCTGATGAGCGTGAATAATTCGGGGGACATGACTGAAACCCAGGGGGCATGCACCCTGGTCTGCTTCGGTAGGAAAACTTCAGGTATAGGATAGGTTTCCGTGAGAGATATATGACTAGTCTGACACTCCCGTCCGTGATTGGAAAAGGGGGTTAGACTGGAATAAGATTCCCTTGTCAAAGTTATGTGGGTGGAGGCGTTTGCGCCACTCGCCTTTGTCTATTTCGGTAGGCATCGCCGAAGAAGTGTTTTGTTTGCGGTGCAGATAAAACAATCTTTGGTAACCTGAAAGAGGTAAACCTTTCCCGATAAAACAAATGTTTTTGTCGGTAGATTGAAGGGTGACCTTGAAACTCTATTTTATACCTGGGGGCATGCAAACCTTTTGGCGTGCAAGCGAAGAGCGACCATTTATTTTTTTAAATTTGTAGGTCCTCTAACCCTTTAAACTCGTAGGATTGGTCGTTTCCTAACTTGCATAAAGAAAGGATGTGGGGAAAAGATTTGAAAAATTGCCGTTTTTATATATGAGACATCCTTATTACACGATTGGATATATCGAGCAGTTTTAACGTGGACTTCATGCTCGTTAAAAAATAAACATAAGCAATGAGCAAATGTTTCCCCCAGCATTTAAGCTCATTAAAAAATGAACCAATTTCCGGTAAATAACCGTCGTGAATGTAGTACTTCAGCCTTTAAAGCCTTGGTCATGTTCTCATCATCACCTCCACTCTGTATTGGCCGATCATTCACCTCCATTTGATTGTTTACCCCTTTTGAGGAACGAATGCAAAGAGTGATCCTGTTAGCCACCCTTGTAACACTGCCATGATTGGAAAATTCCAAACCTTACCTGGAACGAATTGCAACCCAAATTTATCACTCGTTCCTCAAAGACGAGTCTCCTTTAAGCTCTTTTCAACTGACTCGTAAAATATGAAAAGATTTCTGAGCTATTGGCCTCTCCAGCTCGTTAAAGGGACCAGAAGTGCTATCCCTCCTTTAGATTTTAATCTTTTTGGACCTGAGGGATTATTACACAAAAAGATCGAGCGCTTGTTTTGTTCGGCTCGTTAAAAGTATCGAAAATTCATCCCTTCTGTATTGTTTTATACTTTTTCGGACTTAAGGGATTAGATGATGAAAAAGGATTTTTGGAGTTTCCTTTACGTCCCTTTTCAGACTCTCTAAAATTGAAAAGGACCGAGTTATCTTTGTCGTTAAACTCGTTAAAACCTAATAGCGACAAACTTGTCCATAGCAGACAAGAACGAGTTTCACTATCGCTAGGCTCGTTAAAACATAGCGATGGGTTTGCCCGAAGGGAAAATTATAGAACAAGAATATGTTATCCTCCTCAAGCTTGACAAAAATAAAGAGGTACTGGTCAGCAATGACTGGGGAAAAATTGGGAAGAAAACTTGAAGAAACTTTGTTGGTAGCAAGTCGCTCTTGAACATGACACTTTCACTCCGCATCCAAGTCGGGTTGGGTTGTTTCATTCACCGGTCACATCACCATGGTCACACCACACCATCCACATTTGGGGTTAATGCTACCAATCCATCATGTCAGTGTCGCCGATATTTTCAAGAGAAGTCACTCAGAGAATTCACCTATGTCTCACCCGCTGCAATACATTTACACTCCATTCTTTCATGACGGCCACCCTGAACCTTATATCACCAGATTGTTTTCACCTCCATTAAAATCATTTGCTCCGTTCCGTGTCATTGATGTGGGATTCATGACGGATCACTTCTTGTTGACATCAACTCATTATCCAAGAAGTCGATCTAGGAACACCCCTTTCAGTACTTTGAAGCTTGCATGCCTCAATGGCAAGTTTCTCACTTCCGGCGACAGGTTTACATCAATGACCTTTGACTGAAAGATTTTGCGTGGTGTTCGACGCCAAGTCCTTTATTCACACCATGTGAATTGTATTGCAGTACCTTTAGGATCATTATCATTATCGGTGATTCCTCTCGCGCTTGTTAACAGCTTACATCATTGGCTGGTAATCAGGCGATGTCTTTCCATGTTTGACTTCAGAACATCTCTCACATGGATCGACTTGTACTTTGAGTGAAGATTGAATGAGACTGAAGACCCCGGATCTAGTTTCATCCATCCGAGTTGCGATATATATTCAGGAAAATAAAGACATCAAATGTACATCATTGCTGCACAGATAATCATCCAATCAAAGGGATGATGGCTCTACCAGAATCATCAGTCTACACTCAGACGATTGTCTATCCTATGTACATGAAAATGAATTTATAAAGCTGAGCATGGGAATGCCCGCCTCAGCTAGATCATGGAAATATTATGAAGAAATGTATTGTATTGTATCTTATTACAGGTCTCCTTCTAGCTTGAAAGAACTTCAGACCCTCATGATAAAGCATTTCACCCGACATCAAAAAGATTAACGACCTCATGCTTTAGGGGCAACTGTTATAGAAATTTTTGGGCACTGCAACCCCAAGCATAAAATGTCCATAAACCAAGGTCTCCTAAGTCCCTAAAAGTGTTGTTCCAACCCCTAAAGGAACAAGGTCAACTGATTACAGCTTCTCCTAGAAGTTCTCCATGAACAACTACTCAGAACTGGTCAAAACTAGATCATTTCACCTGCTCCATAGGCAAAGTGCGTTGCATCTCACCTAAATACACTCAGTGGGTGCGTCGCATTTCAAAAAGCCCTTCTATGGGGTGCAATGGGCAAGAAAGGACAAATGGCACTGTCAATCCGCGAGGTGGAGAAGCATGGAATCTTCCAGAAACTTCTCCTGTGACACTTGCCTCTCTGAATTCGACCAAGGATGAGCAAGAGATCATCAATCTCCAAGTGGAAGCAAGAACTATCAGAGGGAAGACACTAATCAAATCACAATCTGACTCATCTCCCTTGCAAACATCTATATATGGATCCCTCATCTCAGAGATCCAGAGGCTGGAATTTTGCATCTTGTAAGGAATTGCTGTTGGTTTCTTGAGGCAACATCATAGTGTTGGGTGATCTAAACTTTGCATGAGGTGAAGAAGGGCTTACTTGCTGACAGGATGATGCTGGGTCAGAACAACTGGTTGTAACTCTCTTGGCTCTTTCTTGATTATCAATAAAGCTATTCAAGTTTTCCTCCATACTCTTGTGTCATTTATGTTTCATGCATTGATATGGTCAATTTACATCTGATCCTAGATTGTTTATGATAATAGATCCATGTTCTTGCATAGTGTTATTCTACTTTGATTCTATAGGTACTCTGTGAAGCTGGGTATACGAGAAGGCAAGTAGCAAAGGACTATCAGAAGAGAGAGGAATCGAGCAAGGAACCAAGCGCAAGACAGAGGTTGGTCTCCTTTATTCTTCTCTCATCTATCTTTCATAAAGGAAAACAAAAGTAGTTTTACTTTGTTTGTTTCTAAGGTAGCTACCCGCCTTAGTGGGATTAGCAGTTCTGCATAGACACTTTTCCCTGTAACACTTCCCCATCAGGGAAACCAATGGGGACACTAAGATGAAAAATATAAGCCCCTATGCCCATCCTCATTTCCATGGCCTGACCACAGAAGACCCCGACACTTTCCTATTTGAGTTTTCTGTTATATGTTGAACCTATGACTATATTGATGATGATCATAAGTTGAAACTATTTCCATCTACCCTCAAGGATGCAGCTCTACACTGGTTCATGGGTTTACCTGGGGATAACATCACAACTTGGGCTCAAATGCAGCAAGCCTTCAACAATAAGTATCAAGACTACTGTAGGTCTAACGATACTAAAGAAGAAATTTTTAGGATGACCTTAGGCAATGATGAATCCATAGAGGATTATGACGAAAGATTCCAACTTAGTTACAAAACGGCTAGGTGCACACTTGACCCTGAGTCACTAAAGCTGGTATTGCTTAGGGGAGTAAGGGAAGATCTTCTGGATACCATACACTTGTTAGCAGGAGGAGATATCTACCAGTTACCCTATGAGGACATCAAGACTGTCTTTAGAAACCATTCTAGGGCAGCCAGGAAAAAGGGTAGGGGCAGTCAACCTATGGTCAGTACATCCTCTTCCAACTCATCCATCAAGGTTGAAATTGGAAACATGCTAGAAGATTTCAAGAGAGAGATACTGCAAACCCTTGCCTTACAAATGGATACTATGTAGATTAAGAGAAAGCAGGAGGAAGCAGAGAGAAGCTTGGTCATTTTCTGTCCTAGGTGCACCATCCATTAAATTCTATTAAAATTTGCTTAGTCTGTGAAGAAAACCACTCCATAGACAAGTGCCCTTCTTTTCCTGGACTCAAAGCTGTATATCAAGGAGTTGAAGGGGTCACTGAGAAGCACTGCTACATAAACTAAAGGAGACCTCATGGGCCTAGGCCATACCAGTAGGGCATGCAAGGGTCATCCCATGCATATTATAACCACAACTAGACCACATCCATACCTTCCTAGGGACCCCCTTCTCATCCTTCCTGGTCTACACCTCCTCCTTGGTCCTTTGCATCTCAGTATCACTCCCAGCTAGCCAGCCAGTGATTTTAAGCATATGCTCTGCCACAACCTCAATGGAATGCACCGCCCCCAGGGGTCGAGGCCCCAATACAACAATGCTCTATATTTATTGCCTCCACCACCTGCCCAACCACAGTTGTTACACTCCGCTCCACCCAAGAAACCCCAGATGCCTGCCCAACCAAATCTGAACGTGAACAGCAGACAAGCTCAAAAAGTATACAATGGAGAGACATCATATCCAGCTTATGCTATGGAAATACAGGAAATTAACCTAAGATATGGGAGAGTTCTACTGGATAACCAACCTCCACCCCCACCTAGGGAGATTGAGGAAGAAAGAGAGGAAATAATTCTTAAAGTAAATCCTCTTGAGAGATTAACCCAACCACTCTAGCCTACCCCAGAAGAGACTGAACTTCTGGGAGAATTGAAAAATTTATGTGTAAAGATTCCACTTCTCCAAGAAATAAAAGATGTGCCTATTTAAAATAAAGTTGATTAAGGAGAAGTGCTTCAAGCATCAAGGGATGTGAAGAAGAGATGCCCCTACCATTAATTTCATTGGATAGTTATCCGACTTAATGCTGGGGCAGGTAATATGTCCAAAGTATTTAGACCTTGGAAGCCCTGTAGTAGATGTGCACATCAATGGCACCATTGTCCCACACACTTTGATCGATCTTGGGGTTTCCATTAATGTGATGACCAAGGACACCATGCTCAAGCTCAACCTCCAAGGTTCATTGAGAAAGACTACAATGGTCCTGCAACTTGTAGACCGCTCCACAGTGACCCCTGAGGGGATTGTGGAGGATGTGATGGTCTCCATTGACTCTTGGGAATACCTTGCAGATTTCCTAGTTCTCCAGCCTAAGGCTAAGCTTACTGGTTACCCTCTCATCCTTGGGAGGCCCTGGTTGGCCATTGCCAATGCTTACATCAGTTGCAGAGTTGGGAATATGACCATCAAGAATGGGCATATGTCCAAGCAATTAGTCCTATGCCCTCCTGCACAGCCATCTCTAGAACATGATATAACTTTATGGCTGAAGAGGAGGAAGAAGATGAAGTTTATATCTCCCAACTTATACCTTAGAAACAACCATGGGGGAGGACCAGAGGATGAAGACAATTTTATTGAACACCTACTCGAAATTCCAACTCCCACTACATTGTTCCTAGAAGTAGTAGAGGAAACCCAGAAAAACCATCCAATTGATTTGTACTTGGCCGATTCCAATCCTCTCTATGTCAAAACCATAGAATTCAGCCCTGAGAAAACTTTGAAAATCAATCCATCTCTTTATGTTCTCCAATAGGGGAAGTTGTGCAACATGCTAAAGGAACATCTCGATGCCTTCGCTTGGAGTTACAAAGAAATGAAGGGAGCACTCCCTCAGTGTGTACTCACCATATTTATATCAAGGAAGGTTGCAAACCAGTCTGGCAACCCTAAAGGAGGATGAATCCAGCTCTTAAATACATAGTCAAAGAAGAAATGAAAAAATTGCTAGATCAGGACTCATTTATCCTATCTCCGACAATGAGTGGGTCTCCCCTCTTTGTTAGTTCCCAAGAAAAAATGGTAAGTTGAGGATTTGTGTCGATTACAGGGAACTGAACAAAGACACAAAGAAGACATTTCTGTTGGGTCCCTATAATACTAGTGATTACCCCATTACTATTGTATTTATACCCCTTATTTATATTGTTGTGCCCCTATTACCCCCATATTGTTATTTCTGTGCCCCATAGAATCCCTCTATTGTTATTTTTGTGGCTTTATATTATTATTGTTAGGTCGGCTGGATTATATTGTGACTCCTTAGACTCCTATATATAGAAAGGAGGTTTTGTCATTTGTATCATCCAAGAATTGTTCATTTATGTAATGTAAAGGAGGTTGCCCCCTCGAAGAGGCTGAATTCTAAGGCGTTGATCTATCTTTTCTATCTTTTCTTGAGCTGGTTTCATAACATTTGGTATCAGAGCTTTGGATTCTAGGGTTTCGCTGCTCCAAACAGGTCATCGTGGCATTTTCGCTATAACTTTTTTTCTGTGATGTTTCAGAAGTCGCAAAAAAAACCCATTTGAGAAGAAATCGCGTTGAACCTTGGGTCCAAATTTCAGAGCTTTTCGCATGATATTTGCGGAGATATGATCTGAGGAAGTTGGTCTTTTTGCAGACTCCTGAATTACATTCAAAACAGGTGACCTGGGGAAAATCGTCATAACTTTCTCTCTAGGGATCGGATTGAAATTTCGTAAGAAGGTACAGAAAGAGGACGGACTGTAGTTTTCTGTATATCTTTTTCAGAACCAAAGTTCGAAAATTGACACGTGGCACTTCATACAAGTTCGCTCTACTGAAATATAAAATCAGGTCACTTGGGAGATTGTGCATAACTCTTTCTTGGAGAATCCAATTTGGATCAGACTGGTGGCATTGGAAAGAGGACACAGAGAGCTACTACAGGTCACAATTTCAGAACTAGATGATTGGAAAGTACAGAGATACATCAGAGGCAATATCAAGCTCCTACAAAGTGAAAAAAGGTGTGTAGATTTTTTTAAATTTTTGCTTAAGCTTGGTTTGAAAATTTATTTTGAAGGAATTCAAAGGGCATAGTAGAGCATTATTATCGGTAACTGATGCCCCGAGGAAAGAAAATGCAAACACCTAGTAAGGAACCTGAAAGCTCTAGCATGACTCATGAAGAAGAGGAAGAAATGCACATGATATATCAAAATTACAAGAACCAAGTGCAACAAATGTCCCTTGCACAAAAAGGAACAGAATCTAAGATGGATGGTTTAAAGAAAGATGTAGAGCTAAGATGATGGTTTAAAGAAAGTGTAGAAGCTAAGATGGATTGTTTAAAGAAAGGCATAGAAGCTAAGATGGATGGCATGGAAGCTAAGGTGAATGGCATGGACGCTAAAATTGATGGCATGGATGATAAGATGGAAGAATTGAAGATAAATATGAATAAGTTGCTACAAGAAATGGTCACTAAGGTGAAAAGGTACTAAAGGAAACTCATGATGAGAACAAAAGAAATGTTAATCATGATTCCATAGACTCTAATGTTGGATCGAAGACTCACCATGTTCCAAAAATCGATATGAGGAAGTTTGATGGCAAGGATCCCGCCACATGGATATTACAGATGGAGCAATTCTTCGATCTCAATAATGTGCAAAACACACAAAAGGTACGTATGGCAACTTTATATTTGGAACCAAATCAGTTTGTATGGTATCAATGGCTTTGTTCTCGTAAACAATTTATCACTTGGGCAATTTTTACGGAAGAATTGATAGCACATTATGAGGATACAAAAAGCAACACTTTTTTTAGCCAATTGATAAGTCTCAAACAAAAGGGTTCAATAATGGAGCACATTGAGGAGTTCCAAAAATTGAACATAAGGGTAAAAGATATTCCAGAGGAGCATAGGATTGATGTGTTCATAGGGTCTTTAAAGGATAATATCCAACATGATGTTCGCCTTTGGGAACCTGATTCATTAGAGAAGGCATTCAGGTTAGCAAGAAAAATGGAAAGCAAAATTATGGCAACTAGGAAGCATACCACTCACAACTATAAAGACGGAAGTGTTGTTGCCCATAGTCTTCCACAACCTACAAGGTTGACACCACAACAATTGGAAGAAAAAAGAGCAAAAGGGCTTTGTTACAATTGTGATAGCAAATACACAAAAGGTCATAAGTGTGCTGAGAAGAAATTATTCTACATAGATTGTGAAGAGGAAGAAGAAAAGGAGCAAGAAAGGTCAAAAGAAGAGGATATACTCCAGGAACAAAGCCTAGATGAAGAACAAATAAATCCGACCATATCTTGTAATGCATTGGCGGGAATTACCACTCCTCAAACCATCAAGATAGAAGGACAAATCAAGAAGAAAAAGGTAATAGTGTTGATTGATTCAGGAAGCACCCACAATTTTATTCATTGTAGGGTAGCAAAAGAATTGAATTGCTTCCTATATCCAGCACCAGAGTGTCAAGTGATGATTGCAAATGGAGGAACAATAAATTGTTCTGGAAAGTGCCATAATATCAAGCTATCCATGGGAGAATATGTATTGACTAGCCCAATGCTTTCCATTCCAATGGGAGGTGCTGATGTTGTACTAGGAGTCCAATGGCTACAATCCTTGGGTACAATAGCTTTTAATTTTCAAGAACTTTTCATGAAATTTTCTGTGAAGGAAAGGAAGTTGAATTAAGGGGTATTGCAGGGAAACCAGGAAAGATAATCAGCTCTAATGGTATGACAAAGCTTCTAAAAAAGGAGCAAAGAGGTGTAATTGCACAATTATGTTCGCTAGATGTTTCCACATTGGAATCATCTATTTCTCCAGATCTCCAAAAAGTCCTGGACAATCATTCCAAGGTATTTGAGACTCCCAAAGGTCTCCCACCTATGCGTGATCATGATCATGCTATTCATCTGATTCCAGGAAGTGTTCCTCCAAACATCAGGCCGTACAGATATCCCTATGTCCAAAAAGTGAAATTGAACGTATGGTTGCAGAAATGCTAGAGGCTGGTATAATTCAACCGAGTCAAAGTTCTTTCTCAGCTCCAGTAGTATTGGTGCACAAGAAGGATGGATCATGGCGCATGTGTCCAGATTATAGGGAGCTCAACAAGCTCACTATTAAAGATAAGTTCCCCATTCCTGTCATTGATGAATTACTGGATGAATTGCATGGATCAATTTACTTCACCAAGTTGGATCTTCGTTCAGGATATCATCAAATCAGAATGAAGATTGAAGACATTCCGAAAACGACATTTAGAACTCATGAGGGTCATTATGAATTTTTGGTCATGCCTTTTGGCCTTACCAATGCACCTTCAACATTTCAAGGTTTGATGAATTCAATTTTCAAACCATTCCTTAGAAAATTTGTGTTAGTATTTTTTG
Organism: Pinus tabuliformis; assembly: GCA_031772625.1. Classification (NCBI taxonomy): domain Eukaryota; kingdom Viridiplantae; phylum Streptophyta; class Pinopsida; order Pinales; family Pinaceae; genus Pinus; species Pinus tabuliformis. The sequence continues at coordinate 909,308,181 of CM062820.1, read as the reverse complement.
ATGATATACTAATCTACAGCAAGTCTTGGAAGGATCATGTTGAACATGTTGACAGGGTGCTACAACTATTGGAGGAGAAACAATTATATGCAAAAAGATCCAAATGTTTCTTTGGAGTCCAGGAGGTGGAATATTTGGGTCATATTGTATCTCATGAAGGAGTTAAGGTAGACCCTAGCAAAATTAAAGCCATTAAGGAATGGAAAATCCCCACATCCATAAAGCATCTGCGAGGATTTCTTGGGTTGACAGGGTATTATCGCAAGTTTGTTAAGAATTATGGGAGAATAGCAGCACCTCTAACAACATTATTGAAGAAAGATTCATTTTCATGGACTCCGGAAGCAACAAAGGCCTTTGAAACATCTTAAAGAGGCAATGTGCCAAGCACCGGTCTTAGCTACACCGACTTCACAAAAACCTTTATTGTGGAATGTGATGCTTCAGGAAATGGAATTGGTGCTGTTCTAATGCAAGATGAAAGACCCATTGCTTTTGAAAGTCGTCCAATCAAGGGAAAGTTTTTAAGCAAAGCTATTTATGAGAAGGAAATGTTGGCAATACTCCATGCACTTAAGAAATGGCGACCCTACCTAATGGGAAGACACTTCAAGGTAAAAACGGATCATGATAGCCTTAAATACTTTTTAGAACAAAGATTATCCTCTGAAGAGCAACAAAAGTGGGTCACAAAGATGTTGGGTTATGACTTTGAAATCATCTACAAAAAAGGGAAGCAAAATGTGGTGGCAGATGCACTCTCAAGAAAGGATGAGGATGTGGAAGCATTGTTGTGTGCCATTTCTATTATCCAACCAGATTGGATAAACGAAGCAAGGGAGGAATGGAAGAATGACGAAGAAGTGTGGGCACTTATTCGAAAGCTACAACAAGATTCCAGTACTTCTGATACATTTAGCTGGAAAAATGATTCGTTATGGTACAAAGATCGCTTATACCTCTGTAAGAATTCCCAGCTAAAACAAAAGATTCTTATGGAATTGCACACTTCTCCCTTAGGAGGGCACTCAGGATTTTTAAAAACTTACCACAGGGTTAAGAAGGAATTTTTTTGGGATGGCCTTAAATCAGATATTCAAAAGTTTGTGGCGGAATGTTTGGTTTGCCAACAAAATAAAGTTGAAACAATTAAGACACCGGGTCTATTACAACCTTTATCCATTCCAAGCCAACGTTGGGAGGAGGTTTCAATGGATTTTATCACAGGTTTACCCAAGTCTGAGGGAAAGAGTGTCATCATGGTGGTAGTTGACAGACTTACCAAGTATGCACACTTTTGTGCATTATCACATCCATTTAAAGCCAGTACAGTTTCTACTGCATTTATGGAAACAATTCAAAAGCTACATGGAAACCCAAAGATTATTGTAAGTGACAGAGATCCCATTTTCACTGGAAATTTTTGGACAGAATTATTTTCTTGTCTTGGTACTCAGTTAGCTCATAGCTCATCTTATCATCCTCAATCTGATGGGAAAACTGAGATAGTAAACAAATGTTTGGAAGGATATCTTCGTTGCTTTGTATCTGATAAACAGACACAATGGGTCAAATGGTTGCCTCTGGCTGAATGGTGGTATAACACTTCCTTCCATACAACAACAAAAATGACCCCATTTATGGCACTTTATGGGTATCAACCACCATCCATCACATCATATTTAAGAGAAAATTCTAAGGTTCAGGCAGTGGAACATCACATCGAACATCAACAACAAGTCCTCCAACTCTTAAAGGATAACCTCGTGTTGGCACAAAATAGAATGAAACAACAGGCAGATCAACATCGCAGTGAAAGAAGTTTTGATGTAGGTGATTGGGTATTCCTACGGCTACAACCATATAAGCAAATGTCCCTAAAGCAAGCTAAGAAGGATAATAAATTATCACCAAAGTATTATGGTCCGTACAAGGTGTTGCAAAAGATTGGTACTATGGCATACAAATTGGAGCTTCCTGCAGCTTCTCGATTGCACCCAGTTTTCCATGTTTCATGTTTAAAGAAGGTTATAGGCGACAAGCTCCCAGTTCAAACAATATTGCCAGAACTTGACGAGGAAGGAAAAATTATATTGGAACCGAAGCAGTCACAGAAACAAGAACTCGACAGCTACGAAATCGATCAATTTCAGAGTATCTTATCAAGTGGAAGAACTTATCCGCTGAAGATTCCACATGGGAGGATGAGAATTTTATGCAGAAGTATCCAGAACTACTCAAGCGTTGAGGACAACACTTTTTTGAAGGAGAGGGGCATGTTGGGTCCCTATAATACTAGTGATTACCCCATTACTATTGTAGTTATACCCCTTATTTATATTGTTGTGCCCCTATTACCCCCATATTGTTATTTCTGTGCCCCATAGAATCCCTCTATTGTTATTTTTGTGCTTTATATTATTATTGTTAGGTCGGCTGGATTATATTGTGACTCCTTAGACTCCTATATATAGAAAGGAGGTTTTGTCATTTGTATCATCCAAGAATTGTTCATTTATGTAATGTAAAGGAGGTTGCCCCCTCGAAGAGGCTGAATTCTAAGGCGTTGATCTATCTTTTCTATCTTTTCTTGAGCTGGTTTCATAACAATTTCCCCTCTACCTTTCATTAACAAAGTCTGAGATGGCCTGGCAGGGAATTTTTTTTCTCACTTTCCTAGATGGATAACGGGTAAAACAAAATCCCAGATTAGCTCGGAAGACCAGGAAAAAAGCACCTTCACTTGTCCTTTGGGCACTTTTGCCTATAGTGTCCTTCCTTTTGGACTATGCAATGCTCATGCCCACCTTTCAAAAAGCAGTCTTGAGTATCTTTGCTGAGTTGGTCCATGATTGATAGTAAATCAATATGGATGATTTCAACACCTTATGGGTGATTTCGTGAGGCTTTGTCCCAACTTAGGTAAGGTACTGCACAAATGCATTGAGATGAACTCTCTCTCTTAGTCTCGATAAATGTGAATCTTGATGACTGAAGGGACCATACTGGGTCATTCATATCTCAACAAGGATTGCAGGTGGCCCCAACAAAATAGTTATTATCCAAGGGTCCCACCTCCTAAAAAGCAGAGAGATGTCAGAAGTTTCCTAGGATTATCTAGATACTACAGAAGTTTCATAAAGACTTCAACAAGTTGGCATCTCCTTTATTTGGGTTGTTGGCCAAGGACTTTGAGTTTATATGGTCAAAAAGTTATGAAGAGGCCTTGGACATCCTAAAGAACAAGTTAACCACTGCCCCAATTATTCGAGGCCCAAATTGGGCCCTTCCTTTTCACATTCATGATGATGCCTCACACAAAGCCATAGGAGCATCCTTAGGTCAGATAGATGAAAATTTTCCTTATGGCATTTACTTTATCAGTAAGAATCTGTCAACGTCCGAATTGAACTACACAGTGACCAAAAAGGAGTTCTTGGCTGTTTTGCATACATTGAAAAAGTTTAGGCATTATATTATAGGCCATCAAACATTTGTCCATAATGACCATGCTTCAATCAAATATTTAATGAATAAACTTGATGTGAATGCTCGTATTATAAGATGGTTGCTTTTATTATAGCAGTTTTATCTAACTATTGTTGATAAGCCTAGTAAGGAAAATGTTGTTGCAGAATTTTTATCCAGATTAACTTTGCCTGCAGGTGAAGAGGGAATGGTCGATGACCAGTTACTGGATGAGCACTTTTTCGCCATTTCAGTTCTCTCTCCATGATTTGATGACATAGCAAACTATTTGGTATCTGCACAGTTCCTACCGAACTTGTCTTCCAAAGAGAAAAGAAAGATTATAAGGAAGAGTGCCCCATTCACTTAGATTGGGCCAACCTCTTCAAACTTGCCCAGATCAAATCTTGTGAAGGTGTGTAAGGGAGGAGGAAGTCTTTGAAATCCTTCTGACCTGTCATGATGGGCCTTGTGGAGGTCACTTTGCAGCAAAGAGGACAACATTCAAAGTGTTACAAGCAGGCTATTATTGGCCCATTAGTTAGTGTGATCGGTACCAAAGGATGGGAAAGCCTACTCTAAGGGATGAAATGCCTCTATAGCCTCAAGTGACTTTCAAGCCATTTGACAAGTGGGCCATGGAATTCATTGGACCTATTGACCCTCCTTCCAAGAAAAAATAGTACATCATTGTGTGCACTGATTATTTGATAAAGTGGGCTGAAACCAAGGCAATCAAGGCAACAACAGAGGAGAAGGTGGCTGAGTTCTTAAGGGAGAATGTATTTTACAAATTTTGGTACCCTATAGAACTGGTCACTGATCAAGGTAGCTAGTTTACCTCCAACATGATTAAAGACTTCCTCAGCCAGCACAAGATCAAGCATAGGACCTCCACTCCCTATCACCCACAAGCTAATGAGCAAGTAGAGGTGACCAACAGAGTGCTAGAGGGTGTCCTGACCAAGGTGGTTAATAGCAGCAGGAAAGATTGGGCAGATAGACTAGGTGAGGTCACCTAGGCTTATAATACCACTTGGAAGACCACCATTGGATTCACACACTATGAGATGGTCTATGGAAAAAGGCCCTTCTTTCCATTGAATTTGAGTATAACACACTAAGGATGGAAATCCAACTAAATCTAGCTCTTAGGAGTGCACAAAAAGAGAGATTGTTGCAGTTAAATGGTTTAGATGAGTTCAGAATGCAGGCCCCCCCAAAGGATGTAACCCAGCTTCAGAGGAAAATATGGCATGATAAAAACATCAAGGATAAACAATTCGAAGAAGAGTGAT